>OV815993.1:23935433-24535433 GCA_929113495.1 Andrena minutula
ATAAAGAGTGACCCGAAAGTGAGGCCTTTTTTAGTCTTTTTTATTTTCGAACTGAATTTTGTGCCAAATGATAGCTTATGATGAGACATAAATCACAACAAATTTTCAAATTGAGGTAACAATTAGTTTGTGAGATGTGGGAGTTGAAAGAAGTGAAAATTCATTAACGCGTCAGCCCATACGCTTCGATGTATGGACTTTTATGTCATTCCGATAATTTAGATAATTACTTCCATGGGTTTTGCTGACTGCTAACAACGAATTTGAACTTAGTGAGTCAGCGGTTGACAACGCTACCTGCGCGTCCGAAGTCACCATGTATACCACCCATTATCGACATCTGGTAGACAAATGTTTCCCAACGAACACTTCGAGAACAAGCTATTGCCTAGTCGTAAAGAAATGAAGAAATTTCGCTTCAAAATTACTAAATTGCCAGCTGTAAAATATAACTGAATTCGGACGCGCAGGTAGCGTTGTCAACCGCCGACTCACGGGACAATACGGTCATAAACGGTACGCTTCTCGATACCGCTGATGTATGTAGCATTTGCGACGGTAATAATTATCCAGCCTTTGAGGCTGCAACTGCTGGCGTAAACCATTGGTAGGTTTATCTCGATAAACCATAGGCAATATCTCGAAAATCAGTTAAAATGAAGTGTACACATTATAGGTTATTGAATTTGTTTAGAAACTTATTATCAAGTGATCTCTAAAAAGAAAATAGTTCCATTTAAAAACCCGAACTTGACCATCCTATCTGTTAAAATAATAATCGAAGAAAAGTATCGTATGCGCTAATAATTTTATCCCCCCCGAAGCATGCAGTTGAATATAAACAATTTTTTGTATTTCCAATACGTTGGGAACCATCCAGCTGTTTACTGTTCCCGTGGATACCTGCGTATTAACGAAAAGTCGCATTTTTTTCACAGCGAATAATCTATAAATTCTTAAAGACTGCGAAGGTACGATCTTAATTGCCCTTTGAAAATCTGGCAACCAGATATTTTAGCTATTGACGGATCCATGGCTACTAAATAGAGTTTGGAATGGATGCCGAAGGGTCTTGGTCATAAGGTGGGGGACACAAGTTGCCGAGTCGCCAGACACCAGTCGCTGGATACCAGCCGCTCGGTAAAAGTCGCTGGAGACAAGCCGATGCATCCCAGCGAGTCGCCAGGCGACCAGGGATATTCAATTATCATGTAATTTAAATAATTAAACGTATTAACTTGGAAACCTTGTACACCATTTGATAGATAAATGTTTTGTGATTACATAATGAGCCATAAAATTGTTATTCATTGCGAGTAAAAAATAATGTGTTTAAAAAACTAAAGTAAGGATTTGTACGTGTTATGAAACACCGTTTTCGTACCATGACCCGGTGTTCCAGATTCAGTGTCCCCATTTTGATACAGTCATTCAAGTTATTACAAACGTACCACTTTAAGTAGAAACAAAGATTGAATTGAGTTTTTAGCATCAAAAATATTCTCAAATCAAAATTATCATGAAAATAGTATATTTGCGAGGTACTAAAACCTTAAAAACTCATTAGTGTTGGTTAGTGTGTTTAAATATGACAAATTATTTCAAGGAAATAATTTTTTAAGAAAATATCTTTCAACCAATTTTAATCTTAAAATACCTATCTACAAGGCTTGTACTAAGGTCGGTATCATATATATTGGCCGGTGAGTTTCGTGAGGGGTATTCTCCCACCACACCGTTTGTTTGCCTCGGTGCTCCTTTTCTCAACGTTTTCTGACTCGCTCTCGTTCCATCTCGCTCTCGCCTTCGCAGAAAAAGAGTGAGCCAGAAGTGGTGGGGATAGTGCCAAGATTCGGACGTGTAACCCAAACCGAGCTGTCAGCGTAGAAATATACACATCAGAATAGGTGTGTGAGTTAGCAATGAAAAAATTCAGAAGCATTATTGGTTAGGACATTGATTCCTTCTCGATAGCTTAATCTCGTATTGGTCTACGCATACCTTCGCAACGCACACTACTATTACGTTAATGATAAATAACAGCCAACCGGCTAGGTTCAGGCGGAGCCGAGGAACGTTCCCTTTACCCCACCGTACCCTGCGAGGGCCATGCAACTCCAACTGACAAATCAGCGATCGTCAGATGGTGGTGGCTGATTTCTCCTCGATCGCTGCTCGCGAAACCGAAGTCACCGGCCAATATATTTGATACCGACCTTAGTAATAAATTAAAAATAATAATTTGCAAGGCGATGAATAAAAATACATAATCAATTTTTTTCTTTTATTTTTAAAACTTTGAAAGTGAAAATAATTATTAAAATTTATCAAATTTTTTCATTTTTAATTTTCTTTTGAATTTCTGCCATTTTTTGTTGCAGTTTCTTATTTTCTTCGCCCAACTTTTTCTTTTCTTCCGGAAACAATTTTTTTTGTGCAGCCCTTTCTTCTTTCAGTTTCCGTTCTTTTTCCAAATACTTACCATTTTCGAGAATACTGTATAAGAATAGCAGATATAGCCGCTTGGCCGCTGCGAGTACCGCATGGCTCAGACAGTTGAGCCGGTGTGATTTGACGCAGCGTCAACTTTCGGAAATTTTGACAGGGCCAATTTTAAAATGTCCATATTTTTGACAATTAGACCATGAAGGGAAAGGATAGAACTATATTCTGATTTTTTTTCAGATTTTTAAAATCGCGCCCCACGTTAAAAAATGCATTTGTTTAAAATAATTGCACAAAAAGGTTAAAAAAAAAATTTTAAACTGGAATAATTTTTCCTTAAAACTTCAATGTCTTCTTTACAAATCACCGTAAACCTCATCTCCATCCGTTTACTACTTCCATAGTTATAATTTATTGAAAAAAAGTTACTCCAAAAAGTGTCCGATTTCGCGTGGAATGTCCCGCATGACATGTTTATGGGTTAGAATTTTAGTTTCATATAAAAACTTCTAATTTGGTATACTTACTCTTATATGCTTGATATACTCGTATAAATGGAGTTATAGGTATTATTTACATCGCTCTAATATAATTATAATAATCAAATTAACTGGATATACAGATGCCGCGACAATTCCCACATGCGTTTCATAAACGGTACAGACAGCAGAAAGCGGACCGTTAATTTGAAACGCTGATTTCAACTGTTCCATAACTACGGACATTCGAAAAATTCAAGTACGCTATATAAAACAGTCATTTAATTAATAAAAAATACATCGGAATTGGAAAATTTGTAAAAAAAATCAAATCTAAGGTTAATATTATCATATACACCAATATGCATATTCTAAAATAATTGAAAATTGTAAATATCTTTAAGAGAATCAGGCTCACATATTAGCGTTTTTTATGCACACGGAAGCTATTTTTTGCGAGTCTCGGAAGTAACGTACTTGTTTAAGTTAATTATTGCATATAAATCGTCATATTGGTAAATTTTGCAAACAGAAATGTTTACAAATATCAATAAAATTTTCTTACTTATTTTTATATTTTGTGAGAATTTTTTACTTTACTATTTGTGGTACTGTTTCAAAAGGGGGACGTAGTTAGGAAGGTGTTTCATAATCGGTACGTTTACCTTAACAAAACTATTGAATATTAATTAATACAGTACGCGTGGCCTGAAGGAGATTTCACTGTAAACGCGCGCGGCAGTCAACGTGTTAAAACGTGTTCATTCTTGACACCATGTTTATAACACTTTTCTTTCATTTTATCTCCCTAATCATCTCCTTTAATGAGATCAATAAATAATCAGACACCCTGTGTTATAAAAATTCTTAAATAGATCTTTAAAGTCTTGAAAATTGATAGAGTGATTATAAAATTCAATTATGCAATTGATTGACAGATTATACAATTCAAACACTAAAGAGAATACTAAGTGTTTAGATTCCCCTAACTCGTATTTAATATTTTGTACGTATTTTTGCGACAGTCGTGTACTACCAGTCGCTTACTTCAGGAGTAGTGTAGTTGCTAACAGAAATAATAAATTTTGTAGATATTATCCTAGTACGGCGTCAAAGTTTCAATCTTCTGCGAAGGAAAATGAAGCGTTAATAGAACACCAACCGCGCATAATCCTATCCTTTATGACTTGTATGCATGTCTGTCACTTTTTTATGCCTTTTCTGGACAAGAAGGATAGGAGAACATTGTGCTGCTTATTTTTAATTTTTTTTTTTACTCAGAACTCTCTCAATCGGAATAAGAAACTGTACTAAATGAATGCATTGATCGTATATTAGAACACTTCATCTGCGTCTACTCACATGCGACTATTGCAGATGGGAAATCCCTCATTTATCAATGCCTTGTTACTGTCCAATTGCAATGTATAATTACACGCTGCTTACTAAAAATTATATGACAAAGCCCCGTTGATAATGGGTACTTGCATTACAAGGTATGATGACTAAAGGATTCATTAATGTGAAAGTGGCCTGTAAATAGTGTTGGAATAAGCGACATCTCTTAATATATATATAAAAGTGACACTTGTCATCGAGGTCGATAAAGTAGATGTAATATATATATATACAGTGGACGCTGGATAATATGCCGCTGTTTAAAGTGCCGTTGGGAACGCCCCAGCTCACACGCATTACTCGCACGCGTGTGTGCACCTCCCTTTCTCTCACGCTCAGCGAGCCAATGAATGCTAACCCTTAATGGTGCCTCCACACTGGAGTTCGCAAGCAATTCGCAAGCAATACATATACGTGAATGTGTTTTTTCTTTTTCTCACATCAGTGTGACGCACCTTAAGAGTATTCTGGCGGGGGGCAGCCATCACGGAAACGAAAACAGGAGAGTTATGGGGAGAGCGCGCGTTACATTGGCTCTCGTTAATATGCCGCTTCTGAGAAAACCCCGCCTCTAGAGCCCCGACTGCGGCTCATTATCGAGCGTCCACTGTATATAGATCTATGGTCCAACGTTTAGTCGTCGTTCTAGTTCTGATGTTACAACCGTCAATGTGCATTGTATCAGATACTTTATACACTCAAGTAAATATTTCAATATTCTAAATCAGGGTTGACTAACTGGCGACTCACGAGTCGCCGGGAGCCCCTCCGCCTTGCTGCCACGCTGAACGGCCCCCCTCCATACCGACCAAACACTGACGATCGCAGTCGGTTCCTGCTTCTTTCCTTCTCTTTTCGACTGCGATCGTCAGAGTTCGGTCGGTTTAGAGGGGGGACGTTCAGCGTAGTAGCAAGGCGGAAGCGCCACCGGCAGCTCGTGAGTCGCCAGTTAGTCAACCCTGTTCTAAATAAATATTATTTGTACAATAATTATAAAGAGGCTTAATTCATATACTGCAATATAGTTATTGCGTATCTGTTGAGATCGCTGCATAAAAATTAGATTAAAACTGCAACAAATAGAATATGGGATATATGTAATTATGTCTAAAGCGATGGCTCAAGGGAACTATTGGTTAAGCTAATTGTTGCAGATTCTGGCGTAAGTGAAAGAGATTTAAATGAACGAAATTTTAACAACTTTTTCTTTAACATCCTTTTTGACATGTTGCTGGAACTTGCGTCCGATGTATTTTTAAATGATGGGTGTAAATCCAGAGACGCGGTAGCATCTCAACGCCAAGTACATGTTTCGACACCCTGTATATGTTGACTGTCGCTACCGCTATCGTTAGCTGGCCGTACACGGGGAGATTTCCTGGCGGTTTTCATCCGTCGCGTTTCAAGTGTGCGGACTTAGGCTAGAGACACACGAGCGTTTCTTTTACGTCCGTCACGACGTCCGTCACGACGCTGCGCTATAGAAATACATTGCAGTATATTAGAGTCCGCACACTGGGGACGGACGTTACTTTCAACGGACGTGTGCGGACTCTAATATACTGCAATGTATTTCTATAACGCAGCGTCGTGATATGTTTAGAATAAATACACGTAAAAGTTGACACAATAAAACGATTTCTTCAAAGGATTGATAAACATATACAGTGCTGTCTCTCAAATTACACGCGTTTTCGGATTCTCTATACACGCGAAGCTATCCCCACTACTTCGTTTGTAGTCGCCGCGCTGCGGAATCGGGTATCGGATGTCAAAGAGAAAGCCGAAAAAAGGTTCATAACCATTGTCAATAGTGACACACCTTACACTCTGACCGCGTGAAATCAAAGGAAGCCAAATAGACTACTCGTCTCTCAAATTGCGTGCGCCCGGTCCCGACACACGCGGCTATAGAGAGACAGAACTGTATAACTAAAACATAAATAATACGTGTGAAAAAGTATTGGCACGCCTGACATTTCAGTAATTTTCTAGGTATATACCCAGATAGCACAAAGACGTCTTATGTACATCCGAAGAATGTTCGTTCCGGACGTACTGTACGTTCGGAGTATGTCCCAAAACTGTCCATATGTCCCCTGTACGTTCCCGTAAAGTTCATTAAATGTCGTAGGAAGGTCCTATTTACAAAGTAGAACGTCCTGAGGACGTGCTGTGTCAACATTCTCCGAACGTTTTCTGAATGTCCGAAAGTACAAATTAAATACGTCCAAAAGGCGTCTTAAAAACATTTTGCAGATGTCGTAAAAACGTCTTAAAGACGTCTTCATCAAGTCTGGGTTAGGACATTAAGAAGAAAAAAATTGGCGGTGACGAGAATCGAACCCAGGTCTCCCAACTTACGAAGCTTTCTTTAAAATAGTTCTCATTTCTAGGTATATAACTATATTTAATTGTTTATAAAAAATACGCATTGACGCGAAATATTCTACAGAATATCATCATTAGACCTCTTGACTCATAGTTTAAATTTTCACATTCGTTTCAAGACAGATGTTTTAACGACGTCTTAAGACGTCGTGTGTGTAAGAATTAAAGATGACTGTCTTAAGACGTCTTGTGCTATCTGGGAACATTTTAGCGACTTCATTGCACAAAATATAACGCAAATGTGAGATTCAATCATAAGATTGTTTTGCAACCTAACCTTAATCATCTGTAAAATCTATAAGACGGTTGTTCTTCCAAGATCGGAAAATCAGTTCTTCTAAACATTCACAAGACTTACGAGACGAATATTCTCGGAACATTCGAAATGTAGTAGTCCAAACCAATCACGTGACTTACAAAATTGTTAGATGTTTCTAAAACATCCGAAATTTAAGTCCCAAGAACGTCCGTAGGACTTAAGAAACGGACGTACCTAGAACACCCGAAATTTAAGTCTTAAAAACGTCCGTAGGAGTTAAGAAACGGACGTACCTAGAACACCCGAAATTTAAGTCCTAAAAACGTCCGTAGGACTTAAGAAACGGACGTACTTAGAACATCCGAAATTTAAGTCCTAAGAACATCCTAGGTATGTTCAATATGGACGTAGGACATTCGGATATAAACTGGACATGAAACGGACGTCTTTGGGATGTGCGGTGCTATCTGGGTATACATGTGGGGATTCCCACTCATCTAGAGACGCGGTAGCGTCTCGACGCCAAGTTCATGATTCGACACCCCGTATATGTCGACTGTTGCTACCGCTATCATTTACTCGTCCCCGTGCTATTCCAACCTAACCTGAACCTTATTTTCATTAATATCTCATCACGCCTGCAATATTTTCTAAATTTAAAGGCATTTTTCTTATGTAAACCGCATATCAGCTTTCGAATAAGACCAATTTCAATAAAATCGGTCCACGCATGACAGAGATATCGTAATATCGTCTCAGGGATCTGTCGAATACGGTAAGATTTTTCTTCCGATTCTTCTTCAATCTCAAATTTCTTCAGATTCATTATTATTTCAATACACAGTGCTTATTAGCGTTCAAACGCACCAGACCATCCTGCACAGATGTTTACTGAAGGTAACTGCACCCGCAAAAACTTCTTTCTGGCCGATTCCAGGACGAAAGACGGTTGAAACGGTTTGTTTACTACACGCGTATACGTACACGCTTAACTTAGCTTGTGTGACCGTCCGCACACATTCAAGGCCCGGTGAGACGGACAATAACAAAAATGAGACGGCCCCCTTAACACGTTGAGCGCGGAGCCGCTTTTGCTCTGCTATCCGTTCAGGCGGCAAACAACGGCGGTGACTCCGTAAAATGTTCGGTTACAAAGTAGATACAGAATATAACAGTAATCATAGTTATAGTAGTTATATAACACACATCGCACTGTCAGCCCCCAGGGGCTGACGTCACGCTCAACGTGTTAAACAAATTATTAATAAACAATTCTACTAACATTTATTTATGTCAATAATCTTTATTTTCGCTTCTGATAGATATCACTGTCCAACACGATTTTTGGTCTGCAAATGCCACTTGGTGATTCTTGTAGATTTTTGCGCCCTGAACACGAATCCGTAAACAAAATTGCTCTATCACCCTCAGTTTTTGAGAAACATGAGCTTTTGTAAAAACACGCGATTTTGGGCAAAAGTGAGGTATTACGTGAAAACTAAAAACGCTAGAAAGTACAACTTAGTCTCAAAAGATAGGGGAGAGTTTATTGAATATATCAGTGTCCAAAGTTGTTAATTTGATTGTTTAGAATTGTTGTAAATGGCCATCAAAGTTTGAAAAAGTGCCGATGTGCATGGTTTCCACGCAATATTTTTGCATTTTTACGAAAAATTGTTTACCTAGCCCGAAAACGCTACCCAGCATCGGATTCTGTAGACATTTCTGAAGAGGAAACCATGCAGGAAAATTGTCGCAACGATTTTTAACTCGAACTAGTTGAGAAAATATCTATCGGCAACGCGTTCACGGTGTTTTGCCGCCTGGCGGCCATTGCTTGCCTGACGCGACTCGTCAGGGCCGTTGCTACGAGTAATCGACGCGCCGGTGGTACCGTACAGTGGGCACCTACTTTCTATATGTATCATCCTTAGTTTTTTTCGTGTATTCGTAGAGACTGTTCTCGAATTTAAATAAACGTTTCTCAATCAGTCTCTGTTATAAACAATTTCGATATTCAATGTATGAATACCTACATATGACTTGTTAATATGGAACCGTATAAAAACAAACACAATTATTTATGAAATTACAAGATTTATATTATTATGGTTTTACCAGACTTAGAACACTTTTTCAGATATTGTAACATTTGAAACTCATTAAACAGTATTTGAAGGCGACACCAAACATATTGAAATATCATTTAGGCATCTTTTTTTAATAAATGCATTAAATGCGGCGACTACAAACGAAGTAGTGGGGATAGCTTCGCGCTTATAGAGAATCCGAAAACGCGTGCCATTTGAGAGACAGCACTGTATCTTGAAATGCTCTGGTTTCTTATGCATCGTCTAAGTCAGAACTCAGTTTTGTCTTCAAAATCATTCGGGTCAGTCGTGCTAAGCAGTTCAGAAAGTCTTCCCTTGCATCGAATAAAACGTGTGCTGCGACAAATTGTGAATTACAGTGTACCTACTTGGATACTTTTTTGACTGTGTTTGTACATATTGTTAGGCCTGTGGTGTGTTAGTGTAAGGTGTGTATACCTATAATGTAGCGAAAGTGTACGAATCATCCAGATTCATTTTGCTATATTTGCGGGGAACTAGTTTTAAAGTCTAAGCATAGAA
This sequence comes from Andrena minutula, assembly GCA_929113495.1. Taxonomy (NCBI): domain Eukaryota; kingdom Metazoa; phylum Arthropoda; class Insecta; order Hymenoptera; family Andrenidae; genus Andrena; species Andrena minutula. The sequence continues at coordinate 23,945,039 of OV815993.1, forward strand.
ATATAACTCCTACAATAAAGTTCGCATATGAACAGTATTTTGGATGCAAACTCGGCGATCAAGACAAAAATTGGGTTCCTCATGTTTCTTATCAACGATGTGCCAAAGTTCTTCTAACTTGGGTAAAGGGAGTTCGAAGGAAAATGTCATTCGCAGTTCCAATGATATGGACAGAACCGACCAATCACGCTACAGATTGTTATTTTTGCTTAAGCAAAATCTGCGGGTTCAATATGAAAGGGAAAAACAGTCTCATATACCCAAACGCCTCATCTGTAATCCGCCCTGTAGCACATTCTAAGGAATTACCTGTACCAACACCACCGCCAAAGATACCCGATAGATATGAGGATGCTACCGAAACAGTTAAATCCGAAGAAATCATAGATGTTTATGAACCTTCCGTATCATTACCTAAGCCACATTTCAAAAGACCACGCTGAACTATTAGGATCCCGACTACAAGGCTGGAATTTACTTAATAGCCAGACGAATATTACACATTTTAGAAAACGCGACAACGCATTGAGGGAATATTTTTGTATCGACGAAGAACTTTGCGTTTGCACAAATATCAACGGTTTAATGGAAACCTTGGGAGTGAATCATGAGCCAAACGAATGGCGTCTATTCATAGACGTATCAAAAAGCAGTTTAAAAACTGTATTGCTGCACATCGGAAATGTGCATCCTTCCATCCCGATAGCATATAGCACAACAATGAAGGAATCTTACGACTCGTTAAAGATAGTTTTGTCCAAAATACAATATGAAAAGTATAAATGGCATGTTTGTGGTGATTTGAAAGTAATTGAGATATTACTAGGTCTTGAAATGGGCTACACTAAATAATGCTGTTTTCTGTGTGAATGGGACAGCAGAGCAAGGGATCAACATTATTCTAAAAAAAATTGGACTCCGCGACACAAGTTGATTCCCGGGCAAAAAAATGTACAACATAATAACCTAATTGATCCTAACAATGTGTTTTTACCACCGCTACATATAAAATTAGGAATTATGAAAAACTTCGTGAAGGCAATGGATAAATCTGAAACTGGTTTTGCATATTTAAAAGAAACATTCCCATCCATATCCGATGCAAAAATAAAAGAAGGAATATTTGTTGGACCCCAAATCAGAGCTTTAATGAAAGATGAAAATTTTCCAAAGAAATTAAATACATTAGAAAGAAAAGTATGGTGCTGTTTTATAAAAACTACAGAAAATTTCCTCGGTAAACAGAAATCAAAAAATTATGTTTCCATTGTAAATCAACTTTTAAAATCATGTAAAAATTTGGGCTGTAACATGTCCTTAAAAATGCACTTTTTACACTCCCATCTGACATTTTTTCCGCCAAATCTTGGTGATGTGAGCGACGAACAAGGAGAACGTTTCAATCAAGATGTTTCCAAAATGGAAAAGCGCTACCAGGGCAAAGATATGGTTGCAATGCTTTCGGACTATTGTTGGACGCTTATGAACGACAACAAGGACCCGATGTACAAACGCAAAGCAGCACGTAAACATTTTTAAATTTGTTTGCGTGAGCGATACTACAGGTAATTTTTCATTTTATATATTTAATTTTTTCTGCAGTTTAACAAAATTTAAAAAATGGTTTTAACTGTGCGACCGTCAGAATTTTCACCAATTGAAATTGATTAGAAGGTTCTGTACAATTCTGTGAATAGTACCCATGAATACACGAAAAAAATAAGGCTGATACATATAGAAAGTAGGTGCCCACTGTACGGTACCACCGGCGCGACGATTACGCGTAGCAACGGCCCTGACGAGTCGCGCCAGGCGAGCAATGGCCGCCAGGCGGCAAAACACCGTGAACGCGTTGCTGTTAGATATTTTCTCGACTAGTTCGAGTTAAAAATCGTTGCGACAATTCTCCTGCATGGTTTCCTCTTCAGAAATGTCTACAGAATCCGATGCTGGGTAGCGTTTTCGGGCTAGGTAAACAATTTTTCGTAAAAATGCAAAAATATTGCGTGGAAACCATGCACATCGGCAGTTTTTCAAACTTTGATGGCCATTTACAACAATTCTAAACAATCAAATTTAACAACTTTGTACACTGATATATTCAGTAAACTCTCCTCTATCTTTTGAGACTAAGTTGAACTTTCTAGCGTTTTTAGTTTTCACGTAATACCTCACTTTTGCCCAAAATCGCGTGTTTTTACAAAAGCTCATGTTTCTCAAAAACTGAGGGTGATAGAGCAATTTTGTTTACGGATTCGTGTTCAGGGCGCAAAAATCTACAAGAATCACCCAATGGATATTGTGGAACAGAAAAAAAGTTTCATTTTGTTCGACTGTGTATTCAATGGTTAGATTAATCACGTATTTGCAGTATTTACCCCGCAAATGATAAAATTATTAAATAATGTTGGTTTTTATATTGTTATATAGCATTTTTTAAGAACTATTCTTTAGTATAGCATTCTATACAGTATAATGCAACTTTCTAGACCCATAAAATATGAAGTTATAGCTTTAGGATTTCAATCAACAACGTGTTTCGTTCGTATGATCCCTATTTTACTAGTTTTTGTTGAGTTTGGGCGGCTATATTGGGTCCGCCATCTTCTTTTTCAAAAACCTGCAACGAATTCGTAATCAGCCATACCTAATATCCCAGTATATCAAGTTCTGTTGATTTTCATTTCGATTTGACGTGGGAATCGATTTCTGACGCCGACTGTGTCATTTTCAACCACTGCGCGCCGCGAATAGCAATCTAGCGGGACAAAAGTCGCAGATCGTACATAAATCATCAGTTAGGTGAAAATGTTTATTATTTGTTTGAAAAACACCGCCCACATTGTTTTACCACCCTTAAAACTTTAATCTCAGCCTCCAAGGGTTTTTTAAAACCAAAATTCATATTTTAGGGTTTCTTAAAATGTAGAAAGCGAATAGAGTAAAGGTAGGTAAAAGTTCGCAGCGGGTAAGAGTTCGCATCATGCGAATTTCATGGTTTGAGTTGTGGCAGTGCCACTTGTGATTGGCAGTCAATTGTCAGTCAAGGTAGAGTCACTAATGTCGAATTTCGTGGCTGTGTTTCGGTTTGTTATCTTATAATGCGGTAAGTACCGAATTCGTTAGTTCTGATGTAATATTCTCATGTTTGGGAATCAATATTACTCCTATAAATTGATCAGTAAATATTTTAATTAATATGCCGTCTGAAAGACCTGAAATTCTTCTATTAAAAAGTGCTAATAGAAGTTTTCAATTCTCCTCACAGATAACAGGATTGATTAAACAATGTAAAAGTAGCTGTGGGGGCAAAAGTTCGCATGCGAACTTTCGCCCCAAATTAATTTGACGGGTGTAATATCTTCATTAAACTTATTTTAATTCTAGAGTTTGCTAAATTTTGAGTTTATGATAGTTGAGCCACGCTGATATCAGCTTTTGATTTTTGTTATTAATTTTTAATCCGCAATATTTTTCCAAAATACGTTTTTATTAACTTTTTGATTAAAAAAGATAACTTTATTTATTTTCTTATTCATTTTTTGTTAGAACTTATAAGAGGACAACCGGCCGAAAACCTATTAGTGAGGAAATGCTTCAGATCGCTCGAAATAAATTAGAAGTAGGATTTTCAAAAAGAAAAATCGTTGCAGAATTGGGAACACCTAAAAAAATTAATTATAAACTATTAGGCGTTTTACTGTATTACCTATGAAAATGAAACACTTCTATGGATATTTCTCGTTGCGTTCTTTTGCCCCATAACATGCGAACTCTTGCCCCACATAGCGGGTAAAAGTTCGCATTTGACACTGTTTGGAAATATTTATTGTATATAAGTTGTGGCAGGTAAATTTACATGAAGGTCACTGCCTATGGAATAATTAGGGATAGTAGTTATTTCTCAGAAAACGATATGACTGTCAGTGTAATACCAAGGATTTTAGAGAAGTCTAAACTTTAAATGCGCACTCTTGCCCCACATTACTCTATGAACTGTATTTTGTAGAGAAAAATTGTTTACAACCACGTTATTTAGAATCAATTACACATTTTAGCTACTGACATCACCATTTTAGAAGATAGAATCATTTTAATTATGTATAAAAATTATGTAGAGTTGCAAATATTTGCAGTAACTTGTGAATATGTACTCTATAAAGCAAATAGAACAAAATGGCACAACTAAATTTCAGGTTCCATAAGGTTCCTGAATGTCTAAAGCTTTTTCAACGAAAGCTATTGAAAAATTCCATCATTTTTATGATTATATTTTAATTCTGTTCGTTGGAAATTAAAATACTCATGGCTGAAGGTTGATTTACTACTTAATTGTACCACTGCAATCGATTATTCAAAATACTAGCAATTTAAATCGCGATACAATTAGGCACTTCTGATATATAGCTGATACTGACGCATTCTAACAACAATCGGTTACTACGCGGCTACTAAACTTTGTGAAATACGTATGAAGTTGCATACCATATCATTCCGATATTAGTGACTCACAATCAGTAGCTTGTTGTATGACCAAGATTCATTCATTTTGGATGGTCATGATCTTAGACTTTTGTCCCGCTAGATCATCAATAAGACGGACCACTGTGCGGCGCGCACAGCAAATACTTCATTAATGAAGGCTATCTTTGAAATGATTTACCTGTCAAACCATAAACATTTTGACTTTTTCCTTGCCGGTATTTTGTAGTGAGATCATCACTGTACCGAACCCAACGGCTAAAAATCTCGAAATGAAAAATTCATTTTCGAGATTTTGGCCACGTTTTCGGGATTTGCGACCACTGTGGGACGGTAAGGAAGTTCTTTTAATCGAAAAACAGTCAAAAACGATGATAAAGATATCCTCTCTCGAAGCGAATGCTGCTTATTGCTCTTTTTCTTGGTGAAGGAACGTGTGAAACGGAGATTTGGGTTAGCCCTTTTGGCGGTGGAGAGCGACGGGCCACAACGAAATTGTATGGTGCAGCTCGATCCTTCGCGTAATACCACGTTATTATGTCGGGATTATTATTATAGACTGCCTATTAGCCGCTTAATCCGATCGAACGCTTTGTAACGTAAGGCTGTTCGAGAACTCGAATATTCGAGTAGCTTGAAGTTCCGACCGAGCCGAGACTCGGTTTCCGAGCCGAGCCGAGTACCCGTAAAAACCGAGTAGCTCGAAAGAACCGAGCGGCTCGATAAAACCGAGTAGGGTAAACAGGCCAGTAGCGGGACAGGGCCCAGCAGATGGACAAATCGTTGGTTAATCGTTAATATTGAAAGAACTAGAGTTTTAATTTACATTATTATTTTTTTATTTTGTAGAAAAAACGTTTGTTGTTTTATAAAACATTAACATATTTATCGAAAAAACATTTTGTATGCAGAAAATGCATTTCTATGTACGATTTCACGTCACTACGCGCGAGTCACTCGTTTGTTATTAGCTGTCGTTCAGCATTGCAAACCTTAAAGTTGATGAAATACGTATTTGGATGTATCGTAAAGAGGTATGTAATAGATGATTGCATTCTAATATTAACATTTTATAAATAAACGCGTGAACAAAGAAAAATAAAACGTTAAAACTTATAAAAATGACTGTCCAGGTATTGATATGGATTTTTTAACCTAAACGCAGTAGATGGACAGAATAGAATTATAACTGTTGAAGCCGTTTTTTCTTAATAAACAAACAGGTTACATATTTACATGCAGGTATCTTATTTTTCTTCTTTTATTTAGATGGTACCCATTAAAAAAAATATACCGTACATCAATATACATGTAATGATCTAAATAGAGCCTTGGATGATATTAGAAAAGGAATCAGTATAAGAAAAGCAGCGAAAACATATCAAATTCCTAAGTCTACATTGCATGCAAAATTATCAGGTAAGGTTCCCGAACATTGCAAAAAGCGCCCGGAACCTATCTTAACTACGGAAGAAGAAGACCGCTTAAAGCAGTGGATTTTAAATAAAGCCAGGCTGGGTTTTCCAATGCATCCTAACGAGGTGAAAAATGCTGTACAGAAGGTACTTAATGAAGCATCACGAAAAACTATATTTACTGACAATAGGCCAGGGAATAAATGGCAACAATTATTTTTAAAGAGACATCCTGATATAGCAAAGCGAAACACAGAGATGATTTCAAAAGGTCGAGCATCTGTGACTGAGGAAAATTTGAGAGAGTGGATGCGAGAACTAAAATCATATTTAGAAGAGAATGGACTCAATAGTATTTTAGTAAGACCAAAAAGCATATTCAATGGAGATGAAACTGGTATTCAGCTTTCTCCAAAAAGTGGACATCTTTTAGGTCCAAAAAATGACAAAGATTTTTATGAAATATCGTCAGGGAAAGAAAAAGAATCACTCACTGTCCTGTGTACATTTTCTGCTGCAGGTGATGCATTGCATATCCGATTCCGTCCCGGAAAATTGGCCTATAGGACGATCAGACACAGGGTGGATGATTTCAAGAACATTTTACGAATACATAGCGAATAGTTTCTATCCATGGTGTATAAGTAATGGAGTAGAATTTCCAGTCATATATTTCCTTGATGGACATAAATCACATCTCACGCTAGAATTGAGTGATTTTTGCATCGAACACAATATAATTTTGTATTCATTATATCCCAACTCAACCCATATTACTCAACCCTGTGATGTGGCAATATTTAAATCATTAAAAATCAAATGGAAACAAGTGGTGCAAAATTATAAGAAAACTACTCAAAAGTCAATTACAAAATCTAGTTTTGCTCCCGTATTTAAAACAGCTTTTGATGGCCTGACTGATTCATCCATAAAAAATGGATTTAGAGTGTGCGGATTATATCCATTTGATGAAAATGCAGTTAATTATCAGAAATACATATCCACTCGACGACGGGAATTATATCCTACTAATTCAGTTGAAAATTCCTCTCTTACAGAGGATGACTACATCTCAAGAAAATTTTTTTTTGATCACTTCATTGGTAAAGAAAAACTGGAACTATTTATAAATATAAGAAACAGAAATGAAGTATGCAATGACCCCATGTATATGTCATGGTAAACCTGTATCGATCAATTAGATGATCGTTCAATAGACAACGATGTACATAATATTGAACAGACACCTCCTGTTGCTAATGGAGGTGACATGGATGTTACAATACCTGTTGTAAATATAGAAAAGGTAAGGGGTGATGAAGTGCATGACGAGGAAAGTAGCCTTCTTAATATTTCGGACATCCCGATTATTGACATTTGCGACATAATTAGTCATTGTGCAGCAAATGAGACTCTGATCAGTTTGTCTGACTGTAATAAGGAAAATACTATAGAATATGGGAATAACAAAAACACTATTTCGAAAATTAATGAAATACATAGGGGAGACCGGGGCAAGTTGATACGTTTTTCAGTTTTCAATTTTTTTCATTTTTGTTTGAATTAATTACTTAATAACAAATACGCTAAAATATACTTTGGTACTTCCTCTTTAAAATATTGTAAATGAAATGTTGAGAAAATACATACAAAATAAATGAGAAAATGTTATTTGGACGAAGGTAAAATGTATCAACTTAACCCAATGCGGGGCAAGTTGATACTGCTCTGGGGCATGTTGATACATCTGTAAAATATCCGTTTAATGAGTAAAAGATGGATGTCTGGAATATCCCACTTTAATATGAGGTGCTTGCTTCTTTTTATTAATGTATCTTAATAAAGCTATTTTATCTATTCCGTATATTCTGGCGCTTTGACTCCTTTTCTACACCAACACATGCTTATTGAAGAATATTTTGTGGTATTTTTCCGCGATTCGTTTTTCTGACATAATTTCGTACCGTCTTCCCAGAAATAAAAGGAAAAATCCAATTAAAAGTAGTCGGGAAAAATTGATACACTGCCCATGAGTATCAACATGCCCCAGAGAAAACGTATCAACTTACCCCACAGGAAGTCATTATATACAAACATCTCCATAAACAAATGTAGAGCATGTAAACAAAATAACAAAACGTAATTCCCTTACCTTCACAGGACTCAATGTGATGCCCAATTAATTTGAGTGATAAAATTCTCTATCCCGTCTCAAGACGGATTGGAAAGTGAACACAACTATTTACTTTTTCTCTATAGAAACGAAAACAGTTAAAAATGGATTGCTAAAGTCAAGGTACATAGACGTACGCTAGATCGTAGTAAAGAATTGATCAAGAAGCTTCACATATCTCACACACAAGGAGCTATATATACAGGGTGTCCCATCTAAGACTGGACAGCGGGATATCTCCGAACGTATTGGAGATAAAAAAATGAAAAAAATATGGCATCGCATGGTTCGAAGGGGCTGATCTATTAGCGCGAACGAATTTTTTTTTCGATTATTATTTTAAAAGATACGATGGTCAAGTTCGGTTTTTCAAATGGAACTATTTTTTCTGAACACCTGAGTTGATAGTGCGTTCCAAGACAAATTCAATGAGCATTAATGTATACACTTGATTTCCACTGGTTTTTGAGATATTGCGCTTGCAAATTCACTGATTTTCCCTGGAAAAAAGCCTGCTGAAATAGCAAGGACAGTGGACAGTCTAGCTGACGCGACGGGTTGCCTTGCCTGTTGAAACCTATACCTACCTGCTAAAGGTCTACGTCAGAAATGGCAGGCCCAAAGGCTGGACAATTCTTTTCCGCCAGAAATGCCACTTAGGTAGGTACATCTGCGGTATCGAGAAGCGCACCGTTACTTTTATTTCGCACTTGCTTCTACGCTCGGATGGCCGGTTCTTCTTGGAGGGATGCAAGCTCGATTGGTTAGGTTAGTAGGTGTGAAAGTTGCTAGACTAAATTTCAACTATAGGGAGCAGATTGTATTAGAACCAATCGGATTTGCATCCCTCACAAACGGCTGCTCTCTTGAAGAGGCCCTCTTCACAGCAATACCTCCTCCCCAATGCCCACCTTCTCTCGCATGGAATACGTCAACGCATGCTTTTTTTTTAATATTGAAGCTCGTGTTTATACTCGAGAGGACCACGCGTCGACAGCGGGCTACCCCTTTTCTTCCTGTGTCTCTCCACGAGGAGTATCAACGGTGGATTGTAGGAGCGTAGATGTTGGGATGCTAGTTATTGAATTCAGGAGACGATAGAAACACTTTATTATAAAACACACATGTGCTATAATAAATGATCGAACTTGCGCCCCACTTCGCGCAGACCGATTACAGGGTGATTGGCTCGGTACGCCTAATCCGCCTCGCAACCGTGACGAGGTCAAGCCAAAAGGTATGAATCCTGGGTCCTTTTTCCGAAGGAAGCCATAAAATTCGATGGGCACTGCGGGGTGTTGTCGTCCCAACCACGGGATGAAACGCAGAATTACCCTGTTTCTGTTTCAGAAATAAAATAATTCTTTATTCTTTATCGTATGGATATGGAAGTGTCGCCGATGAATTCCTTGTGGTTTTCCGATGAAAATCATGCCAAATGTCGCGTAAATCGGACTACCTTTACATAAGGAATACAAATAGCTTGTGTCAAAGTAGTCCGATTTGCATGATATTTCGTATGATTTTCATCAGAAAAACACAAGGAATCCATTGGCGTCACTTCCATATCCATGCGATAAAGAGTAAAGAATTATTTTATTTCTGAAGCAGAAACAGGGTAGTTCTGCATTTACGCCTCTCACCACGTGGGCAGGGACAACACCCCGCAGTGCCCATCGAATTTTATGGCTTCTTTCGGAAAAAGGTATGCATCCCCGGCCGACCGCGGCAAATCGGGGTCGGCGCATCGTAGTCGAGGGGTGACATCTGTTTCAGAAAGGAAATAATCCTTTATTCTTTATCGTATCGAAAGGGAAGTGACGCCGATGTATTCCTGGCGTTCCGTCGATTAAAATCATACCAAACATCATGCAAATCGGACTACTTTGACACAAGTTATTTGTATTCCCTATGTAAAAGTAGTCCGATTTGCACGATATTTGGTATGATTTTCATAGGAAAACCACAAGGAATCCATCGGCGACACTTCCATATCCATATGATAATGAATAAAGAATTGTTTTATTTCTGAAGCAGAAACAGGGTAGTTCTGCATTTACGCCTCTCAACACGTGGAGCAGGGACAACACCCCGCAGTGCCCATCGAATTTTATGGCTTTTTTCGGAAAAAGGTATGCATCCTTGGCCGAACGTAGCGAGTGGAGGTCGACCCCCGCAGTCGAGGGTGAAATTGTGAAATATTCATTTAAGCGGATTAAGAAATTCTTTATTTTTCATCGTATGGATATGGAAGTGTCGCCGATGGATTCCTAGTGGTTTTCCGATGAAAATCATGCCAAATATCGTGCAAATCGGACTACTTTTACATAGGGAATACAACTCGCTTGTGTCAAAGTAGTCCGATTTGCATGATGTTTGGTATGATTTTAATCGACGGAACGCCAGGAATCCATCGGCGTCACTTCCACTGCGATACGATAAAGAATAAAGAATTATTTTATTTCTGAAACAGATGTCACCCCTTGACTACGAGGCACCGACCCCGATTTGCCGCGGTCGGCCGGGGATGCATACCTTTTTCCAAAAAAAGCCATAAAATTCGATGGGCACTGCGGGGTGTTGTCCCTGCCCACGTGGTGAGGGGCGTAAATGCAGAACTACCCTGTTTCTGCTTCAGAAATAAAATAATTCTTTACTCTTTATCGCATGGATATGGAAGTGACGCCAATGGATTCCTTGTGTTTTTCTGATGAAAATCATACGAAATATCATGCAAATCGGACTACTTTGACACAAGCTATTTGTATTCCTTATGTAAAGGTAGTCCGATTTACGCGACATTTGGCATGATTTTCATCGGAAAACCACAAGGAATTCATCGGCGACACTTCCATATCCATACGATAAAGAATAAAGAATTATTTTATTTCTGAAACAGAAACAGGGTAATTCTGCGTTTCATCCCGTGGTTGGGACGACAACACCCCGCAGTGCCCATCGAATTTTATGGCTTCCTTCGGAAAAAGGACCCAGGATTCATACCTTTTGGCTTGACCTCGTCACGGTTGCGAGGCGGATTAGGCGTACCGAGCCAATCACCCTGTAATCGGTCTGCGCGAAGTGGGGCGCAAGTTCGATCATTTATTATAGCACATGTGTGTTTTGTAATAAAGTGTTTCTATCGTCTCCTGAATTCAATAACTAGCATCCCAACATCTACGCTCCTACAATCCACCGTTGATACTCCTCGTGGAGAGACACAGGAAGAAAAGGGGTAGCCCGCTGTCGACGCGTGGTCCTCTCGAGTATAAACACGAGCTTCAATATTAAAAGAAAAGCATGCGTTGACGTATTCCATGCGAGAGAAGGTGGGCATTGGGGAGGAGGTATTGCTGTGAAGAGGGCCTCTTCAAGAGAGCAGCCGTTTGTGAGGGATGCAAATCCGATTGGTTCTAATACAATCTGCTCCCTATAGTTGAAATTTAGTCTAGCAACTTTCACACCTACTAACCTAACCAATCGAGCTTGCATCCCTCCAAGAAGAACCGGCCATCCGAGCGTAGAAGCAAGTGCGAAATAAAAGTAACGGTGCGCTTCTCGATACCGCAGATGTACCTACCTAAGTGGCATTTCTGGCGGAAAAGAATTGTCCAGCCTTTGGGCCTGCCATTTCTGACGTAGACCTTTAGCAGGTAGGTATAGGTTTCAACAGGCAAGGCAACCCGTCGCGTCAGCTAGACTGTCCACTGTCCTTGCTATTTCAGCAGGCTTTTTTCCAGGGAAAATCAGTGAATTTGCAAGCGCAATATCTCAAAAACCAGTGGAAATCAAGTGTATACATTAATGCTCATTGAATTTGTCTTGGAACGCACTATCAACTCAGGTGTTCAGAAAAAATAGTTCCATTTGAAAAACCGAACTTGACCATCGTATCTTTTAAAATAATAATCGAAAAAAAAATTCGTTCGCGCTAATAGATCGGCCCCTTCGAACCATGCGATGCCATATTTTTTTCATTTTTTTATCTCCAATACGTTCGGAGATATCCCGCTGTCCAGTCTTAGATGGGACACCCTGTATATACAGTGTCGAGATAATTCGTCTGTATCAACCTGCCTCTGTATCAACTTGCCCCGGTCTCCCCTACTAGGGTAAATATACCAGTAAATGGACACTACCAGTAAATGGACATTTTTTACTAAAACGAGTAAAATAAGTTACTAAAATAAGCAACTAATCAATTATAGACTTCTTCTAGTTTCTCGCTTCATATCCAAACAATTTTCGCAACACGTGGAATCAATCGCGCTGCAAACATAATTTTATAAAAGTGTCCATTTACTAGCCTTAAGTGTTCATTTACTGGTGCGTTTACCCTATTACAGACGAAAATTGTACCGTAAGTGGTGAAGCCCTTAATGTTTCAACCAAGATAATTAATGAAGGTAAGTTCCATTCATAAAAAAATCTATTTTATTTAAAATATTATTAAACTATTTATTAAAACATTAACACATTACAATAGATGTGAACGAATACAAAAGGCCTCGTTTACAATCAACCAGCGATGTCAGAGACATTTGGGGGAAACACTTACTCTGGCCATCAACAGAATCTCATAAAAAGGCTAGAAAGGAAAAAGAGAAATTGCCGTTTGCAATCACGTGCTCGAAATGGAGAGCACAACAACAACAGATTAAGGAGGAAAAGGCATAAAAAGAATTGCAAATAAAAGAAAGAATAATACAGCGAAAAATTAAACAGGAAGAGAATATGATAAGAAAACAGCAATTAAAAATAGAAAGAGAACGGAAACAAGAGGAAAAAGCAAAGATGAGAGAGGAAAAGGCCAAAGTGCAAAAAGAGAATGCTGAGAAGAAAATTAAAGCCAAGGAAAGACAACTAAAACTGAAAGAAGAAAAGGCAAAAAGAATGAAGAAAAATGTAAATACATTGGGTAAATCATTATTAATAATGCAAGAAGCAATGGTACTAAGCGAAGAAGATGGGGCCAATACAATCCCACTGGATTTAACAGTTTAATCTTGTAAAGAAAATAATTAAATTTAGAATAAATGAAAAAATAAATTATATAAGCAGAATATTTCTTTCCCCGTTGCAACCATTTGGATAGACTAAAGTGACCAAATGTTTTATGTTGGAATGCAGGACATGTAAAAAAATGTTTAACACAATCATAAGGACACCATTTTCTTAGTTTATTTAATTATATAATAAAGACATACTTCTGATAAATTAAAACAAAATTAGAAACACTTTATCGTAAGAAAAGATTATCTACATAGAATATCAATAATAACTATGTGGATATATATTTTTACTTTGTGCCACTGAGAAAATGTTAAAAAGGTTACATATCCAATCCATAAGAAAGACACTTTCTCAGACAGTTTTCAATGCGGGACAAACAATTCAAATCCGGGACAGTCCCACACTTTAGGCTAGACATAACCTCACTTTATTTGCGGCCTGGGTGTTCCGTCTTACGGAAACAAAGGGGAGCTCAGAGCGAGGCAGAAAATTAACGGTCTTTACGGTAAGCAATGGCTAGTTCTTGAAGCGTTCGTTGGGAACCATTTGCTTGCCAGATGACTAAGAGGCAATCGACATCGTGCCGTCTTTTTCTGATATTTTGACTGCTTTGCCCTAAAGATAATCCGTTAAATTGCTCTGTCAGCGAGGGTACACAGTTACCTCGGACCGGTACACGGTTACCGTCGTCCACCGCTGACGCACGAGCAATATAATCATAAATCTTGACCCCGGCTAAACGTTCCGATCGACTAGCTAGGTTTGTTAACCAGATGCCTGGTTTTTCCTTGCTACGTCACTAAGAAGGAGAGACTTCCTCCTCTACCACCAAAGTCACGGAAAGGAGGTTCCTCTTCTTCAAGGTAAACCAACCAATCGGTAATTTGGACTCCTCCCGAAATTCGGATGACTCGTCTACCTTCGTCGTCGAAAGGGCTAGACGAGACCGAATACATTCGACTCTCAACGAACAAGGTTCATCGGCTTGATCGGGTCATCGTTCGTACCACAAGCACGAAAAGAGACATTCACATTCGTTTTTCTGATCATCGTGCGGATCACCTTTTCATACAATTGACATAGATATAAACAGTCACCTAAGATTAGTTTGGCGGGTGATACGTTCATTCGACACACGCGTTCTTATAGTGAATCGGGCTTTACAACCCCGAAAGAAATATTCGAATTTTTCAAGCGCGTGTCGGTAAGAACACTGGGCCCATAACCTGTTGCACAGTTTTCTGGCAATTAAGACTCCATACGTTTTTAGTTTTGATGCAATAAACTATATTTTAACAAAAAATAACTTAATTTAGGTATCTACTATAGCTAATAAAGTCTTTTACTTGTCCAGCCAAACACCCGTCCATCTATTGGTTCTGAACTGTCCATCTGCTAGCCCTATTGTCCATCTAATGGTGATACGGGGTATGAATAGATTTTTCATCATTTTACCCTTATATACATTAATTTTTTTACTTGCAGGTATTTTTTTTTTAAATTTGTACATTTTTACGTGCAAAGCTTTTGATTTTTTTTTAATATAACAGATATTACTAAGAAACACCTTGATGTAAACTTCGGAATCAGCTAAACTGTCCCGCTATTGGCGGGATATATTATTATTAAAACATAATTAGTCTATGCTTATTATCTGCCGTGATTTCATACGTTCTTTTATAAATATTTACCATCCCCATTCAAGCAGATTTCTATTGTGATCTTACATTAATTAAAAAAAAAACAAGAATTTTAAAAATTAATAATGCAAGGTTTACATATTCAAATGTTTACAAGTACTTAACGATTCTTTGTAATTACGCTTATTTATATTTATTTAATTATTTATTTATTTATGAGCGGGTAACGCCCTGTGTTAACAATGTTAAAACTCATACGATGAAGGAAAAAAGTATGAAAAAAGAAAAAGTGAGAAGAAAAGAAAGATAACATAAAGAGAAGTGTATGAATACCCATACAGCACACTCCGTTGCAGAAATGTTGCAGAAAGGTTGTTGTTAGGTTGCGGTGCAATGTTGCACAGGAGCGGACATAGGAAGATTTCTGCAACCTTTCAGCAATGTTGCGGTGCAATATAACTCCTGAAACGTTTCTGCAATGGTCACGCAACGTTTCGGAGATTTTACAGCAATTGTCTCGCAACGTTTCAGAGATTTTACAGCAATTGTCCCGCAACGTTTCGGATATTTTACAGCAATTGTCTCGCAACGTTTCTGAGATTTTACAGCAATTGTCTCGCAACGTTTCGGAGATTTTACAGCAATTGTCCCGCAACGTTTCGGATATTTTACAGCAATTGTCCCACAACGTTTCAGAGATTTTACAGCAATTTTCTCGCAACGTTTCGGAGATTTTACAGCAATTGTCTCGCAACGTTTCGGAGATTTTACAGCAATTGTCTCGCATTATTTCGGAAATTTTACAGCAATTGACTCGCAACGTTTCGGAGATTTTACTGCAAAGGTCCCCCATGAAGCAGGGCTCAAAAACTCTTATAATATCGATTTAGTATATAGATTTAGTATAATATCGTAGTATACCCACTGTACAGTGTATATTAGGTCACGCTTTGTAATTTATGATAATTTAGTGCAATAAGTAGTAGAGGATGGCAGCGTACGTTAAAAACTTTAATACTACATGAGTACTACGACCCCCATATATTGTCATTCCAAAGGCGATGTCCACTACCGCGTGGTCCCCTTGTAAGTCCTTTTACAAAAATATCGCCATACTGCAGATCATTTTTACTGGTGGTTGATTGAACATTTGGATCATGATGTAGCAAGACTGTTTTTCACATTCAAAAATTTTTAACGCGACTACGTGGTTTTGAAGAGGGCAACTTCGAAATTCTTCGCAAGTATGATTATTATTTAAAGCTTTCTTGTCATTCAACTAATTTTTGGTGGGATTATGTGTTGAGGTGCGTATTGGAAGTGTACCAAATTTCATTTTCATAAAAACAACGAAGAAGAAACAACAAATAAAAATGAATTCAACGAAGGCGGATTGTAATATGCATTTGTTCAAATTAATTAAAATATGTTTGTGAAATAGTTTCGAACTAACATAAATAAAGATTTTATAACTATTAAGGCGGTAGACACGTCACGTGTCGCTGGTAGCCTGTGGAATCTTAGACGGCATTCTGCGTGTCGACAATTCGGGATCGCTCCGCGAAATTCCGGATTTATTGCGGTTTCATTGCTGAAATCTTGCACATATCTTACGAGTACATCTTGCAACATATGTGCAAGATTTCAGCAATGAAACCGCAATATAGCCGGACTTAGTTTTTTTCCCTCGACAATTCGGAACGTTCTAATTAGATATAATCAATTAAACGGTAATGGTAGGGAGACTGGCAGTAATTGGCACGTGTAACACTTTTTATAAATTTTTTTGCTGAATATTATTTATCAGTTTGTTTAAACTCGATGGTGTTAATTAAATAATCGTATTAATACTTATATCACATATGTGAACAGACAGAATGCAGTGTTACATTTCACATGCAAACTCCGAGGGAATATTTGTAAACACGGACAATATGTGATATATGTAATTAATACAATTAGATAATTAACACTATAAGGTTTAAGCGAACTATTATTCTGTATACAGCAATAAATGATATTTGTAAAGAAGTCTGAGCTGTGAAATGCAAATCCACAAACACTAAAGACTAGAAAATAAAAAAATATATACAAAAAATTTATTTTAAATGATTGCGTTAAAATGTAGAAAAATTATTTTCTTGTACTACGCAGGATATTTCATAATAGAATATGAATATACTTAATACATCATCAAGCGTTGAAATTAATTTGTTGTAAGATATCCGGCTCCACGATTAGGGAGATGTAATGGGGATTGTCAAAACGAATCTTCTATTTTGAATAATTTGAGGTAAAACTGATGCACGGTAGGAGTATAAGATAGAATACATAAGCAATATTCTCAATCACAGGTTGTAGCTGCAGCGGGAAAGTGTTCGTCTACGGTGCTCGAGGTCATGGGTTCGAATCTCGTTTGGGGTAAAAAAATTTCTATTTAAAAAAAATACTCTGACGTTATAGGTACTACTACGATTCTGCACGCATTCATGTCGTCGCGTCCATCAAAGCCACGGTATACAATTTTTACCACTTTCCTACAGATATTTTTATTTTTGGCCCTACTGCCCGAAACGTTGCCTGACCATTACTGTAAAATCTCAGAAATGTTGCGCTACCATTGCTGTAAAATCTCAGAAATGTTGCGCTACCATTGCTGTAAAATCTCAGAAATGTTGCGCTACCATTGCTGTAAAATCTCAGAAATGTTGCGCTACCATTGCTGTAAAATCTCAGAAATGTTGCACTACCACTGCTATAAAATCTCCGAAACGTTGCAGAAAAATTGCTATAAAATCTCCGAAACGTTGCGGGAAATTTGCCTATAACATCTCAGAAACACTGCAAGAATATTTCATGCAATGTTGCACAGGGGCGGACATAGGAATGTTTCTGCAACATCTCAGAAATATTGCCTGCAATGTTTCAATCTTGCATCGTAACGTAACTGCAACCTTTCTGCAGCCTTTGTGCAACGTAGTGTGCTGTATGGGTACGTTCATAGATAAACGAAAAAATGAAGAAAAAAGAAAGATTTGAATTTAGTACTTATTTTCAAAAGTTACAGAATATTTCCATTTACAGCTTACATTTTAATTATTTACATTACTTATTGAGAACCATTATTTACCGAGTCTGACTCGGCTCGCTTTTTCCGAGTTCTCGAACAGCCTTATTGTAACGCATTCTAGGCCGCATCCGCGGTTAATGTCACGGTCCTCCTGTGTATGCAATACCGGCGTGGCGGGAGCTCCGCGCACGTATCGCTATTTATTCGATCGATGTTATCCAGGTTCATCCGAAACATGACATAATCACGCGCACGTGTTTCCAATTTGGGATTCAGATCCATTTTAATAAAATCAAATGTTTCCCCTGCAGAAATGGAATGCAACCACACTACGAATTATGCTCGCAACAAGCATATCAATTCGAACCATTTGCGAGGATGAATAAGATTTCACCCACCTGTTCATACAACCCCTGGCAATAAGTTTGGAACCAAACTCAAAGATACGAAACTAACGAGAAATACCAATATTTTTTATATATAATATGCAACGGTATACATATGTAACCCATGGTAATGTTAAATTGTTCTATTTTAAAGTAAAAACACCAAAAACAATTAAGAATTTCGTTTATTATGTAATAAAAAATATAGAAGAAACAAAATGTTGCTTGGAAATAAATATGGAACGGACCGAAGATCTGGAAAAAAGTATGGAACATTATAAATTTGCAAACAAATTAACCATAATTTATTTAATATTTATATTACCTAGTATTTTGTGACATTTATATATTCATATTAGTTAGTTATAACATGGTTTTCATTTCATTATTCTCTTTTCAATACTATTTTCCTGAAATCTGAATCATAACAAAGCCACTGGCAAAGTTGATACTCTAATGTTTATGTTTTGTCATTGTTTACTGCACTCGCTTACTCGCGCGTCTCGATCACGTGCCACAAAGTGCGAACAATACTGTAAACATAAATCTACGACATCTACCGAAGTCAGTGTATCTTGAGACAGTAATCAAGCAAGTCGAATAAATAAACCATGCCGCCACGCAAACATTTATCTAATGATTTAAAGTTACGCATAATTGCATTATTGAAAGAAGGTAATATTCAGCAAAATGTAGCTGAAATTTTGAAATGTAGCCGAAGTGCAGTAAGTAAAATAAAAAGAAAATTTAACGAGACGGGCAGTGTGGTGAATCGCAAAAGAGGCGGACGTCCGCGCTCAACATCAAGCAGAGATGACCGACAATGAAGACAGATCGTAAAGAAAATGAGAAGAGCTACATCTCACGAAATTAATGAAAAGTGGGCACAGAACGTATCCGATCGAACTCTACGAAATAGATTACATGAAATGGGGTATTCTTTCTGCAAAGCAAAGACAAAGCCATTTCTCACCAAGGAACACAAAAAGAAACGTTTAGAATAGTGTAAGAAGTATGCACATTGGACTACAGAAGATTGGAGTAAAGTTGTTTTCAGCGATGAATCGCGTGTATGCATCGGAGGAGGAGATGATGCAGGACACTTCGTGTGGAGAACACCAAGCGAGAAATTTAGTGAAGATTGTTTGAATTTTAAAATAAAATATCCAAAGTCGTATATGGTCTGGAGCTGTATGACAGCTCGAGGAGTTGGACAAATATGCATTTTGTATAAAAATGTGAACTCTGAAGTATATATTCATATATTAGAACACTTTTTAATACCGAGTTTAAATGACATTGAAATGACAATGCAAGTTGTCATCGAAGCAAAATAGTTCAAAACTACCTTCAACAAAAAAGCTTTCGAACCATAAAATGGCCAGCAAATAGCCCAGATTTAAATCCAATCGAAAATTTGTGGGCACTTTGGAAACAATTCATACGTGATAAAAAACCAAAAAATAAAAATGATCTTTTGGAAGCCATTAAGCTATCATGGAAACAAATTTTGCCATCACAGTGTGCAAACTTGATTATATCGATGCCAAAACGTATACAAGCTGTGATACGTGCACGTGGGAACGTCACAAAATACTAGGTAATATAAATATTAAATAAATTATGGTTAATTTCTTTGCAAATTTATAATATTCCATACTTTTTTCCAGAACATCGGTCCGTTCCATACTTATTTCCCAGCCACATGTTGTTTCATCCATATTTTTTATTATATAATAAACGAAATTCTTAATTATTTTTTGTGCTTTTACTTTAAAACAGACCAATTTAACATTACCACGCGTTTCATATGTATACCGTTGCATATTATACATAAAAAATATTGGTGTTTCTCGTTAGTTTCGTATTTTTGCGTTTGGTTCCAAACTTATTGCCAGGGGTTGTAGTATTTTGACGCATAACACCGTCAAAAACATGTATCTATTTACAGAAAATGTGTTAAATTCAGAATTACCTATAAATAAATAATAATTTATATCAGTACAAATTTTGATTAATATATTTTTAGTTAGTACCACCTACTAAAGAAATACTCAAATAAATTTTGTCAGAGGAATAGAACAAGATAAGCCAAAACTTCACCAAAGATTAGTTGAAACTATGCATAATAGTTTAAAGCTAGAATAACATTACAGAAATATTAGAATAATATATATTAACCTATTGTATTATAACAAGTACATGAAAAAAGAACACCCTATATGTCGATGTCGCTACCGTGTACCTTTACTCGTCGCGGAGACACTCTAACCTAATTCTGACATTTATACATTAATATCTCATCACGCCTGCAATATTTTGTAAATTTAAAGGCATTTTTCTTATATAAACCGCATATCGGCTTTCGAACAAGACCAATTTCAATAAAATCGGTCCACGCATGACAGAGATATCGTAATATCGTCTAATGGATCTGTCGAAAATGGTACGATTTTTCTTCTTCTGATTCTCCTAGAAATTTTTCGTCATCATCAAACAAACATTACGTATATATATCGTCAATATATATATATATATATATATATACGCGTTACGCGCTCACCTTCAGCCAACACATGTATCGTTCTTCGTTCGTCGTCCGCCATTGTACGTACATATATATATACTATTTTGAATTTTATAACCTAAGTGCTAAGTGTCAAATAAAGTAAGTTGTCCGAATTTCAAATGACACGAGTTTTGACACTAAATAAGAGACTGAATTATTGTCTCAATTAATAAGGTAACTCGCCAAAATTTTTAATAGGTTTCTTATGTAGAGTCGCAGACTTGGAAGTTGTCCGGAGATGGTTCGACTGAGAAGCATCTCCTTTCACACAAGTTTCTGGATATTTGTACCATGCATGTACAAAATAATATATATATATATTATAACAAATTGCATTGCTTTTAAATTGCTAGATATTTTTATACCAGCAAATTAGAGTTTTTATGTAACGTTTATATTATATATTATAGAAATGAAGGGGACGCACAGGACTTTGATAAAAATGAAAGGGACGCACAGGCTTGGAAGTTGTCCGGAGAAGATTAAATAAATAGAAAGACAAAGCATCTTGCTTCGCAGATGCTTCTGGAAAGTCAAATAAGGTAAATCGACAAAATTATAAACATACTATATATTGTAACAAATTGCATTGCATTTAAATTGCCTGATTTTTGTATTTTTTATATACCAGCAATTTAGAGTTTTTACGTAAAGCTTATTATATTATAGAAATGAAGGGGACGCACAGGCTTGGATAGTAGAATTGATGATGGGGACGCACAGGCTTGGATGAACAGAAATGAAGGGAATGCACAGGCGTGAAAGTTGTCCGGAGAAGATTAAATAAATAGAAAGACAAAGCATCTTGCTTCGCACATGCTTCTGGAAAGTCAAATAAGGTAAATCGACAAAATTATAAACATACTAAACTAATTTTATTTCAAAACCAATAAATTGTGTGTTGAAAATATTGGACCTCTTCGTTCATCCTCGTTGAATTATTACCACAGCATTTAAATTTCCAGCAACAACACTTTCTGCCATACGCTCTCATTTCCTTTGAACACATTTTATAATCTACACTTACTTTAACAAAATGTCACTCTATTTCTATATAGTTGCTACGCTATTCATTATTAATTTTACTAGTTTTCCATTAACAATATTTCAATTCACCAATAAATATTATTTTTTATACTATACTAAACCAACACCAATAAAAATATTGAATCTCTTCATTCATTTTCGCTAAATTACCATTAACATTTTTTAAATTTCTGCCACAAGACTTTCTATCGTATGCTCTCATCTCCTTTGTTTATACTATACTAAACCAACACCAATAAGAATATTGAATCTTTTCATTCATTTTCAAAATCGATATAACTGCTTCCAAACAAATTCTTATTGCAAAATTACATTTGTTCGATCACGATAGTAGTGGAACAACAACGAAAGTGGAAAATTTCTACGTCAAAGCAATGCCTACTACTAAAATACAAATGGTAGATCACTGTTATAAACTTAAGACAGCGATTTTCCACCATGGTAAAATTAATGCCGATGGTCACTACACGAGTATGGTAAGGGGTAAGGGCACAACGTGTCCCAACGAAAAACAAGCTTGGCCACGAAATGCTAAAAATGCATACATATTTTTCTTCGAAAGGTGTTAATTGCGTTTGTTAATACACTTCAATGTTAAATACGTCCAGCGGCAAAGGCTGCTTTCAGCGCCATATGCTGCTTCGCGCACCATGTATTGTACACAAAGTACTATACATATAATATAATACATATAGATTGGCAATCCGGTGCACATGGTTTCTGTTCGTAGTTGTTAAACTTACGTACAATATAGAATTTATACTTAATTCTGTCGCGTGATAATTTGTAATTTATAATATTAAAAACTATCTAAAGTCAGTCCCTATTAAAATTATCTTTGTAAAAAGAAGTGAGATCCCCATAAAAAACTTCAAAAAAGTAAAAAAATACGCCAAGTACATGAAAAATCAAATAAATCACAAAAAATAGAAGACAATAATAATCACAAAAATTGAAGATAGTAATAATAAAATAAAAAAAAAAGTGAAATCGAAATGAGCTGCCAGTACATAAAGATGCTTTCCAACGGCGCTTTAGATG
Source organism: Andrena minutula (assembly GCA_929113495.1). NCBI lineage: Eukaryota > Metazoa > Arthropoda > Insecta > Hymenoptera > Andrenidae > Andrena > Andrena minutula. The sequence goes on from OV815993.1 coordinate 23,967,875, forward strand.
ACACAACTACATATGCACAGCTAAAATTCCATTACTCATAATGGCTATTTATACAAAGAAAAAATGTATTAAATAATAATATGCAGATATATTTTTATACAAATAAATATTTTAATACGAATAAATATTTGATTCAAAATACTTGGCGCTGCGCAACCGAAAAAATGTTAATTGCCTTAGTATTAATAATTTACAACTCCATTGCAATATAAAAAACATATACATACACATATTAGAAACGCAGTCAGATTTATTCTACATATATTTAATTCTAATGCCATACGTCAGGCCTGCACAGGGAGCCTTTTTCAGCGCCTGGCGGCAGGCAACCAGCCGTACGCCGTTACTAAGAGTAGAATCGGTGAGGAGAACTCCAGTAGTGTAGGTTGGGGCTCGTAGGTGCGTAGCGTAAGTATATATGGCTGGGTTCCTTGTGGGGCCCCAGTGCAGAGCAGGTCCCGCAATATAATTCGGTGGGGTCACTGGGGCCCAGCTATATATACTTACGCTACGCGCCTACGAGCCCCAACCTACACTACTGCAATTCTCCTCACCGATTCTACCCATAGTAACGGCGTACGGCTGGTTGCCTGCCGCCAGGCGCTGAAAAAAGCTCCCTGTGCAGGCCTGCCATACGTAGCATATGCACACGCATGCACGTACAAGAAAGAAAGAAAAGGATTAATGCAATTTATACATATTTATTGAGTTTAGCAACACCAATTCGGGGCGCAGCGCCAAGTATTTTGAATCAAATATTTATTCGTATTTAAATATTTATTTGTATAAAAATATATCTGCATATTATTATTTAATACATTTTTTCTTTGTATAAATAGCCATTATGAGTAATGGAATTTTAGCTGTGCATATGTAGTTGTGTCACCTAAAGCGCCGTTGGAAAGCATCTTTATGTACTGGCAGCTCATTTCGATTTCACTTTTTTTTTTATTTTATTATTACTATCTTCAATTTTTGTGATTATTATTGTCTTCTATTTTTTGTGATTTATTTGATTTTTCATGTACTTGGCGTATTTTTTTACTTTTTGAAGTTTTTTATAATTACGTTTGTGTAAATTAAATATTGAATTTCGACGAATATTTTTTGCACAATCTTTGTTACTTCCACGGATACTATTACTTCTCTAAATAAACAGTAGGTATATAATTTTTCAATTGAATGCACCAGAAACGAAAATATATTAATCAAGGTTTTTATTAATCTAACTTAGAATTGCGAATTCTTACTTTGAAGCGTGTTTAGTATGTAAAATATGTTACATATACTTTTATGAATAATGGTGTATTAAAATGTATAATACACGAAGAAGCACTGTAGCGTCTTGGGAAGGGAAAAAATACATTGTTCCAACGGCAAATTTAACTACACCTATGCTGTGCCTCCTATCTTGAGGAAGATTCCGCGAAGGAACGTTCCGCGAGGCCGGGTTTATCGCCGTTTATTTATCGCGCGATACTTACTGCTTACCAGATATGCTCACCCACCACCTTATTATTTAACCGTGCAAACTTACGCCTACATCTTCACCATCAGAACTGTTTGATTGCATAAAAGAAGCCATCGTAATAGAGAAACAATTGTTATTGTTTTCCAGTGGCGGATTTAAAAAAAAGGGCCCAGGTGGCAAACGTTCTGGGGGCCCAGTTTTTCGGGAAAATGAACAGGTAGTTTATTAAAAGGGGGTAAGTGTACAAAAAAGTATAGAAAAAGAATGTAGGGCATGGATAAAAACATAAGTTCTTTTTTTAAAACAGGGCCCTAGGGGAGCCTTTTGTGTAGGGACCCATTTTTAGGAAAAATCAGGGAGTCGAGACCAAAGCAGAATCCGAAATTCAGACCGGTCTTGACCGGTCTAGCGCAGTGATGAGATCTCGGCCTAGCCACCCCACTGTTTTGCTTTCTCGCTGCGAGCGAGGACCTTTGGGCCCCAGTAGACTGTCCGTTGACAGCCGAAGGCAATAAATCCGACGGGCCACATCAAATCTCCACGTTTTTGATAAGTGTTGATAAAAGTATTACCAATCGATTCCTCGTGTCTTCCCGATGAAAATGGCCCCAAAAATGATATAATTCCGACCATAATTAAGGATTTTACATGAGAAATTTATTTGCAGAATTCAAAGCCCGTTTCGTTACAAATAGTCCGATTTAAATTATTTTTTGTCCAATTAATCGGGAGAACGCCAGGAATCCATTGGTGTCACTTTCATATTGATACGATCAAAAATAAACAAATTCAGATTCTGTAGAATCTGACGGGTAGGTGACCGCGCGCGGGTCAGGTCGCAAGGGCTTTCGTCGGTTAGTCGACCTTCTAGAATAAGAATAGAATGGTGTTGAACCACCGGTCATTCACAATTCATGAATAAGGCCCTTGAATGATCATTCATGTTCAAGTTTTGAATAATGAATAACCGTAAGTCCCTTTTATCTGAATATTATTCAGATATTATCTTTGCCCAACTCTGCTTTGTACCTACAAAGATTCTCCTGCAGTGAAGAGTACTTGTTTCATTTACGGTTTTAAAAATAGTTTTCTGTGCATAAGAACAAATATTTAGGTAAGTTGAAATTACATTAAGATAAAATTAATTCCTGTTGTTGTATCATTTTCGTAGTTTATGAAAATTTTTTGAATTTTATTTAACCATTAAGGGTCTAGCTGGATAAAATGGTCAAAAGTGCCCTTGAACCGATTTTATCTGGCAATGCACCATTCAATAGTGTAACACGGGAAAACATTGTACACCAAGTTTCAACCCCCTATCTCAACCAGGAGGGTAGTTATAGGGTAAATTCGAATTTTCGGTTTTTGCTATATTTTCCCTATTTAATGGTCAGCAAAAATTCTAAAAAAAATCTGAAATATTGTAGACATGATTGTGTATGATTGTGAATTTTTTCAGATTTTTTCGTTGGAACTGCTAAGTATAAGAAATAAAAAACGCAAAAAAATGTCTAAAAATGCAGGTTTCGTGTTGAAGTTTTTGAGCGACTAGATTTTTAATTTTACAGTAGTTAGATATTGACATGACTATTATCTACAATTTTTTTCAGATTTTTCGGTAAGGTGCGCCATAGTTAAAAAAAATCAGAAAACGATATTTTCGTGATATTTCGCGTGAAAACGTGATAAGTACTTTCAATTTTTACATTTCCGTCATACAGTGAATGCAGTATATGATTTTTAATATCTCTACATTCGACAGAGTAATATGGAAACGGAGGGAATCAAGTTAATATGATTAATTGGAAGTGTATACGCACCATATATCATATGGTACGAAAGAATCATTCAGCGCCGCAGTTAGCGGAGTGATTAGAGTGTTAAGGCGGGATCTCCTAGCTGCGACAGGTCGCAGGTACTGGTGCAATGGGGAAAGCATGCATCTGTTCTCCTACATGCGACTGCGATCGTCGGGTATGCGCCAGACATAGGAGCCTGACGCGAGTCTGTTTGAGTACCAGCCTAGGCTACTCGAGGTGCAACACAATTCCCATTATACCTAGTCGCAGGCTGGCACTGCGACCACCGGTCGCTAGACTCCTCCCGAAGGAGTCCAGCGACCAGTCGCACAGCGGGACAAAATGTAGACATCTCTGGACATGGCCGTATCTTTGTTAAAAAACATCCTAATTTGATGAGGTTTAACTTATTTTAAAGGCAAATGATCATACTTTCCGACAGTGAACATAAAAATTGCAATAAATATTGTTTGCACTCTCTAGCTTTTGACAAACATCAACAAATTTTTGCAGCTTGGCACACTCTTCTTTGATGGCAGATTTTACCCCCTGGACACTCATTTCGATAAATGTGATTCAACGAGTCAAAAAGTAGAAAGTTCAAACTTTAAAATGGTTTTGTTTCATCAACTTTGGATGAATTTTAGCAAAGTTGTGAGACTTTGAAAATTTAGCAAATTTAAAAATAGTTTTATCTGGTTTTCGGTGCAAATATAAAGGGCTTCAGGAGATGAACTATTATTTTCTGCAAAAATGTATATGAGAAAGGAAGGTAAATAGACAGTGGGACGAAACGTATAAATTGCTGGACATTCAAACTTCTTGTATGTGACCTATCATATCTTTGTCAAAAGTGGCATAAATATTACACACATAAACCATTTTGTTTTTGTGATTTTTTGTTGATCTTGAACTAATAACCGGTCAAAAAATAAACAGAAAACGCACATATGAGGATATTTTCCACAATCTCTTAATTTCATCGGATCCTCTGATTTCAAATATTAGATCACATATTGCAGACAAAATATAAAGTAATTAATGTTCCCCTAAGTACTTTTGTTATTAAATAATGAAGTTAATGAAGAAAATTTAGAAGAATTAATGGACATGCAGAACACACCAGAATGTGATGTAGACACGGACAGTGAAACCGGCAATCCTTCAAGAGGATCTAGGTACAGTATTGTCTCCGTGTGTGCCCGCTGGTCGGGACCGGCGATGGGTACTCAGAAGGCGCAGATCCCTAATTCCGAGTGTGCGTTTCTCGCTTCTTTCTGGCCGAAGGAGTGAGCGAGATGGACCGGATTTCTTGCGCGCGGGCGTGCGAGCACTCAGAAGGCATCGTGACTGCCCAACGCATGCGCGCGACGGTCAGATAGCCAGGCACGGCACAAGTCTTTCTTGCGCCCTAGACAAACTTTCCAAATTACGCCCTATATTATAATACATTTATTTGAGATTATTAATAACCTTACTTTGAATTTTTATTCGTAGTTTAATTCACTTATAGTACAACTTGTAATATTTAATTCTAAAGTTTATTTTCAGCAATAGCAACAATTTGAAAAGTTGGCCTAGGGCGCAAAAAAAACTTGAGCCGGGCCTGCGTCAAGTTTTTGCGTTGCGGTCTCGTGCTTCCGTATGTGCCTGCGACCATCGCGCACGCCCGTCGCGCATGCAAAGGACGGAGTGTCACGGCGCCCGAAAGACGGAGGGAGACAAAACATAAACGCTGTCGTCTGTCTCGTACTGTCCTCGCTCGGTTTTAGTGGCTCTCGCTCGCTCTCGTTCCATCTCGCTCTCGCCTTCGCCGGACAAGAGTGAGACAGAAGTGGTGGGGATAGCGACAGGGCTATATCGGATACACCAAATCGGGTACATATGGAGACAATACTGTACATAGAACCAGTATTTGACACGGAAATTACTACAGATATTGAAAAGTGTGTTTTGTTGTCTCAATTTATGCATAATATTTATATAAATATTACGTTTGATCATAATTTCGACTCCCCAAATCTATTTCTAAAAAATATATTTCTTTTTAAGAAAATAAGAAAGCGATGCGATGCTTGTGTCATTTATTTATTAAGGTTCAACTAACTTTAATAATAATAACCTTATTTTATGAATTATAGTTCACTATATCATATTTATATTCATTTCCATAAAGACATCATAAAGACATAATCAATCGGATACAAGAAAAGGAATGTCTAGATACATATTTACTCATTTCGTCCCACATGCGTACACAATTTTATTAACTCTGCTCAAGATCGCAAGTTGATGCAGCTGGTGTTTGGATTTTCTAAAACTACAATGTTTAGTGATTATATGGGTATAAAATGTTTTTTGGACAATTTTCGACATTTTTTTAAATAGACAAAAACAAATTTTTTTTGACAAGTTGAAAACAAATAAAATCATTGGGTTTTTTTTCACATAAACAACTTCTTAACAATCAACCCCAATGTGTAGTATGATGGTAAATTTTTTTTTCATTATTCTAATACTAATTATTTACAATTCAGATTACAGCCGTCTCCAGAAGTGAACGTATTTACTGGTAAAAATTCGGGATTTAAAAAGTTTATATTTTCATAATTTTGTATCCATTAGTGCTCAAGGATAATGCTCATATAATTATATCAATAAAAAAAGGTACTTCATATTTTCGCCAATGTCTGGGAATTTGTACGCGTAGTCCGACTGTGAGTCGCACTGCGATCCATTGTCCACAGTGGGACAGAATCCCAAGAAATAAGGACAGAAGTTAGAATTCAAAAGATATGGGAATACGTATTTTTATATGATACCTGTAGACTACTAATATGAATACCTAAAAAAGGTAAAAATATCATGACGCCTACTTCTGATCTAGGTATGTGTAAACACGTGTCTATGTTTGTATGTATTTTTCCTGCAGAATTTTAAATCTGGGCTCAGAGTGAGGCGAAAATTCCAATTATCTTTTACAGCCGGTAATTTAGAATTTTTAGAAGCGAAATTTCTTCATTCGTTTACGGTAGGCCAGGCCTGCACAGGGAGCCTTTTTCAGAGCCTGGCGGCAGGCAACCAGCCGTACGCCGTTACTATGGGTAGAATCGGTGAGGAGAATTGCAGTAGTGTAGGTTGGGGCTCGTAGGCGCGTAGCGTAAGTATATATAGCTGGGCCCCAGTGACCCCACCGAATTATATTGCGGGACCTGCTCTGCACTGGGGCCCCACAAGGAACCCAGCCATATATACTTACGCTACGCACCTACGAGCCCCAACCTACACTACTGGAGTTCTCCTCACCGATACTACTCTTAGTAACGGCGTACGGCTGGTTGCCTGCCGCCAGGCGCTGAAAAAGGCTCCCTGTGCAGGCCTGCGGTAGGCAATTGCTTGTTTTCGAAGCGTTCGTCGGGAAGCATTTGTGTACCTGATGTCGATCAGGGACAATCGACACCGTGCCGATTTTTGCAGGGGTTTAAACTTTCTTCGCACTGAGTTAATCCGGTAATTGCTCTGTCACCGGGCGCTACACGAGGACTTGGGACCGGCACGTACCGTTGTCCACAACCGGCTCGCGGCACCGTACGGTCAACCCTGTCGTAGCTAAATTTTTTTATTACTATGGGTACGAAAGCAGTCGGCATTGTTTTCAAACATCATTACAGTAAATGAGGTTAGGGTTAGGGTTAGGGTTAGGGTTAGGTACAAGTGGTAATCCTGTCATAAAAGGGGAGCGCGCGGCTCGTTTACCCGGGCCGGGAAACTGTAGCGAAACACGGTTTATTGCCTGCCGAACGTAGAGGAATTACAGTGGTCCCCGGATTATTAATATGCTTTTTTCCCCTGGTCATCGGGAAAGATGAACCCCACAGTTTTGCTTCCTCGGTGTGAGTCAGGGCCTTCGGTCTCAGGTAGACCTCCCGTTGACTGCCGAGAGCAATAAAATGGCTGGGCCAGGTAATACAATTTGTATTCCTTATGTCAAAGTAGTTCAACTTGCATGATATTTGGTACGATTTTCATTAGAAAAACACAAGGAATCCATTGGTACCGCTTCCATATCGATACGACAAAGAATAAAGAATTTCTTAATAAGCTGAAATGGATATTTCACATTTTCACCCCTTGACTGCGGGGCGCCGACCTCGAATCGCTGCGGTCGGCCGAGGATTCATACCTGTTTTAGAAAAAACTAATTCTTTATTCTTTATCGTATCGATATGGAAGTGACACCAATGGATTTCTTATCTTTTTCCGATTAAAATCATACCAAACTTCGTGTAAATCGGACTATTATTAACGAAATTAGCTTGCAATTATGGAAATTTATTTTTCATGAAATTTCCTCAATTACGGTCCGAATTACGTCATTCTTGGTGTCAGTTTCATCGGCGAAACATAAGCAATCAATTGGCGTCCTTTTCGCAAAGATCTGATGAGAAATGAGGAAGTCGAAGATTTCTCACTTATTAATAGGCTCTCAGACCCCTTCGGGGATCGAAAGCCCTAAAATTCGAGGAGGCACTGCGGGGGCTTTTGCTCTCGACCGAGGGTTCACCTCGGCCACGGGGCGCCAGGCGGCATCTCTTTGTGTCCAGTAGCTCCAGGCTTACCCTGTAGCCAGCACCCTGTCGCAGGCAAGGAGATTCAGCCTAGGGCCAGTCGCTAGGTCAAGTCGCAGCGACCTGTCGCAGCTAGGAGATTCCACCTTTAGACTACAAAACCGATGCATACTCTCTTTTGTCGTAGGTTCGCACCCCACCAAGGCCCAATTTTTTTTCATGATATAAAATTTTTTCATCGTTGATTACATGACAATACACGATATTCATTTAAAAATGTTTCTAGAATATTTTAAAAATATTTTATCATAAGGTTTCCATAAAAATAATTTAAATGCACCGCCGCGCCGGTTTTCTGCCTATGTATTTTTCTAGCTCCAGATAGTTTATAATATTTTGTCAATGGAATAGATGTGTGGTATTGGCTTACGATACGTATTCTGAATCCACTGGTTGGATTCGCCATTCTTTTATCAACGTACACCGTCCTCATTCGATTGTGGTCGCAGTGCGTCCGATTAATGGCTGATTTAAAAAATGAACGTAAAAATATTGCCATAAGCTAGCTGTAGTTTACAGCAGTAGTGTTATTATGCTTTATTACATTATAATATATTATAGTATATTGCATATAACAGACGTGGAAAAATTTATGAAAATGTCATCAGTAATTTTAAAGTTTTTTTTTCGTTTTTATACTGTGTGAGGAAGAAAAGGAAAAATACATTAATAATTTAATAGAAATGTATGAAGATGACATTGATTCAAGTAATTTTAAAGATGAGTTGGAACAATTTTTAATCTTTTTAGACGAAGAAGACAAGCAATCAATTAGTAGTATATACAAAAAAGCATTAGATATGAAAGGAACTTTTCCAAATATGGAAATTATTTTGAAAATTTTGTTAACCATGCCAATTTCAAACGTATCGGGGGAACGCTCTTTTTCTTGTCTAAAAAGAATAGAAAATTATCTAAGAAACTCAATGTCGGAGGAAAGATTAAATAATATGGCTATTTTATATATATATATATATATAGAGCGAGTTACTTCAAATTATTGATTGTGACGAGATAATTAATAAGTTTGCAAAACAAAAAGCAAGAAAAAAATTGTTTCAAATTTTTCACTTTTGTAATTTTAATTTTAAGTAAAGTTCTATAATTTTTGTTGTTTAAATGTCTAATTATTAGTTTATTATACGTACAGTATCATTAATTATAATCATACTTTTTCGTATGTTCAACTCTTAGTTCAAAACTTTGTTATTATAATTGTATTATTAATTATATTATACATACACTTTATTCAAATTATATTGAAATTAAATCATTATGAGTACATAATCTGTTTATGTGTTTAAAAATATGGTTAACGTGATTTTATTCTTCCTGTCTTTCCCTTTTTTGTAAGGGGCCCAATATTTTCTTTTGCGCCTAAGGCCCCAACCGACCTTAATCCGCCTCTGCTCTCGTTAGAGACACTTTTAACTTAAGTCTCTTACAATAATAATTCTTTACAACGATGCTCCAATATCCCCTTTCCATACTAATACGAAATATTGATTTACAAGGTTCTCGTAAAATGAAAGACGAAAGTTGTCTTCTGCCTCGCCGGCCTGATTAATTATTAATGCAACCCCCTCAGGTAGTTCTATGCAGTTGGACCTATAGTAACTTGTAACAGCTTTTAGGAGGATTTCGTCCCAGAATATTACCTGCTTCCTATACCATAATCTTTCTATCTCGGAGCACGATACATTAAGGGGGCCGTCTCAGTTTTGTTATTGTCCGTCCCACCGGGCCTTGAATGTGTGCGGACGGTCACACAAGCTAAGTTAAGCGTGTACGTATACGCGTGTAGTAAACAAACCGGTTCAACCGTCTTTCGTCCTGGAATCGGCCAGAAGGAAGTTTTTGCGGGTACAGTTACCTTCAGTAAACATCTGTGCAGGGTGGTCCGGTGTGTTTGAACGCTAATAAGCATTGTACATTGAAATAATAATGAATTTATGAATCGAAAACTGACAGAATGAAGCTTCAAGGCTTCTCCGCTGGTGGCGCTAATGGTGTACTGTAGCTACGTAGCACCAGCGTGACGTATAAATTCATTATTATTTCAATATACAGTGCTTATTAGCGTTCAAACGCATCAGCCACCCTGCCCAGATCTTTACTGAAGGCAACTGTACCCCCAAAAACTTCCTTCTAGCCGATTCCAGGACGAAAGACGGTTGAAACGGTTTGTTTACTACACGCGTATACCTACACGCTTAACTTAGCTTGTGTGAGCGTCCGCACACATTCACGGCCCGGTGAGACGGCCCCCTTAAAGCCAGTTCAGAAATTCCTCGACAGGTACAAGACTCTAATCATCGTGGTCGAATCCCTGACTGTCATATAAAGTACTTCGGTCACATTTTATCGTGAGATTAAGGACAACGCAACGAAGTTAGCTGTGGAGTTGCCACAGCACGTAGTTTTCCGTCGACGGATTAAATGACACATGATCCATCGCCGAACGAGCGATCAATTTTCTGTGGTTAACTGCACTTTAGTTAACTGAAATTGGACACCAGATTTTCGTAACTAATATTCGTTAGATGATCCTCGATGAGATCTTACATACCGTTTCGAATATTTCGTGGGATTTTATGTCTAACTGAAACTAGACGGAAACATATTTTTTAAATATTAGATCATTTGAGAACTTCTCATCTTTACTTCTATTATTCGTCTTCAAAAGGCCTCCTTTTTTTCTCCTTTGAATGTGTTAAAAGAATGATGTTTTCAACACCCCATCTCGTAAAATATTCTACAATATTATGTTCGGTTCTTATCTTTTTGTCTTATCTTGAATGAACGGTATGATTACCAATTTTAAAGATGAACTGCTTTACAACACGATCAAATTTCTGGCCCTTTCCAGCTATTTCGCAACTCGAATATATAGCAAGAAAACCTTTTTCCTTGCGGCTTGATCAAAGTATGAACACCCATAAGAACGGAGCAGGTCGTTTCCGTCAAATTGCTTCAGCCCGTGCCTACCTACCTATTTAGTTTGTTCACCTGTTTTCAACGTCTCGTTAAACTGCTGTGCGCTTCTCCGAATCGATAGAGTCTCGTTTTAAACGAGCAGAATTTGTTGCATGGGTTCATGAAGCGAAGGGAAGTTAAATGTGCCTTGGTGTAGCCCACTTTGGTACGTAGCGATCGAATCGATTGGACGCGGTGCAAAACAAGTTGTTTGTGCAGTGGCGAGATATATCTCGATCAGAATGAATTCAGAGCACAGCGTGGTACGGCTCAACGGTAGTCTCGCCGAGGCGAAAAATCACTTAGCCGACGATCTTATCGCCTCGGCACTCATCGACGAAACGCCGACCGTAGTTCGCTTGGCATGGATTCGCTTCTTTTCCGAACGATAAGAATCCGATTTCCACGAGACTCGGGTAGAAAGGACACGATGCCTTCCTTCCTTCCTTCCTTCCTTCCTCCTTTCCTTCCTAACGTAGAGAACCCTTATCGAATCCTTGATAAAATACCGCAAGCTTCTTTCTCAGCCCGTCCAAGTTGAATCAGATCAAGTCTTGGAGAAACATTCGTGGAATGCTCTCTTCTCCCATTACACTCAACTATTTCAGCAGCAATTCTGAAATCGGAATTCTTAATTCTTTTAGCAATCTGACAAGGAACTAAGGGTTTCTCCACTTTTTTTGAATTGTTATTAACCCCTTAACGACCACTTCAGTATCTGGTGCGGATCCTAAAGCCGTATTTCCTATAAGGTAGTTGACCCAGTCGCCGATCGGTTTAGGCCTAGTCGTCGATCACTTAAATATTGAGATTTTATAAGGTTTTTGAACAATATTGTGATGATATATGTAAGTAAAGACTTAAATATTAACTTGCAATTTTGTCCTTTACACAATATTGTTCAAAAACCTTATAAAATCTCAATATTAATTCAAATGATCGACGACTGGGTCAACTACCTTACCGCCCGGGCGTACAGTGGAGGTTTTCGTTCCGAGGGCCCGGGCCTCACGGTCAGTTTTTCGTTTCAGGGGTCGGTCGTTGAGGGGTTAATTATTAGCCTTACACGTTTACTACTTTTACGTGTATTAATTTAATTTAATTTCTTTCCATTTTTCTGTTTGTGCATTTTCATAATATTTGGGGTCTCAAATATATACCTGCACAATTTCAAAGTGGAACTCGAAAAATTCTGGGAGCTACGGAAGGTTTTGTATAGGTAGCGCAACAGTCACAATCAGAATCGAGTGCACGCATAGGTAACTTGGTGTCAACCGCCCGAAAAGTTTATGTCCAAAAATCCAAATGTATCTAATAAGAGGGATTATGAGCTTATATATGTTTCAGAACTAGGTAGAGAAACACTGACCACGACAAGACCGTACACAGTTGCGATCTTTGAGTTGCAGAAAATAACTTCTGTCGCGAGTATCTCGAAACGGCATTTTTCAAAACGGGCGCATTGATAACTCAGGCAATTTTTATCGAATTCACTTGAAATTTTCAGGGTATATTCGTAATACAATTATCTTTAGTTAAGCGTACCAGTTGTTTGATCGCATTGTTCATTTACTAGTAACATTGAAAAAACATGTGGTTTTTTTTATACTGTTTTTGCTCAAGATTTCTTCTTAAGTCTGCCATTTCTTAAAAAATGAATATTTTTTTAAATCCGTACGTGCAACTGAAACTATTGAAATATACTTTAAGAAACCGTTCGAATTTTTTAATTCGGAGCAAATGTTGCAAAGTTATACCAGCGCCCGTTTTGTAATTCTTTTTGCAGAGCCTAACGTTATCGTATGCTGTGGCCATACTACAGAAATTATTTTCAATCTGGCAGCATAAAATATTAGTTAAATATGTGTATTTTCAGATGTTAATAAAAATTTCTCGTAGAAAGTTATATTTCATTATAAAAGAATGCCTTGAAAATAGCATTTATTTTCGACCGTCACAGTGGCGTCCCCCCTTAACCCTTGAAAAATGGACGGAGGCCCTTGGAAACCCCAGTCCTATACTTCTGCGGATCGAAAACACACATTCTCTTGGAGGTTTTTCAAACACCAGCTATCAAGTCTGACAAAGAAATGTTCCCAACCCGGAAATTCTGGCTTTAATGAAACTTCGGGTGAATGTAGAGCATAAACTTCAAAAAAGTAAAAAAAATACGCCAAGTACATGAAAAATCAGATAAATCACAAAAAATAGAAGACAATAATAATCACAAAAAATAGAAAAAGTTTATCAGATAAATCACAAAAAATAGAAGACAATAATAATCAAAAAAAATAGAAAAAGTATACAATACAAAAAAGATGTGAAATCAAAATGAGCTGCCAGTACATAAAGATGCTTTCCAACTGCGCTTTAGATGACACATCTATCTACATATGCACAGCTAAAATTCCATTACTCATAATGGCTATTTATACAAAGAAAAAATGTATTAAATAATAATATGCAGATATATTTTTATACAAATAAATATTTTAATACGAATAAATATTTGATTCAAAATACTTGGCGCTGCGCCCCGAATTGGTGTTGCTAACCTCAATAAATATGTATAAATTGCATTAATCCTTTTCTTTCTTTCTTGTACGTGCATGCGTGGGTGCGTGCGTGTGCATATGCCACGTATGGCATTAGAATTAAATATATGTAGAATAGATCTGACTGCGTTTCTAGTATGTGTATGTATATGTTTTTTATATTGTAATGGAGTTGTAAATTATTAATGCTAAGGCAATTAACATTTTTTCGGTTGCGCAGCGCCAAGTATTTTGAATCAAATATTTATTCGTATTAAAATATTTATTTGTATAAAAATATATCTGCATATTATTATTTAATACATTTTTTCTTTGTATAAATAGCCATTATGAGTAATGGAATTTTAGCTGTGCATATGTAGATAGATGTGTCATCTAAAGCGCAGTTGGAAAGCATCTTTATGTACTGGCAGCTCATTTTGAGTTCACATCTTTTTTGTATTGTATACTTTTTCTATTTTTTTTTATTATTATTGTCTTCTATTTTTTTGTGATTTATCTGATATACTTTTTCTATTTTTTGTGATTATTATTGTCTTCTATTTTTTGTGATTTATCTGATTTTTCATGTACTTGGCGTATTTTTTTACTTTTTTGAAGTTTTTTTATGGGGATTTATTTGACACTTAGCACTTGGTAGGTTATAATAATAAAATTCAAAATAGTATATATAATAATAATATGTATGTATCCCGAGAGTCGACGAAAGAAGAACGAGCATGTGTTGGCTGAAGGTGTGTGTGTAACGCGTATATACGTATTCCCGAGAGTCGACGAACGAAGAACGAACATGTGTTGGCTGAAGGTGTGTGTGTAACGCGTATATACGTATTATGTTGACGAAAAATTTCTTGGAGAAGAAGGAGAAAAATTTAAAAATTCTGGCAGATCCATGAAACGATATTATGATATCTCTGTTATGTGTGGACCGATTTTATTGAAATTGGTCTTGTTCGAAAGCCGATATGCGGTTTACATAAGAAAAATGACTTTAAATTTACAAAATATTGCAGGCGTGATGAGATATTAATGTATAAATATCAGAATTAGGTTAGAGTGTCTCTGCGACGAGTAAAGGTACACGGCAGCGACAGTCGACATATATATATAGGGTGTCTTTCATGTACTTGGCGTCGAGACGCTACCGCGTCTCTAGATTGGAGTATGCAAGGAGCAATTTTTTGAGGACATTCACTCTTAAAGTTATCGCGTTCTTTTTCGTACTTTTAATATAACTTGGTAACGATGCGAGATAGAGCAGAATGTGTTTATGCTCCATTTCATTGCCAACAGAAAAATAAAGTTAAATATATTTTAAGAAAAAAAAAACGAAAATCGCGATAACTTCAAGGGCTGATTCAAAGTGAATTTCTGAAGGAGAAAAGATGCTCTTCGTAACTCCAATACACTCTACATTCGCGCGAAATTCGATTAAAATCACAGTTTTCGGATTGGCAAAAACATTAATAAAACTCAGACTGCACAAGAATGTTGCGAATGCAATTGAAAGTATAGAGAAAACATTGAAGTGGAAAGAGATAACTACGAAGTCTTGAAAAGGTTCCTGATGTTACATTCTATCGAAAATACAAACATTACTGTTTATGTACATGTACTTATATTGTTTTTACTTTCAATTAGAATATAAGTATTAATAAGTACTGTACAATTTTCGATTGGACGCGTGTAGAAATTTATTATAGGTCATCAGGGGCGCATCCGGAGGCGGTGATAGGGGCGACCACTCCCCCCCCCCCCCCCGAAGAATAATAAAATAAAAATATATTATGGTATTGTGTATTAATCTGTATAAATAGTTAATGGGATTTGAATTATTTAGGCTATAGTATCAGATAGAGATATTAAAATATAAATTACAAGCAAATTTTAAATCTTCTAAAGGAATGTTCAGCAATGTACTTATGTACTTTTACATATTTCTTCCCCTCCAAAAAGGCTCCTGAATCCGCCTCTGTGGGTCATAATTCATCATTGACCCAGTATCTGTTGTGCAAGCGAGTGTCATGCCATTTGCTATCTGATGGTTAAGCCAATTTATATCAGGGATAAGTAGTTTTATTTGAGTAGTTTATATAAGTAATTTCATTTAAGTAGTTTATATACGGAGTTTTATTTTCTATTTTAAATAGGATACCCTGTATAGCAATTTCACGTGACAAAATCTTACTCTCTGTTGGCCGTTTATATACTTTTGCCTCACATTCATTCTTCGGTGAACGATTAATGGCAAAGAAATTTAATTTCAGAGTACCTGCAGCCCACGCGTAAATTAGCAACTTTATGACTTTCTAACAAGTTTCGTTGCGCTTTGAAAGGCTCGTTGTGCAGACGTGAATCCATTGTTCTAATAACTTTCAACCAATAATGCAAGTAAATGTTCGTTAAGGCGACGTATGTACGCAGTTGCAGTGATCGTGCATAAAATACAATCACACGTTAACCAATTCGATTATAACGATTATTTACAGCTTCTTATGTTGGCGACGTTGTAAATATATTGAATTAACTCGAGACAGTATTCATCGCCTGATTTTATTTTTAACTTCATATTCCACCTAGTGCACACATTCCATTGGAGTGCGGAATTATTTCAAATGTAATTTTTTCAATACTAAAAGATAGTACCTAATCACAAAATATTTTGAGTCCCCTCGGGGTCACCTCTTCACCCATGAGTCACGGTAGATGCGACCCCTCTTCTACAGTGTCTTCTTATGCCTCGGTTGCTTTCCGATGTATGAGCAGATTTGTTGTTAGATTTCAATAGGAGCATCTGTCACTGTGAAGTAACCTCCGTCTGCTGTGCCATCAAACCAACATAATTCAATTTCTTTGTCACTCTTTTCAAGTTTATATTTCCTCACTCGGAGTCACTCCTTTGTTTCGCAGATGTTCACCGGGTTGGCTGGATACCTTTGTACTTTTCTCTCTGATTGCACTTTCTTCCTTTAAAACAAACAATTGGATGGAACAACTGAAAAGGGAAGCTCGGGATGTACATACCCCTCAACGACCCTCGGGGACCTAAATATTTTGCGCAACGTGTGCAACCTACACTTGCGTTTCAGGTAAGGCTGCACCGAGTAATGCAGCGCAGCGTAATTTCAAGTGTATGTGTAGCTTTCCTACCCTTTTTCGTGTATTTCACATTAATTTCATCAAGGCTGCATCATTTTCTACCTATCCCTTTGCCTTGGATTTTATGTAAAAGCAGTAAGCGTCGTTTAATATTACGTAAAGGATAAACATTTTTGCCGTCTTTAATAGCTAAGTGGCAGGTATGAAATGAAAGGCATCTCCGATCTCCGTCCTCTCCTCCCTTTCCATTCACGAGCCTGAGTTTGCCGAGTAAACTGACGAGGGCTAGGTAGGCGGCCCGGCGGCTGCCATCTTGGCTCGTTATATACGGGCGCATACCTACCCGTTTCAAGATGACACGGGTGCGGCACTGGTCAAACCGAGCCTCAAAATTAGGCGCCAATGTTGTACACACACGCACCCTTCCTTCTAAGTATTCATATTACCACGTTGCGGTCTACCGTAGAGAAACTCGATTCTCGTGTATAACGAATGGGAAAGCTATTCCGAAGGGTGTATATAATTCGATAACGCGTCCCTAAAATACTTAAGTGAGTCTCCGAAGCAATTTAGACCCACGTAGAAAACCATTCACAGTTAAATATTAACCGCCCTCGAGCAACTATTAATACTCACTGTAATAGATTACCGTTAATCTGGTAATACATTTACGCACGCGTCTCACAAAATCGATCGATCAATTCTCCGCGGTACGTATGTAGGTATCTATTCGCGAATCTGTTACAAAGTGAACGGATTTGTGCCATATTTTTGTACGTGGATCGATGGCTTAAAATATTATTGGCTGCTCGGAAACTAAAGAGTCAGCATCGTTTTACGTCATATATTATTTACGTCGTTTTATACCTATGAGGGGGAAGGTATGGGGTCGGGGGATACTCCACGCGAAATCGGACACTTTTTGGAGTAACATTTCGGATACGGCTCAAATTTGAATATGTTGTAGTCTTTAGGGATGTATAAACATATCTCGAAGAATTTTTGAAAATTTTAAAAATGTCGATTTTACAGCCGTTTGGAGGTAAGTGCTAACTTTTTTTCAATAAATTATAACTATGGAAGTGGGAAACGCATGGAGATGAGGTTTACGGTGATGAGTAGAGAAGACATGGCAGTTTTAAGAAAAAATTATTTCAGTTTAAAAAAAAATTTGAACCTTTTTTGTGCAATTCTTTTATACAAATGCAGTTTTTTAACATGGGGGCGATTTTGAAAATCTGAAAAAAAAATCAGAATATACTTCTATCCTTACTTTTCCCTAGTAGCATTTTCGGTTGGCCAACTGTAGCCAACAGTTGGGAATTAGTTAGGATATAGTTAGAGTTTTGCCTACAAATTCCCAACATAGGGCCTACGGCAAAAAACTTACGACAGTTTGCCAACGAATATTCAATGTTGGGCCTACAATTATTATGGTTGGTTAATTAACAAAGAGTTATGACAGTTTGCCTACGAATATTCAATGTTGGGCCTATAATTACTATGCGTAGTAATGCCAACCATGGTTGGTTAATTAACAAACAATTTACAACGATGATTAAATGTCGTCTTACAAACGTCAGAAAATTTGCTACATCCAAAAACCTGTTATTATATTCCAAGTTGTGGTTTTTCTTTCCTTATTTATAAATACGTAAAGAGGACGTCTGTCTTAAGACAAATGTGAAATCTTAAGGAACGAGTCTAAAGGTCGAATTATATTTTGTAGAATATTTCGCGTCACTGCATAGTTTTTAGAAACACTTAATACTTGTTATGTACCTAAAAATTAGAACTGTTTACAAGTAAGTGTATTGGATAGTTGGAAACAGCGGTTGCTTTCTAAGCGGAAAGAGTGAGTTCAATTCCCCTCCTCAACGCGAAAATTTTTTTTCCTAATCCAGACCTGAAGAAGACGTGTTTACAACGTCTTTTGAAGTTGTTTAAGACGCCTTCTGGAAAGAAACTTTCAATGGGGCTTTTACAGTAAGCCCTATAAATAGTAGGGCAAGAGTAGGAAAGCCTACCTTGGCCCTCTGTTGTTGGCCCAACCTGAAAAAAAGTGCCAAATCTAACTGTTGGACAACTAAAATTATGTACGTGGCCCAACTGTATGCCAACAACAAATGCTACTAGGGTTCATGGTCTAATTGTCAAAAATATGGACATTTTAAAATTGGCCCTGTAAAAATTGTCGAAAGTTGACGCTGCGTCAAATCACATCGACTCGACTGGCTGACAAGGAAATATATCGAACCCGAAAATTCTGATTTTAATGAAACTCCGTACGATTGTAGAGCATGTGGGAGTATGTCAGAAACGATTTTTTTTCTGCGGAAAAACACTCTGAGGGGGTGAAGTCAGCCCCCAAATTTTCAGCGATTTTTCGTTTTTCGAGTATAACATTGGACGTACAAACGTTGAGTAGCTAAAAGATTAAAATATTCAGACACAAAAATTCTAGAAAAAAATTTAAACACCGCTACAATCAAAGACATGTCCACTTAGTTACTCGTTACGTCCGATCTATGCATGCACTTCATTAAGGGTGCGTTCCGTTATTCACTGCAAGTACTGGCAGTGCTGACAATAGCGTTCCGATATGGATAGCAGTTCACTGCGATAGCACTGCTACAGATGTATGACGTCACGAACTTCGACGTCACTTCCTGTTGTAATTGCTGCAGCCGGCCAGGTACAGCAGTCGCAGTGATCACGTGACCACACAACGATTTCAAAATGAATCCTGCAATTGATGTGGACATGGAAATTATTACTATTATTGACGAAGAAAGTAGCGAGCGTTTTTTGTGTCAAATGACTGCAGAAGAAGCGTAGCGAGCACGGAATGGTTTAGTGTTCTTTATTTATGTACACGTCGCTGGAACTACTTGAGTCCTCTATATTTTCTTTAATTATATCCGTAAATAATAACGCAACTATTGTATTTTTGTTATTTCTTCCACTCATTTTGTAGGTTATTAGAACAATATTGGACACCAGATGACAGACGCTATGAGATGCTGAATGCAACCGACTGCAGCTGCGTTCCGTTTTACAATTTCGCAGCAGCTTCGAAATGCACGACATTAAAACGGAACGCTGTTAGCAGCACACTCGCGTGACGTCATATTAGAAGTACTTGCAGTGAATAACGGAACGCACCCTAAGTATAAAATTATAAAAATGAAAACCAGAACAATAGATTCTGAAGTTTGCAGAACTAACACATACAGTGCTGTCTCTCAAATGGCACGCGTTTTCGGATTCTCTATAAGCGCGAAGCTATCCCTACTACTTCGTTTGTAGTCGCCGCGCCGCGGCATCGGGTATCGGATGTCAAAGAGAAAGCCGAAGAAAGGTTCATAACCATTCTCAATAGTGACACACCTTACACTCTGACCGCGTGAAATCAAAGGAAGCCGAATAGACTACTCGTTTCTCAAATTGCGTGCGCCCGGTCCCGACACACGCGGCTATAGAGAGACAGAACTGTAATTGAATAAAAATTTAATTTCTCAATTTATGAAAGTAATGATACAGAAAAACTAGCCTATTGTTTATCAACACCATGAATTTGAAAAAGAGCATTAAATACAGTATGAAATAAACAGTTTGCAAAAGCTTTTCACAACAATTATGGTTAAAAAAATCATAAAAAAAATTAAGGAAACGCAAAATATTTTAAATTATCCATCATTAAGAGGAAATAATTTTTCGGCGCAGATTGCATTCCGATATCTATTATTGTTCAAAAGTTATACGATAAAGGCCCCAAATTCTTCAACTCGGGCCGGAAAATTTCAAATAACTCTTTGCGACGATAATTTGAAGGAGACCATCCTACAATTTTCGAAGTGCGGGCATCACTGCTACCTAGCAGTCCCTGGCAACCTTTCGACAGAGTTGGGCATTAGTCGAATAAATTTTTATTCGACTAAATTTTGATTCCACTAAATTTTTATTCGAACGATCTCGAATAAAAATTTCGAATAAAGTGTAGTTATTCGAGAATAACGAATAAATTATTATTCGACTAAATTTTTATTCGAGTGATCTCGAATAAAAATTTCGAATAATAATTTATTCGAAAATATAGAATAAATTCTTAGTCGAATAAATTTGTATTCGTTATTCGTTATTCGTTATTCGAAGGACCTCCGTGGCGACTAGGCGACACGAATAAGCGTGGGTCAGAACCCGAGCCGCTCCGTCTGGGGTCCCGAGGCCCTCGGCCTCTGGTCGGGCCGAGAGGGGATTATGAGACAAGGGGAACGCTTTCCGAATGTACCTACCACCCCCACCGGGGGCTACTCGATATTCCCGTACCATATATCTTCAATTTTAACAAATTTCACAGGGTTATAAATTCCGTTCCGTATATTTCACAATAGAGGTTGAAGATCTTGTAATAACGTATAATATTACAAAACTGATGCACTAAACACCATTAAATATATAAACAAACAGATGACAAGTACAAATAACAAATCGAATATGAAACTGCGATGTATACAAAGTGAATGGGCTTGATAAGTGAATAATTACAAAATTTGACAAATCTAATTGAGGGCTACATCTCTTTGATTTACGGTCTTATGGAAAATAAAGACCGCTAACAAAAATCATAAAAAATTCAGACTGACAGGCTCAAGTTAAAAGTTCTCATGACATTGAAATAGATTCAGGTAACTATGGCCCATACGGTTAAAGAGATATTTGTTCAGTATTTCATTTTGTTACAAATATTTTTCTTAATAAAGATTGAGCGCAGTGGGTTACGTGCGGTCTAAAAATATTTTTCTTTACAAAATATCCATGCATTCCTAGATTTGGAGATATGGACCTGTGAGGCCAAACATGTGCAATGGTGTAATTTATTTTACGTGTGCACTGTAGGATTATTTACGGTCCGAATTACGTCGTTCTTGGTGTTATTTTCGCCGAAAAAACATAAGGAATCGTTTGGCGCCGTTTTTGTGACGATCTGATGAGAAATGCGGAGCCCGAAATTTCTCACTTCTTAATCGTTTTTTTTCGCCACGGGGTATCGGGCGGTTCACCCTACACTCGACAAGCGTTCCCCTTGCCCCATAATACCCCTCGGTCACCGGTCGGGCCAAGGACCATGGGAGTCGAGCCCAAGCGGCTTATTCGTGACGCTCAGTCGCCACGGAGGTCCTCCGAATAACGAATAACGAATAAAAATTTATTCGAATAAATTTGTATTCGTTATTCTCGAATAACGACATTTTATTCGAAATTTTTATTCGTTATTTACGAATAACTTCACTTTATTCGAAATTTGTATTCGAGTTCATCGAATAAAAACTTAGTCGACTAAAAATTTATTCGTTAATCGCGAATAACTCCATTTTATTCGAAATTTTTATTCCAAGATTCGTCGAAAAACAATTTAGTCGAATAATGCCCAACTCTGCCTTTCGAACGCCGTGAGACGCTGTTGCCATTTTACCTGTTCGCGCGCGTGTAGGTTGCAGTTTTAACGGATGACCCTGTATAATGTGCCAAAATCAACCATTTATGTTAAAACTAAAGGCATTGTACCTGCGGATGTTGCCATGGATCCGTCAATTTATTTGACAGAAAAAAGAAGAAGAAAAGCTCGTTAAAGTGGATCTTTTATCTTGGGGAACGTGGGTTCCCCGTTAATAAAGATCAATTTTAGAGACTTAGTGATACAATTAAAAAGAAAAACATCTTTTATTGAGAACAGACCAGGGCGACACTGGTATGAATTTTTTTTGTGAAGATACCCCACAATATCCACACGATTAGCCCAAAATCTTACAAACGCACGTGCTTCTGGAACAAAAGAAAGGTTGCGTACCTGGTTTTCGGAGGTGCAAATTTATTTAGACAAAAATGGTTTGAATGGAATTGATGGAACAAGGGTGTATAATTGTGATGAAAGTGGGTTTTTATTATGTCCAGAAACTGGTCATGTATTGGCGAAAAAGGGTTCAAAATCTGTATATTATGTTGTAAATGGTGTAGAAAAAAAATCTCTAACTACACTATCTACGATGAATGCTGCTGGCAAAATGGTTTCACCAATGGTCGTGCATGTGTACAAACGAGTGCCATTTAATATAACAAGAAAAATGTCCAAAGAATGGGCTATTGGTGTAACAGGCAATGGCTGGATGACTGGACAAACATTCTATGAATACATAGCAAATATCTTTCATCCATGGCTGGTAAAAAAATACTCAATTTCCAGTCATTCTTTTCTTAGATGGCCACTCGTCTCATTTTACTTTACCATTGGTCACCTTTTGCCGTACTGTTCAAATTGAGTTAGTTGCGTTATATCCTAGTGCGACACATATACTTCAGCCATTAGATGTTGCTATCTTCCATCCACTAAAAAATGCATGGCATAAAACTGTGCTGAAATGGAGGGTAGACAATAATGGTGAACGCATAAGACAAGAAGATTCTGCTCCTTTATTAACCCTAGTTCGACTGACGAGGAACCCGGATGACTATTTGAACTTTACCGCCGAAAAAAGATTGTTTCTAAGTATTTTTTTTCTGAGCTTCTATGACATCTCAAACTAATGATTTTTGAGTAGAAAAAACATGCGTAAATGGTTTTTAATTTTTTTCTTCGCCTTACTTTTACCTGTTGAAATGTTTTATTCTCATTTCGGCTAACGCAGTCAGCCGGGTGACTTTTAGAAAATGTTTAGAAAATAAGAATGTACGTAAAATTTTTTTATTGATAATTAGTCATACAAAAATTACAAGGGCAAAAGAGGCGCAGTAGATCGCGGCAAGACGATGTTTTTTCGATCGACGATCGACGTTGCCACATTCCGAAAAGTGGCCGCGAGTCGCCACCTACCGCGTACCTACATATTCTTTACTTACTGTTATTTAATAAACCTAACCACTACTCCTAGCAAACTGATTCTCCTTCCTCCTACACGTGTTCTGAGCAATGCCACTTGTAATTATTAACATTGCTTACATACGTTATTCGTGCAGATGTACATATAAAATTAGTCACCCGGGTGACTGCGTCAGCCTAAATGAGTTCTAAAATTCGTCAGTCGAACTAGGGTTAAAAGAAACAAGTGACACAATGGAAAATCTTGGATACATGACTAAGAATGGGTTTAATACTTGCGGGTTATATCCTTTTTCTGCAGATGCTGTGAATTTTAATATTTTTAATAAAAATAAGAAATCTAATACTGCAGAAAATGAAAACACGAATGAAAATGTAACTGTAAATACAGAAGAGTCTTTTACACAGCATTTGGACTTGTTTAAAGAAAACATTGACAGTCAAGCTGAGTCAAGTGGATCTTGGACTGGACAAATTAATCTTGAAGGATTGTTTATGTACTAGAAGAACATACGAAAATGTGGTATACATTAAGTAAGTGTTATCTTACTTGTACAAGTATTACTTGTACATCTAACAAAGTTAATTATAATTTTAATTAATTTAGGTAAAAACATTAGAAACGAAAAAATTATGGACGTTGTACACAGTGTAAATAGTGAAGATAACTCTACTTTAAATCTACAATTATCAAATGTACAAAATATAAGTTTAAATATAGATCAATATATAGTTTTAAGTAAGGATGTGACAGTAAGTGAAGAGCTGTTATCGATAGAAGATTTTGATATTATTATTGATCAGCAACCATCCAGAATACTATCAGATATTGAACCGACAATTGAAATTTCAAAGGGTATGTACATTTATTTACATAAATCAAAGCAAATCAAAAGTAATTATTTGAAAAATTATAATTTTGCAGATACAAGTGATTTAAATTGAATAGAATCGAAAGTAATGCCACTTGACCTCTCGAATGATACTAATTTACAAGGAACGTTGTTTCACAACAACGTTAAATTAAATATATATTCAATAAGTAGGACACTGATCTAGAGACGCGGTAGCGTCTTGACGCCAAGTACATGAAAAACACCCTGTATATGTCGACTGTCGATGTCGCTACCGTGTACCTTTACTCGTCGCGGAGACACTCTAACCTAATTCTGACATTTATACATTAATATCTCATCACGCCTGCAATATTTTGTAAATTTGAAGGCATTTTTCTTATGTAAACCGCATATCGGCTTTCGAATAAGACCAATTTCAATAAAATCGGTCCACGCATGACAGAGAGTTCATAATATCGTATGATGGATCGGTCGGATCCGATAAGGTTTAAGATTTTTCTTCTGATTCTTCTTCAATCTCAAATTTTTGTCAACATAATACGTATACACGCGTTACTCACACACCTTCAGCCAACACATGTATCGTTCTTCGTTCGTCGTCCGCCATTGTACGTGAATATATATCAGCGCTGTTCAAGGTTGCTCCCGCGGGAGATTGGGGTTCTCCCACTCTCGTCCGCGTTGTCAGGGATACCACGCGACGCTAAAGAGGCGACCATGACAGACCAGCGTGTCCGTCACCGAGCGAGCTCGGACGCCCGATACGACATGTGATTAGTGACACGCGGCGTCGCAGCCAGCAAATGCTATTACTTCCCGGTATATGTTGTCAGTCTTGGTGACCTGTACTTTTCAAACAATTCTGAAACTACAAATATCATAAACAAGCCTGACACATAGGTACGAAAGTCAACGAATTAACCTGAAATGACCCATATCCAAGTGACAGACGGCTCGCGGACGTGGCAGCCTTCTTAGCGTCGCGCGGTCTCCTTGACGACGGAAGGCACACTATGCAAGAGAAAGATTGGAAGGGGAAGCAGGCGCGTGAGGAGCCCCTACGCTGGACAGCACTGATATATATACTATTTTGAATTTTATAACCTAAGTGCTAAGTGTCAAATAAAGTAAGTTGTCCCAATTTGAAATGTCACGAGTTTTTACACTACATAGGACAGGGTTGTCTAACTGGCGACTCACGAGTCGCCGGGGGCCCTTCCGCCTTGCTGCCACGCTGAACGTCCCCCCTCCATACCGACCAAACTCTGACGATCGCAATCGATTCCTGCTTCTTTCCTTCTCTTTTCGACTGCGATCGTCAGAGTTTGGTCGGTATGGAGGGGGGACGTTCAGCGTGGCAGCAAGGCGGAGGGGCCCCCGACGGCTCGTGAGTCACCAGTTAGTCAACCCTGACATAGGAGACTGAATTATTGCCTCAATTAATAAGGTAAGACGCCAAAATTTTTTAAATAGATTTCTTATGTAGAGTCGCAGACTTGAAAGTTGTCCGGAGATGGTTCGACTGAGAAGCATCTCCTTTCGCATAAGTTTCTGGAAATTTGTACCATGCATGTACAAAATAATATATATATTGTAGTAAAAAAATTGCACTGCATTTAAATTGCCCGATATTTGTATTTGTATACCAGTAATTTAGAGTTTTTATGTAAATTATAGAAATGAAGGGGACCCACAGGATTCCGATAAAAATTAAGGGGATGCACAGGTTTGGATAGTATAGAATTGAAGGGAACGCACAGACTTGGATGGATAGAAATGAAGGAAATGCACAAGCACGGAGGTTGTCCGGAGAAGATTCGATAGATAGATCGAGCATCTTGCACCACACAAGTTTCTAGAAAGTCAAATAAGGTAAATCTACAAAATTTGTTTAAAGACATAGCGTTAAGAATTATGAAGAAAATAGATTATGGTGGACTGCTTGCGATGTAAAGCAAGTCGCATTAGTGAAGAAAGTACGCTGAAAACTGATCTCCCTTGATGCTTTTCAATCTTTTGTGAAAGACATTCGTAATATTTTAATTAATAAAATCCACAGTAGTTGCCACGCTATTTGTTAATTTTTTAGATTTACTTCAATTCACCGATAAACATACTAAATTAGTTTTATTCCAACACCAATAAATTGTGTGTTAAAAATATTGGATCTCCTTGTTCATTTTCGCTGAATTATTACCATTAGTTTTAATTAATAAAATCCACAGTAGTTGCCACGCTATTTGTTAATTTTTTAGATTCCCATTATTTCAATTCACCGATAAACATACTAAATTAGTTTTATTCCAACACCAATAAATTGTGTGTTAAAAATATTGGATCTCCTTGTTCATTTTCGCTGAATTATTACCATTAGCATTTAAATTTCCGGTCTACGCTTACAATAGCAAAATGCCACTCTACTTCTATATAAGTTCTATGTTAAGTTATATATAACTAAAATGTGGCTTTATCTATATATAAAGCCACATTTTAATTATATATAACTTAACATAGAACTTATATAGAAGTAGAGTGGCTTTATATATAGATAAAGCCACATTTTAGTTATATATAACTTAACATAGAACTTATATAGAAGTAGAGTGG
The DNA here is from genome assembly GCA_929113495.1 of Andrena minutula. Classification (NCBI taxonomy): domain Eukaryota; kingdom Metazoa; phylum Arthropoda; class Insecta; order Hymenoptera; family Andrenidae; genus Andrena; species Andrena minutula. The sequence goes on from OV815993.1 coordinate 23,994,744, forward strand.
CATTTTGCTATTGTAAGCGTAGACCGGAAATTTAAATGCTAATGGTAGTAATTGAGCGAAAATGAACAAGGAGATCCAATATTTTTAACACACAATTTATTGGTGTTGGAATAAAACTAATTTAGTATGTTTATCGGTGAATTGAAATAATGGAAATCTAAAAAATTAACAAATAGTGTGGCAACTACTGTGGATTTTGGCTTCCGTTTCCGGTGAGTGTGGGATGAACAGGAGTGCGAATCGGTGGAAGAATAAAAGGGGAGTGTGAGTGCAGTAGGAGTGTTAGAGAGGGTGCGGTGTGGTGGAAAGGTAGGTGAGAGGGGTCAGTGAGTGAGCAAAAGGTGGGAAGAGGGCTAAGGACTGGGCGGCGGAGAAAAGTAGGAGGGAAGGAGAGATAGGGACAGTGAGGTTAGGAGAAGAAGTAAGGCCGGTGCTAAGGCAGGAAGGATAAGGATAAGAAGTGGACAGAGAGAGACATCTAGGAGGATAGGCTCAGGCATAGGAGGGACGGCCGATAAGGTAGGGAGTGAACGGGAACAGAAGGATAGAGGAAGGTAGTGCAGCTAGGGAGACTCAGGCAGGTAAAGGGTAGAGGAGAAGTGGGAGATGGGGGATGAGAAGAAAGAGTCGGGGACAGCTGCGGAAGAGAAAGGGCTGAGGAAGGGGAGGCCGATGAACGCGGAGAGGCTGCAAAGGGAGAGAAGTGTCAGCTCAGGATCGTTGGAAGAGATGTGGAAAAGGAAGAGGTCGGAATGGGAGGAGGGAGGGCATACGGGGGAGACGAGGGAGGAGGGAGAGGTGTTTAAGAGCAGTAGGTTGATGCAGAGGTCGCCGGTGAAGGAAAAAAAGGAGGACGAGGAGGGGATAAGGGAAATGATTAAGAGAGTAGGAGAAGGTTTGAGCGAAGAGATAAGAGGAATTAAGGAACAAGGGGCGGGGATTAGGAAGGAGATGGAGAGGTTAAGGGAGGAATTAAAGGAAGGGGAGAAAAGATGGAGAGAGGAAAGAGAGAGAATCTGGGGGAGGCTCGGGGAGCTGGGGGAAAAGGTAAAGGAGCTAGAGGAGGGGGGAAAGGAAGGGAGAGGACTGGAGAGAAGGGTAGAGGAGATAGAAAAGGGGAGAAAAGAGGATGGGGAGGGAGGAATGAACCAGAGAATGAGGGAAATGGAGTGGATAATGGAGAAGAGACTAAGAGAAGAGCGCAGGAATAACATAATAATTAAAGGGGTGGTGGTAAGAGAGAACCCAAAGAAAAGCGTGGAGGAGATAATGGAGAGGATAGGGGTGAAAGTGGAGATAGGGGAGGTGTACAAGGTGGGAAAAGAGGAAGAGGGAAGGGGGGACATGGTGATAGTGAAGTTAAAGGATAGGGAGCAGAAGAGGGAGGTGATGGGTAAAAAGAAAGCTCTGAGGGGGAGAGAGGAGAGGATAGAGGACGATCTTACGAGGAAGGAGAGACTAATGCAGAGGGAGTTAAGGAGGATTGTGGAGGAGGAAAGGAAAAAAGGGAAGAAAGCATGGGTAGGGTATGGGAAGGTGGAGGTGGATGGCCAATGGTGGAAATGGGACGAGGGAAGTGCAACGCTGGTTAGAGATAAAGGAAGGAGTAGAGGTGGAAGAGGGGGGGGGGGGCAATACGGGGGAAGAGGAGAGGGGGATAAGGGGGGAAACGGGGTAGACAGAACAGCGGAGGGGGGAGAAGGGGGGAGGGGGCAGGAGGGATGGAAAGTATGCTTTTGGAATGTGGCGGGTCTAGAAAGAAAGGACAGGGGGTTCTGGAAAAGCGTGAGGGAATGGGACGTGGTGGTAATGACGGGGACGTGGATTGATGAAAAGGGGTGGGATAGGATGAGGCACAGGCTACCAGGAGAATACAGATGGGAGGCGCAGATGGCAAGTAAAAAGAACAAGAAGGGGAGGGCAAAGGGAGGAATGGTGGTTGGAACGAGAAAGAACATAGAGAAGGAGGAGGAGATGAAAGAGGAGGAGATCGAGGGGATAATCACGGTGAAGGTAGTACTGGGGCAAGTTAAGTGGAGGATAGTGGGGGTATACATGAGTGGGGGTTTGGAAGGGAAGGAAGAGAATTTGAGGAGATGGATGGAAGATAGGGAGGAGCGAAGAATAGGGTTGATAGGGGGAGACTTTAACGCCAGGACGGGGGAGAAAGGTGGGGGGGGGGAGGGAGAGGGAGGCCAGGAGGGAAGGAAGTCGAAGGACGAGACGATTAATGGAGAGGGGAGGAAAATGTTAGAAATAATAGAGGAGACGGGGTGGGAGATCTTTAATGGGAACACGGAGGGGGATGAGGAAGGGGAGTTCACCTATACAGGAGGGGGAGGAAGAGAGACGGTGATAGATTATGTGTTGGGGGATGGGAGAACGAGGGAGTGGGTACGTAAGATGGAGGTAGGAGACCATGTAGATTCGGACCACCAGCCACTGATAGTGGAAGTAAGGGGGAAGGTAGGGAGGAAGAAGGAAAAGGGAAGCAGAGGGGGGAAGAAGAAGAGGGACTAGACGGAAGTAGGAAGGGGGAAGTTTAGGGAGGGCATAGAAGGGCTAAAAGTGGGGGGAGGAGACGTGGAAAAGGAAATGAGGGAAGGTGCAGAGAAGATAAAAAAGGCGATGGAGAGACAGGGTGAAGAGGAAGAGGACGGGCGGAGGAGGGAGAGTGGCTGGTGGGATGGGGAGTGCGAGGAAAAGAAAGGAGAGGTGAGAAGGAGGATGAGGAGATGGAGGAGAGCAGGGGGGAGCAGGCGGGAATACGACGTGAGTAAGAGAGAGTACAAGGAGTTGTGTAGGAGGAAGAAAGAGGAGGAAAGTGAGAGATGGGAGCGAGAGGCGGAGAAGGCGAAAACAGAGGGGGAGATCTGGAGAATAGTGAATAGGGAAAGGAGGAAAAGAGTGAAGGGGAACGAAGAAATAGCGATGGAAAGGTGGAAGGAGTATTTTAAGGGGGTGCTAGGAGGAGAGGAAGGGAGGGTGGTAAGGGGAACAGAAGGAGGTAGGGGGGGCAGGAGGAGGGGGAGATTACCAGAGAAGAGGTGAGGAGGGTGATAGGAAAGCTGAAGGACGGGAAAGGCGATGGGGATAGACGGGCTGCCTAATGAGGTGTGGAGGTACGGGGGGGAAGAAATGGGAGGATGGGTCAGGGGGATTCGTAACAAGGTGTGGAGGGGAGAAGGTTGGCCGGAGCAGTGGAAAGAGGGCATAATAGTGCCAATAGTGAAAAAGGGGCAGGGGGTAAGGGTAGAACAGTACAGAGGGGTAACTTTAATGCCATCTCTGTACAAAGTGTATGCGGGAATCTTGGGGGAGAGGCTAAGGAGCGAAATATAGGTAGAAGGGAGTACTACCACCGAATCAAACGAGGTTCAGGAAGGGGATGGGGGTGATGGACAACATTTATGTGCTGAATTACGTGGTGAATAGGCAATTGGTGAAGAAGGGGGGGGGGGAAATGGTGGCCATGTTTGTGGACCTTAAAGCGGCATTTGATTCTGTAGACAGGAAGGTGTTAGGGGAGGCGTTGCAGGAAAGGGGAATTAGGAAAGGGCTGAGGGAAAGGATAGAAGAGATGTACAAGGAAACGAAGAGCAGAGTAAGGGTGGGGAAAGAGCTAGGAGAGGCTTTCTGGATAGCGAAGGGGGTAAGGCAAGGCTGCCCTCTGAGCCCGATGCTGTTCAACATAGTGATAGCGGATTTGGAGGAGGTGTTTAGGAGAAGAGGGTGGGGAGGAGTGAAGGTAGGAGGGGAAAAGGTGTACACGCTGGCCTATGCGGACGACATGGTGTTGATGGCGGAGGAAGAAGAGGGGATGAGGGAGATGATGGCGGGGTTAGAAGGGTATCTGGAGAGGAAAAATCTGGAGCTGAACGTGGAAAAGACGAAGGTGATGAGGTTCAGGAAAGGGGGAGGGAGGATGAAGAGGGCATGGTGGTATTGGAAAGAGATGAGGGTAGAGGAGGCGAAGGAGATGAAGTACCTGGGGTATGTACTGCAAAGAAACGGTGGGCAGGAAGCGCAGGTGAGAGACAGGGTAAGGAAGGCGGCGGCAGTTATGAGGCAGGTATGGGGGATAGGTAAGAGGAGGTTTAATGACAATTGGGCCAGGAGGTTGAGGCTAGTGGACCTGCTGGTATGGCCAGTAATGGGGTTCGGAGGGGAGATTTGGGGGTGGAAAGAGAGAGAAAGGATTGAAAAAGGGCAGGAAAGGAGCATAAGGTGGACAATGGGGGTGGACTGGTGGACGCCGGGATACATGGTGAGGGAGGAGGTGCAGAGGGATAAGTGGAGGACGAGGGCAGGAAAAAGGGCGTGGAGGTTCGAGGGGAAGCTGAGGGAAGGGCGGGCGGGAGAGTTAGCAATGAGGTGTTGGGAGGAAATGGAGGCGAGGGAACGGACTGATAGAGAGAAGTCAGGATGGGAGAATGAAAGGAGAGGGTTCATGTGCAGGTGGGGAGTGAGTAGAGACACGGAGTGGGGGGAGATAGAGGAAAAGGACAGGGATCAGCAGAGGGACGAGAGGTGGGAGAGGATTAGGGAGTCAAGGGTGAACAGGTGGTATGGGATGGTAAAGGGGGAGGGAATTCCGGGATACCTACAAAAAGGTTGGGGGAGAGCAGATGGAAAAGGGTGCTTAGGTTTAGGCTGGGGAATGAAGTACAGGAAGGGTCGCACTGGGAAACAGAAGGGAGGAGGGAATGTAGAGTGTGTAGGAGTGAAGAAGAGATATGGGAGCATGTTTGGGAGAGGTGTTGGAGAACGGGAGAGGAGGGTGGGGGTTGGCAGGAGAATGTGGGAAGGATTTTGGGGGATGAGGGGGAGGGGGAGGGGTGGATGAGAGAGGTGGAGAGAAGGAGAGAAGTGAGGTGAGTGGGAATGAAAGGAGAGAAAAAGGAAAAAGAGTAAGAGGAATGCAAAGGAGAAGCGAAGAGGGGGTGAAAGGGGAAACGGAAGCCCAAGAAGTAGAAGTAGAAGGTGGAGGGTAGGGGTAATAACGGGGGAGGGCAGGAACGGGGGGAAATAGACAAGGAGCGGAAAGGCGGTGGCGGAGGGGATATTGCGATCTCTCTCTCTCTCTCTCTCTCTCTCTCTCTCTCTCTCTCTCTCTCTCTCTCTCTCTCTCTCTCTCTCTCTTATGTAATTAGGTTGACATGTAAATATTGTAAATAGCGAGTAGTTTTAAGAGTAGAGATAAGAAATAGGATAAGGCTAAGTGTAAGATAGAATATAAGGTTAGAATTAAGCGGAGAAGGATAGTTAGGATAAGGGACTTTTGTACGAAATATTGTAACTCCGAGGGGGACAATAAACTATACATACATACTGTGGATTTTATTAATTAAAATATTACGAATGTCTCACAAAAGATTGAAAAGCATCAAGGGAGATCAGTTTTCAGCGTACTTTCTTCACTAATGCGACTTGCTTTACATCGCAAGCAGTCCACCATAATCTATTTTCTTCATAATTCTTAACGCTATGTCTTTAAACAAATTTTGTAGATTTACCTTATTTGAGTTTCTAGAAACTTGTGTGGTGCAAGATGCTCGGTCTATCTATCTAATCTTCTCCGGACAACCTCCGTGCTTGTGCATTTCCTTCATTTCTATCCATCCAAGCCTGTGCGTCCCCTTCAATTCTATGTAGATAAATGTGAAAGCTTGTTCTGCCCATGGCCGCGGGTAGCGCTGCACCAGCGGAACGCATTTTTGTCCTCATGTTCGTCTTTCCTTATATAGACTTCCTTCTTCGCAATGTGAGCGCCGCTGTGTGCAGACGTGTAATTCACTCGCATAGTACCTTACGTAATTCTTATGTTTTTCTTCTTTCTGTACTATTTTATTTCACTGCTCCTACGATAAAATGTTATTTGCGCAAAGTGTCGTCATTATTAACATAACCCTAACAAAATGTCTAGATGTTAAATTTTATCTTCACATTATTAAAATATCCGTGATTATTACAAAACACCTTTATGTACTTGCAGCTCATTTTGATTTCATTTTTTTTATTTTGTTATTATTATTATCTTCTATTTTTTGTGATTTAATCGACTTCATGTACTTGGGGTAATTTTTTTACTTTTTTAAGTTCTAAGAGAATTTTTTAAAAACGAGGGTTCGAGAACTTTTCCGATCCCTGGTTTCGAGTAAAAGATACGTGACAGCGACAGTCGACATATACAGGGTGTCGAAACATGTACTTGGCGTCGAGACGCAGCCGCGTCTCTAGATACATATAGGATGTTTCAAATATAGGTGGCCAATAAATAATTAAATAAATAAATAAATAATTAAGGGGGTACATGGGTATTTTGGGGTAAAAAAATCGAAAAAAAAATTAATTGTTTATTATAGTTACAAGTCTTGAAAATATTTTAAAAAATTCATTGAAAAATTGAAAGAATTGCGAGAGTTATAGCGTAAGAAGTAACGGGCGGGTCAATGCAGATAAACGCGCCGCGGCAGGCTTTAAAACCGTTTTTCGCAAAACTATATTTCTCAAGACGGTGAACATCGTATCTGGAGGACGGATTGATATTTTTGTTGAAATTTTAACTGAACCTACAAAACACTTTTTTCCACAATGTGGAATTCGCTCAATGAGATCGCATAACTTCAACACCATTTATCACAGGATTACTTCAGTAAAATCCTTTAAAGTTGATATTTGTTATATGTATGCCTCCGTGAATTTTTATTAAAATTTTTTCACCGAGTTCCACATCGTAGAGAAGAGTATTTAGTAGATTCAGTTAAAATTTCAACTAAAAATATTAATCAGGTCTCGACTTATGATATTCATCGTTTTAACGCGTGCATTGTGCAGCGCCCACTTTGACGCTTCGTAATTTCTTTAATTTTTAATATTTTTTAGGTGACCTGGTTCTAAAATGCGTGTTATATCCATAATAAAGTACTGTAAAACGTGCGAATGGTATGAATTATTAGTCGTCCTTCAATCCAATCGAAAAGGAACCGTTCATTTTAGCCGTCCAATACCTGTATACCCCTTTAAAGGAGGATTGCCCCTTGTTGGGCCGAAAAATAGGTAATTCTTTATGAATTTTTTGTACAAAAACGGTTCGACAAATCAATATGAGATTTGGCAGGTTGTTTTACTGTATCTTAAACTATTGTTTTGAATTTTGTGTGAGAGTGAAAAAAACATGGCAGATACAGAGAGAGCATTCAAAAATAATCAGGTGACCCTGGCGTTAACGAAATGTACAGTAAGGGTTATCCGAAACACAAACAGGAAAAGAGATTCTTACACTATATAAATGTGGCTATGGGTTGTAGTAAATAGATTTATTGCCGTATCTGTTACTGTCCATTTTTTATTTAAAAAAGTGTTCCCGTTTTTTTTAGGCAAAACCTTTCTCAGACTCAAATCTGGGCAGTTCATCTTCTTCAAAAGGCTGCCATGTTAACATTTCTTTATTTTTCTTAATGCATCTACTACCACCCATAGCCACAGTCATAAAGTTTAAGAATCTCTTTTCCTTTTTGTGTTTCGGATATCCCTTACAGTACCTAGCTAGAATCCATAGACTTATATAGACGGAACGGAAACGAGGACTTTGGGCGATGGGAACGAAATATCGGAGGGGAAAAGGCAGAAACCATACAGGCAATTCGGTAGTCAAGTTCGGGTGTATTCGGTGAGTGTCGGTTCATCATTAATTGTCACTATTGCTCAACTGTCACAGATAGGCATAAATTAAATAAATTACGTGTCGTTTATTTATTCTTATCCTTAAATATATCTTTAATTGTACTATATCGCTCATTCGCTGCAACAACGACACAACTAAAAATTTGCAGTTTTTGGATTATTAGTATAGAGAAAGCGGTTGTTGTCTAAAAAAACTTTTCAACGCGTTTCCACCAAAATTATGAATTTTTAGTTATGTCGCAGCAAATATATATATATATATAATTATTTATGCATATTAATTATGTTTATGAACTATATGATATATGAAATTTTGAATACCTAACCTTTTCGACTAAGTATCCCTCATAGATAGATATATATAACGTTATTGTATTTCCGAATAGCACCGAGGAGGAACGAAGTTACCCGATTTGCCTATATGACCTTCCTCTTCCCGCGACCCTTGCAACCCCCCTCAGCAAACGTTCCGTCTATATAAGTCTGTGCTAGAATCACACATTTTCGTTGTTTTTCTCTCAACTTTTCCGTCGCAAAATGATTAAAAAAATTAATTACTCTCCATAGTTCAACTTTGGACGTCCGCCATTTTGTTAATTCCTCATCAATCTGATCAATTTTACTCCCTGCCATAGCGACAGTCATACTGATTACAAATCTTTTTGTTTTTTTGGTTTCAGACACACGGTTCTTCCGAAATTAACCACGCAGTCGAGGCGTCTGTTATTTTACAGCGCACATTAGGGATGTTGATAAAATATCGATATTTTTTTCGCGAAATATCGATAGTTTCGGCTGATATTTTTCAACCCGATATGTCGATAGTTCGATATTAAAATCTCAATATCGGCATCGATATATTTTTATATCGAATAGCGGAAGTAGCAGAGAATTTCATGTAGTGGAGTGTAATTATTCAAAAGTGTCGTCTGCAGCAAATTCGATTGTATGGGACTATTTTAAAAAGATAGACATGAGAAATGTATCATGCAATTTGTGTGGAAAGACTTATAAAACTAGTAGAAATAGGATCAACCAAAGATTTCACGGACATCCAATCCATTAAATTTTTGGATAGACAGCCGACACTTTATACCGGCAGTGTCGAAAGTTGGCCAGAAATATTTAATTACACCGGGATCGTCTGTTGCAAGGAAAGGGTTGCATCAACTATTAATATCGTAGTTTCCAACAATCGCAGTAGGCTGACAGGGGAGCACATTAAAGAAAGAGTTTTCTTAAAAACTATTTCTTAAAAATACTGGTTCAATTAATTTTTACTTTTGTGTATTTTTTAAATTTTTGTATTTTTCCGAGTACCTGATGAATAAACATAACGAAAATAACATATAATTTGTTTAAATTCTACCTCAATAATTAAAAAAAAGAACCGATATATCGAAACATCGATACTTTTTTCCGATATATCGAAATATCGATACTTTTCCCCGATATATCGATATGCGATATTGATATATTTGAAAAATATCGATACGATACATATCGATACTTCTAAAAATATCAACATCGATAGCGCATATTACATCCACTTATTTCGGAGCAAGTACTTAAAGATTAAAAAAATATGAAAAAAATAATTTTATATGTTCAAAACACGTATTAATAAACAGAGAAGACTTCAATTTAGTAAACATATTCTATTTGTAACAAAAATAAGTTCCAAACAACGGTATTCTATCAAGGCGTCACAGTGGAACATCGCCGAAATCGCTATTATAACATCACCAAAATCAAAATGTAATGAAAACTTAGACTACTCATCGACACTTGGTTTGACTTAACATGTGATCTCGCGAGGAAATCATTCCCGATCGTAGGAGAAAGTTACGCGCACCTACGCACATGGTGCAACTTGCAACACGATTGAATTATCACGAATGTTAACTTTCACTTTTTACGCTGTCTACGTAGGAACAACGATTTCAAGATCAATATCAACACATATATTCCAATCTGAAGAGCCGCCGTGAATAAAGCGAGAATAGTTGGCTTCCAAGTTAGTACACCACTTTATACGCGTAGTACACTCGTTATGGGCTGTATACACTGCGTTGCGTATAATGCAGGAAATACTGCCACAAAATATGGTAATCAACACACAAGATTGCAGTTCACACGAATTGCATCGATGCTACAAAGAACTTTATTAGTTTCGTCCTAACAACATATTAAGATAAAATCGATGATCTTGTCTTCTCTAAAATTTTTATTAACCCTATTTGCGTGCATGTTTAACACTTAATTTTCATTTTCTTGCCCGTTTCTTTTTTTTGCTAAAAAAAGGAAACAATTGTAGAAGAAACAAAATTTTAAAATATTGATAAACAATAAAATTCTTAAACTTGTTTTATGCGCACAAGTAAGGATACACCGCTGCAAACAATGCAAACAACGCACTTGAACCTGCCGCAGTCGTTCCAATACACTGCTCGAGTGTCATTACGTTTCCTGAAGAAGAAAATTTAATATTTGGATTCTGAACAATTCCGAAGAGGAAGTTTGTTAACCGGGGCGTGTTGTCTAGGATTACCCTGTCGTTAGTGATAAGCGCACACCGTAAAACACGAGTATCCCATTATTTTATCCAGGATTAAAATAATTGACATTAATGTGAGATGATTCCTTTCCCCTTAAAAAGAAACCCAACATCTCAGATGGTTCATAGCCACGTTGTATCTCGCCAGAGCCTAGTAAGTTTTACCGCCTAGTTTTTCGTAGCTTTCATGATGAACTTGACCGAAAGTCAGTGGACGAGCGTTGAGAAGAACCGGTCTCGGGGCGACGAGCATGTCGCGCTCGTTGGGTTGCTCGTAACGTCGAGGAATGCGAAATGTAATTATAGAAGTCTTGCGCCGGAGGGGTCAATCCCCAATTGAACTCCAATTCACGACAAACTCACTGGTTGTGCGTCTCGCGTAGAGACATCGCGCCAGCCTGACGACGCGCGACGCCCAGGGTGTCGACAGTTTCGTCAAACCGAATTTAGTCAAGTTTAGCATCGTGCGAGTAGGCCGTTAACTACTCTTCGTAAATGCTGCAGCGAACTATCAGGTCGGCATGCATCATGTTCAAGATGCTGTCAGATGCAAAACGAGAGCCAACTTCTTGGCGCACCATCTAGACATCCTAGTGATTGCTGTAACAGCCGAAACTCCACTCTTTGAACGTCGAACATCTTTGACCATGTCTTTGGCGAAGTTTAGCGTTGGAATGGAACGTTCTTCGTAGTCATCACGTAGGATAGGTCGTAGACTTCAATGTATAGGTACATACTGTACCATCGTGATCGTAAAGGTAGGTGGTATATTGGGTCGACGGTACTGTGCGAATGGATGCCTTCGTGGAATGTGAAGTTAATCTTCTCCTTTGTATGTCCTGCTACCGATCAACTGGCCTTTTAACGTTATACCTCGTTCGTCCTGGATAAATTCCACTCAGCCAACCTCATTTAAAAGGGTTCTTAAGGCTAGGTATATTTGTCACTGCTGCACGCCTGTTTTTATCGTTTATTATGTAAATGATTGCAATAAGTGGGCGAAAAGTGGTGGCGTTTAGAATATCCACGGTATGAAATATTTACAGCTTACACTTATTTCCCTTTTACAAATTATTTCATTGGATGTTACCAGGATCATCGAACAATTCTATGTTTAAAAAATTCACGTAATCATAAATTCATGCAGCAACTTTCCCATCAGGCTACTTCTGTTTGAATATAAAGCACCAGCATAATTATCACTAACTCTCCGCATACACTCAAACGTTTCTTATTTTATTTTAGAATTTTACTATGATTACCTATCTACTACAGTTTCAAGAATTTCATTAATTTGCATGCAAGCAAGTACGAAGGATGTCTCCTAAACGTTCTAAATTGAATTTTGTTAAGTTTAACGCCGGATTGGGTTTCTTGCCAAAGAGATGTAGTCACTGCAGCTTATGTACGTAGTCAATAGGTACAAGCTCAAATTGAAACTGGAATTCGTGCAGAGCGTTAAACTGCGTCAACCTCGTCCGTCTCTCCCTTACTTCCAAGGGATATAACTTAAATTACGATTAATATTAAAGCTGATGGGTGGGAATTTTCGAGACGCGCTTCAGCACTCCGTAATGAATACTTGTTTAACCCTCGGAAGACAAATGGTGTATATCAGGCCTGCCCCATCGGGTGCAAATACCTCCTGAATTTCTGGGACCCGGGTAACAGTTCCATTGCTACCCGTTGCGAAATTTGTGAGAGAACTGTATGATTGTGCGTCGTGGTACGACCCTGCATGGACGGCCGCTCTAACTCATGCAGTTCTCCCGCAACCCATGCTGTGGTTAGCAACGTAACCAGTCCCGCGCTCGGCTGTTGCCCGGGTCCCAGATATTCAGGAGGTATTTGCACCCGATGGGGCAGGCCTGGTGTATATGGTCGCGTGAGCCGAATGCAGGGTAAATTTGACCCAACAGCAACATTTCTATGGTACACGGGATGCACGAAAAAATTGAATATAAATAATGAATTAAATAATTAAAATTTCTAAAATTATCTAAAATTTATTAATAAAGAAATACATAAAAAAACATTGTTTATGTACATTTGATACATAAAACAGGTGTATTGTCCTGTATGGTATTTACAAATAATATTACTGCAATTTAGGCATTTTATACTATATTTTGCCATTGCCAACACAAATATAACATCATGATAGACTTTGTCAGAGTTGGGTCAAAATGACCCTGCATTCGTTGTACGAGGGTTAAGAGAGGAGTTCACACAGGTTGCACGTGGGATGTAAGTTTAACCGAAATAAATTACCTCCTTACAGCACGAAGCAATTCTTTGATTATCAAATACAAGCACATCTGTACCGCAAGGACTCGAAGCGTAAATAAGAACAGGTATGATTAGATCGTATATAGGTAGGCTTTGTCGAAAACAGAAATGTCAGTAATAAGAAACAAATTCTTCTACGAATATGATAGTTTTATGAGATTATGCGAATTAAGATGCAATAAAATCATAAACGCGAAGTAATAAATAACAGAGAATTAGAAACGATATTAAACAGCTTTCTTCCCGATAAAATAGCCTAATGGTTACATTTTTTTATATTTCTGCATTATCTAAACTAAGAATAGAGTGAGGAAGTAAAACGGCGATTAACGATTTTTCACCAACTTTTGTTTAACTCCATATATGGTCATTTAACTTGTCAAAGTGTCATTTGAATTTGTATTGATACAAAGTACCTCCTCGTGAGTACTTAATACAACCACATATTAAATTTTACATGCAATGTCAAATCGAAAACGTGGTATAAATCGATTTTCTCGAATACAAATGTCCATTCGAAAAATAGTTGTAACGTATTTTTCAATTATTTCTGCACAAGGATTTACTTAATTCACAATTGTACTATATTTGGTATTATACTCTGCAAATTCGTGGGATTAAACGAATTTCTAAAATCAACATTCTTTAAAGGGAAGCCTCCAGTAAATAATTTTATTTCACATTTTTTACTTATTTCTGCAGGAAGAATCACTGCTCTTTCAGTTGTACCACCTATTGCGAAATACCCTATAAAATACCGTAATCTAACAAGGGAACCAAATGAAATGTTACTCACCGATTTCGATGAAACTTCGTAGAGAGGTAGAGAATTGAAAAATATTTTACCAATGTTCGGCCGTAAGTGTAGACCCCCAAAAGTTCACAAGATATTTAACAACAGAGTTGGTCAAAATGCAATTTGTTTACTAATTACTAATGCAATGTAGTTGTTAATTCAATTACGAATTACTACTGAAATGTAATTGTTAATACAATTACGAATCACTAATGAAATTTAATTGTTAATTCGATTACGAATTACTTTCTGTAATTGTTAATTTTTTCTCGCCTCAATTACAATTGCGTATGCCACATGTAATTGCAGCACAATTACTTGTAAGCCAAATAGGCGGCTCGGTGATTAAGGATGCATCGGACCTGTCGTCACAGTGGTGCCCCAGTTGATGAAAATTTGTGAGATTGTTCTTTTTAATCCTCCTGATGTGTATGCAAAAATTCTAAACGAATTCACTAAACGGTTTCTGAGATATAACGATTTTCATTTTCACTGATTTTACACGTACCTACTCGTATGGAAAGAGACGATGAACAGACAGATAAAACAGCTGCAAAAATATTGAAGAAATGGTCCCAATGTTTTCAATTTTTTTTACATGTATGGTGAATTGACCAGTGAATGAACAGCTAAGCGTTTTTTTCAGTTTCAAATAACGATAAAAATTAAATAATGTCCTAATTTATTAATGAAACAAGAATTTGTAACAGAATGGCTTTAAAAATGTTTAAAAAAATTGTTTGTGCTTTTTGACTTGAACGGCGTCTGAAATAAATCATCAAAATGTAATAAATGCTCAATATACTAGTGAATGAACAAAATGCCCAATAAATGAACACCTTGTACTCAGTGAATGAACACAAAGAATAATATGTACTTCATTTTCCGACGAGAAAACGCTGAAAACGCTACAAAAGCAGAAAGGAAGTTTAAGTTAGGGACCTAAAATAAGAATATAAAAATATAATCTATATATTATAATAATAGGAACTTGACACATTTATTTATATCAGAACACAGTTGACACAATACAATGGTTAACTGTCATCGTACGTGTTTTCTTACTAGGTTTCTCGCCATGAATGGCAGCACCCGAAACCACAAAACAAAAAAATTAACAAGCGACCAAGACGTTCATAGATTCAAAAAATATTAGTATCGCCGTTATCTCAATAAATTTTCTTTCATTCAAGATATAAGATCATTGTTTTCAATGAAATAGTATTCTTGTTATATACGAAAAAAGTCCATTTGTTCGTTCACTGGTCAATTCACCCTAGTCTATGGATAGACGAAAATATCTGCCTTGTTCCAATGTTTTTCACTACACCGTTTTAAAGAAATAAATTCGGTAATGGTATACAAAGTGGGCAACCTCACGGATTTTGACGACCTTGAAATATGTTGTCAAGGACGTCATTCTGAACAACTTTTTCCTCTAAACTTTTTGGCGGTCGACCTTAGTTTCCGAGATAATTGCAAAAATCTTTGGTAATTATTTAGAAATTTTCCATCCTCACCGATTTCAATGATTTTTGGATATGTTATCAAGACCATGATTTTGAACAACTTTTCCCTATACATGTTACCGTCGCACGGCAGTAGTTTCCGAGATATTCGCACAGAACATTGCCGAACGCTGTGCTGCTACGAACGCGTACGTATAGGTAGAATACAATGTCGACCTTTCGGTTGATTTATTCCGACGCAACGGACACAGCGATCAACTTGAGGTGGTTGGTCATCTGGGGGATGTGTTTATCCCTGTCTCTATCTACCTCGGAGCTCATAGTAATGTGATTGAAAAAAATTACATTCTTTTTGAAAAAAATTACTTTCTTTTTTCAATCACAGTCTACAGACACATATAAACACATCCCCCAGATGACCAACCACATCAAGTTGATCGCTGTGTCGGTTGCGTCGGAATAAATGAATAGAAGTTTGTCGCAAATATCTCGGAAACCAAGGTCGACCGCCAAAAAGTTTAGAGGAAAAAGTTGTTCAGAATGATGGGGTTGACAACATATTTCAAGGTCGTCAAAATCCGTGAGGTTGCCCACTTTGTATACCATTACCGTATCTTTCTAGGAGTAAAAAATAAGACTCCAATTTACATCTACAGAGTTCCTTACATCAAGATTTGCTATGCGTAAGACGTAGTTATCAAGTACTTCAAATTTCATATACTTTTGTCTAATATTGTACGCCCGATATATCCTTAAGCCCAAGAAGATCGCATTTCGAAAGCAGAACAAGCGACCGCGCCTTCGATCACATTTAATCAGCATATTAAATTCAATTTACTAAATCCTGATACGGTTAATACATTTACAGTCGGGCTCGCATTCATGCTGCGTTCGTTCCTTGTAGGTACACACGGGGGCTATTGCATGTGTGTACCGTAGAGAAGTATTGCGCGAATGTGCAGACGAGGGGAGCCTGGCAAGGCAAGTAGATAGAAGAAACGTGGAGTCTTGCGGCGATCGATAGTCAACCTGGATCCCAACGCAATAGTGTCGAGCAGAAAGGTTCCGAAATAAAGTACCGGCAGTATAACCTGTTTCTGGGAGAAGGCGGGCTTAAACCTAGGAGCTTATCTCATCTCGCGTCGTTACACGTACAATCGCACGTGCATACCTGCATACGTGTCCTTAGAAATGCGTATTGTCAATTTAATCCATTCTCCACAGGGTGTTCCAGATACGCGGTGGAGAGGCAGCAATCGTGCGAACCGAGAGTTTGAAATTCCACAAAGGAAACCTCTAATTGACGGTGAATATCGATTACTTCGTACGAGCTGAATATATGTAATCGGAGAGAGTCACGAAGGGAGAGGCGAGTAAGAGGCAAACGAGATGCTCGGAGGAATTACTTCCCTGTAAATTCGCCGAGGAAGATTCGAGTTAAGAAAAATAGAGGTGCTTAGAGCATGACCCAGCCACCCTTCCTCGGATTTCTTCGACCCTCTGCATGTATGTATGCAGATACGTCGCATCGTCTTCAAGCGAAAGCAAGAAAAAATCGAGGGACCAGTAATTGGATTCCTTTCGCTGCTTTCTTGAAACTATAAGGATTAGGGTGGACCTTAGCTACACTTGACGAAAATTATTTTGCGAGATTTTTTTGGTCCCGTACCCCAGAAATGTGACACTTGTTGGGAAAATGATCTGGAAAAAATTTCAGCTCGATTGGACCACGGGAAAAGGACGCGCAACGAATTTGAAAATTTTGAACTTTTTAAACCTTGACATAAATATACATTATGATACATCGTTGAATTTGTATTTTTTTTCTGTTTAAGAATACATACATAGCATATACGATTATTAAAAAAAACACGTCCGTAACCTTGAAAACTCGAAAGAGTGACCTTGAAAAAAAAAAATTTCCCCCATTATATTCGCCTCCTTATATACTAGAACTTTTGTCTGAAGAGTTTTGATGAAGATATTAAATATTTTTGATTTTCATTATAACGCTCAATTATACAGAAGAAAAGCAGATCTAAGACTGAAAATAAATTATTATAGCTATTATGTAAATTACAAATAGAAATGTCATTAAAGTATTGCGTCCCAGATTTGCTCGTGGACTCGTCAATAGCGCCCAGCAGAACCAGAAAATACAAATGTCGCGAATTCCAGTGGCCTTTTCGCTAGTCAAGATAAATTCTTTTCGGGATAAATATATTTTTATACAATATATTGCCTTGACCACCCATCGAGCGTGATGTAAAGCTCCTGGAACTCGAAATATATCATTTGTTCTAAGAGTGCCGCCTAAGAAAAGAACTGTAAGCTCCAAGAATTCTCTATAATCTTCTCGTGGTTGATTGATGTTTTTCAAGGTTTGCATTGCAAACTCCAGCACTTCAGTACTATTTATAATTGTAGATTGGTGGACGTACTCGTCTTCAATTCCTGCCACAAAATTCGATTTATTGATCTGGGGCCAAGCCTGCTGAAATTGTTTAAAAAGTGGAATATTTGGACCCGATGATTTCTCTAACTTCATATCAAAAACACTCCGTAAAATAATTTCATATAGGGTAGATGTCCCTATTACTGTCAGTGTCCCTATTACTGCCACTTCATTTATTTTGCTTAATAAAAATGTAACGTACAAAGAATAATGCTCAACAATAATATTATTATTAAATTGGGACTGTTCTGATTATTATTAATATTATTGTTGTGCACTATTCTTTCTACGTTACATTTTTACAAATTAAAATAAATAAACTGGCAGTAATAGGGACACTGACAGTAATATGGACATTTACCCTATGTGATGCCGGCAAGGAAAATATAGCAAATCTCTTTCAAATTTTTGTTCGAGAAGGATACATGAGCCTTAGGGTGGACCTTATTTTTCGACCATCAGATTTTTTTGGTCCCGTACCCCAGAAATGTGACACTTGTTGGAAAAATGATCTGGAAAAAATTTCAGCTCGATTGGACCACGGGAAAAGGACGCGCAACGAATTTGAAAATTTTGAACTTTGTAAACCTTGACATAAATATACGTTATGATACATCGTTGAATTTGTATTTTTTTTTCTGTTTAAGAATAAATACACAGCATATACGATTATTAACAAAAAAACGTCCGTGACCTTGAAAACTCGAAAGAGTGACCTTGAAAAAAAAATTTCTCCCATTATATTCGTCTCTTTATATACTAGAACTTTTGTCGGGAGAGTTTTTTCATATATCCATAAACGATGGAGATATTAAACATTCTCATCATCGACAGAAGCTCCGAAAACTCATAGTTGGGCCATTATGATCTGAACGTTCAGCGAGGTAACAGTGAAATATCGTAGTGAAAGTGAAAGTGAAATGGAAAGTATAAGGAAAAAATTATATTTACTTAATCATGACGAAAGTCAAATTATCGGTGCAAAATTGCCATCCAACAGGCAAGTCTTAAGAGTCCTATTTCACAATATGCGAAATTGAATCTTAAGTCTAGTGCTTCTTTAGTTATTAAGGACGTTTCAATATTTTGGGAGAAAGCGCGGATTCCAACGAAAAGACCACAGCATTGCATTGACAAGCTAGATGCATTGTGTGAAGAATGGGCGACTTTGCATAAAAGTTGCAACCGCAGTACTGAAACCCAAAAAAATCGGGAGAAGGAGTTTGTAGATAAGCTAGATAACGTTTTTGATATTGCACCCGCCGATGCGTTAAAAACTATTAAAGTAGAGGAAGACAAACTTTTTCTATTAAATCAACGAAAAAAAGTACGTCCTGGTTCTATGATTGGAAGCGATCATATATTATACTGGAAAGAACAGAAAAAAAAACGTTTCGGAAGGAGCAAGAAAAATCAAGGCAGGCGCAGTGTGAAGTAGGTAGAAGCTGTGCAAGGTAAATATTCTATATGCAATTCATTTTTAAAACTCAAAATATTGATCGTTATCTGGGATATATAATATAAGATATATTGGTCTTTGTTGACACTTGTATATCGTTTAAATCAAGACGAAACAATAGACAAAGTAGCATCATCCAGCGAAGAAGATGATCACCTATCAAGTGAGGGTGAAAATATTGAATTTATTATTCCCGTGGATGAAGCTGGTCCAAGCAACCCTAAAAAGAGACATGCTCAAATTGATATAATTACGCCAAAACTTGCTGCAACCCTTGACAAGTGCAAAGTAAGCGATCGTGATGCTGTTTGTATAATAACAGCAACAGCTCAAGCTCTTGGTCATGACATAGGCGACTTAATTATCAATCGAACGTCTATACGGTGTCATCGCACGGATCTTCGAGCACAACTTGCCAATAAATATCGTATAGCGTTCAAAGACTGTGAGCTTGGTGCTATTACACTACATTGGGACGGAAAGCTGTTGCCAGCTTTAATAGGCAATGAGAAAATTGATCGTTTACCTGTACTAATAACTTGCAGAGTTATTGAGCAGCTGCTTGGAATCCCTGCAATTTTATCGGGTACTGGAGACAAAGAAGCTTCTGCGGTATACGATTTAGTGCAGAAATGGGATTTAGGTGGCTAAGTGCAAGCATTTTGCTATGACACAACGTCATCGAACATGGGACGTTTCCAAGGCGCATGCATCCTTCTCGAACAAAAATTTGAGAGATTTGCTATATTTTCCTTGGCGTCATCACATATATGAAATTATATTACGGAGTGTTTTTGATATGAAGTTAGAGAAATCATCGGGTCCAAATATTCCACATTTTAAACAATTTCAGCAGGCTTGACCCCAGATCAATAAATCGAATTTTGTGGCAGGAATTGAAGACGAGTGCGTCCACCAATCTACAATTATAAATAGTACTGAAGTGCTGGAGTTTGCAATGCAAACCTTGAAAAACATCAATCAACCACGAGAAGATTATAGAGAATTCTTGGAGCTTACAGTTCTTTTCTTAGGCGGTACTCCTAGAACAAATTATATATTTCGAGTTCCAGGAGCTTTACATCACGCTCGATGGATGGCCAAGACGATATATTGTTTAAAAATATATTTATTCCGAAAAGAATTTATCCTGACTAGCGAAAAGGCCACAGGAATTCGCGACATTTGTATTTTCTGGTTCTGCTGGGCCCTACTGACGAGTCCACGAGCAAATATGGGACGCAATACTTTAATGACATTTCTATTTGTAATTTACATAGTAGCTATAATAACTTATTTTCGGTCTTAGAACTTTTTTTCTTCTGTATAATTGAGCGTTATAATGAAAATCAAAAATGTTTAATATCTTCATCGTTTATAGATAAATGAAAAAACTCTTCAGACAAAAGTTCTAGTATATAAAGAGGCGATTATAATGGGGAAATTTTTTTTTTCAGGGTCACTCTTTCGAGTTTTTAAGGTCACGGACGGTTTTTTGTTAACAATCGTATATGCTATGTATGTATTCTTAAACAGAAAAAAATACAAATTCAACGATGTATCATAATGTATATTTATGTCAAGGTTTAAAAAGTTCAAAATTTTCAAATTCGTTGCACGTCCTTTTCCCGTGGTCCAATCGAGCTGAAATTTTTTCCAAATCATTTTCCCAACAAGTGCCACATTTCTGGGGTACGGGACCAAAAAAATCTCGCAAAATAATTTTCGTCAAGAGTAGCTAAGGTCCACCCTAATGAGCCTTGGAAACGTCCCATGTTCGATGACGTTGTGTCACAGCAAAATGCTTGCACTTTGCCACCTAAATCCCTTTTGTGCACTAAATCGTATACCGCAGAAGCTTGTTTGTCTCCAGTACCCGATAGAATTGCAGGGATTCCAAGCAGCTGCTCAATACCTCTGCAAGTTATTAGTACAGGTAAACGATCAATTTTCTCATTGCCTATTCAAGCTGGCAACAGCTTTCCGTCCCAATGTAGTGTAATAGCACCAAGCTCACAGTCTTTGAACGCTACACGATATTTATCGGCAAGTTGTGCTTGAAGATCCGTGCGATGACGCCGTACAGACGTTCGATTGATAATTAAGACGCCTAAGTAGCCTGTTGCTGTTATTATACCAACAGCATCACGATCGCTTACTTTGCACTTGTCAAGGATTGCAACAAGTTTTGGCGTAATTATATCAATTTGAGCACATCTCTTTTTAGGGTTGCTTGGACCAGCTTCATCCACGGGAATAATAAATTCAATATTTTCACCCTCACTTGATAGGCGACTATCTTCTTCGCTGGATGATGCTACTTTGTCCATTGTTTCGTCTTGATTTAAACGATATACAAGTGTCAATAAAGACCAATATATCTTATATTATATATCCAAGATAACAATCAATATTTTGAGTTTTAAAAATGAATTGCATAAAGAATATTTACATTGCACAGCTTCTACTTCACACTGCGTCTGCCTTGATTTTTCTTGCTTCTTCCAAAACGTTTTTTTCTGTTCTTTCGGGTATAATATATGATCGCTTCCAATTATAGAACAAGGACGTCCTTTTTTTCGTTGATTTAATGGAAAAAGTTTGTCTTCCTCTACTTTAATAGTTTTTAACGCATCGGCGCACAGTGGGTTGAAATCCCAGAAACACGGCGAAAATATGAAGGCAATCTTTGATATTTACAAAAATGAGTATTCTTGTGTTTTCGAGGTCGCTGATTACGAATCTGAAGTAAAAATGACAAAAAACAAAATGGCGGCTCCAATATGGCGGACGCGTATGCCAAAAAAATATCAGATTTGGTCTAAACTTGGTATTCTAGGGTCTTCGAGGTCGCTGAGTACGAATCTGCAGTGAAAGTGGTAAAAACAAAATGGCGGATCCAATATGGCGGACATGTATGCCAAATAAATATCAGAGTTGCTCTAAACTTGGTATTCTAGAGTTTTCGAGGTCGTAAGTACGAATTTGAAGTCAAAGTGGTAAAAAACAAAATGGCGGATCCAATACGCCAAAATTCTTTTGTATTTCGATGTTTCGCCGATTTTTAGGGTCTCATACCACACACAATATAAAAAGAATTAAACATTTAGTTAACTTCCAAGTCCGATCAAGCATTGTTGTTTGCACAGTTATCATCTCTGATTATCAAAGAACTAAGATTAACTTTCAGATTTTGCTCGTTTTTGCTCCAATCCCTAAAATTACAATTTATTCAAAAATGGTCTAAACTTGATATTCTAGAGTTTTCGAGGTCGCTGAGTACGAATTTGAAGTCAAAATGACAAAAAACAAAATGGCACTAAACAAAGGTGTTCTAAATCCTTCTCTTCTAATATATTTAAAACTGCACCTATCTTGAACAGTCATGAGACGTTCCACCGTATGGTCGAGTAAAGGGTCTTTTTATCCCTCGTATAGCTGAAATATGTGCGCAGAATAAAATGTATATCCACAGCCTACTACAACTCTTCCTTCCTCACCTGAGCCGGTCAAAAACAGTTAGCTGTACGAACTCCATTACATGTTTATTCCAAGCTGCTTATCAAACGATTTTGTGGTGCTTTTTTTTTGCGTTTTTGTGTGTTTTAAACTTCTGTTTCACGATGAAGACGTCAATTTCAGGTGTTTATTTAATCACTTTTTGTTGTTATACGTTTGCGACAAATAATAATACCTTCATAAAGTTTAATTCAAAATTGATGCGTATAACCTTAATTACCATAGCTGACCTACAAAAAGAATTAAACATTTAGTTAACTTCCAAGTCCGATCAAGCACTGTTGTTTGCACAGTTATCATCTCTGATTATCAAAAAACTGAGATTAACTTTCAGATCTTGCTCGGTTTTGCTCCAATCCCTAAAATTACAATTTATTCTAAAATGTTCGCAATTTATGAAAATAATTTTTTGCAAACGCAGTTAATTGAAATATTTATATATTTATATGTTGTTATTTTCAGATGTAAATGCAAATAATATGTTTATAACAAGACAAAAACTTTTTAATATCTTAAAAAAAGCCCCAAATCGCAAATTAGACGATCAATTTTCTTTTTTAAGAGAGCAAATTAGAAAACGAACGAAATGTGCGGATGAGAATTTAGTATCTTTATATCATAAGATATCTCAATTTAAATCTCAATTTAAAACTAAATGGATACAAGCGAACAGAATTGAGGATAGATTTTTAAAAAACAATAAAAATTGGTTGAAGAGTTCGGTGGGTTTTAAATTTTGTTCATCAAAGCAGCAAGGTCGCCCAGTAGTTAATTTCGAAAATAACTCTGTGAGAAGCAAGCGACAAAAAACTGAGAACTTACGGCAGTCATCTCTTGCGGAATTATCGTATGCGACACAAATGAAGCTAAGAGCCTCCGGAAAAATAGAGGCATCGAAACTGGTACATGAAGTAACAACTTTTCCGTCAACACGAGCAAACGAATACAGGGAAGCTTACAAAAAATTTAAAGATGAACAGTCCCGAAAAATGTCTTGCGAAGATGCCCTAGCGCTATTGGTGGATGCTAAATTATCTAGGCATCAATATAGTCTTATTAGAATGAGTGATCCTGAAAAATTTCCAAGCTATACACTCTTGCAGTTGGAAAAGAAGAAGTGCTATCCGAACAGTCAGAGTATAAAGATAACTTCAACCTCAGCAGACGTTAAGTTACAAGCTTTACTCGACCATACGGTAGAACGCCTCCTGACTGTTCAAGAAACTGTTTTAAATATATTAGAAGATAAGGATTTAGAGAACCTTTGTTTAGTGACAAAGTGGGGCTTCGATGGAAGTTCAGGCCACAGTTCCTACAAACAAGCGTTTCATGGATCTGAAGCCAATGATTCTGCAGTCTTTATAACGTCCATGGTACCTGTACGCCTTGTGTGTGGAGATCCGGATCGTAGGAACAGCAAAGTAATTTGGCAAAACCCCCGCCCATCTTCTACGAGGTACTGCAGACCGTTAAAAATACAATTTTTAAAAGAATCGACGCAAGTTACCCTTGATGAAAAATGTAGGGTAGATCTAGAGATCGAAAACCTTAACAATAGTTTTTTTACCCTTAAAAGTAGATCCTATTCTGTTAATCATAGATTAATTTTTGCGATGATTGACGGTAAAGTGTGTAACGCTCTTACTGAAACATCGTCTACGCAAAAATGTTATATTTGTGGCGCAACATCAAAAAAATTCAATTCCATTGACGAAATGATAAATAGAGAAGTAAAGAAGGAAAATTTACAATTCGGTATATCGGTACTACATGGTTGGATTCGTTTCTTCGAATGTATCCTACACTTAGCGTACAAGCTTCCAATAAAAAAATGACAAGCTCGCGGGGGGAATAAAGAAATAGTCTTGGAAAATAAACGTAGAATCCAAAACTTGTTCAGAGAAAAAACTGGGCTAATCATTGACAAACCTAAACCCGGGTTTGGTAATTCTAATGATGGAAATACAGCCAGGCGTTTCTTTGCCAATGCAGACCTGTCTGCAGAAATCACAAATATTGATGTAGATTTAATTAAAAAAATGCATATAGTATTAGTTGTAGTGTCATGTGGTCACGAAATTGATGTAGAAAAGTTCCGACAATTTTCATTAGATACAGCTAGACTTCTTGTACAAACATATCCATGGTACTGTATGCCTCCCACTGTCCACAAATTTCTCATTCACGGTCCTGAAATAATATCGGCTGCTTTATTGCCAATTGGTCAATTGACAGAAGAAGCGCAAGAAGCGCGCAACAAAGATTTTAAAAAATATCGTGAACATTATTCTCGAAAATGCAGCCGCGAAAAATGCAATCAGGATATTCTTAACCACTTTTTATTAAGTTCAGATCCCATAATAACCAGCAAGAGACGATTACCACAAAAAAATCGTCGATCTCTACCCAAAGAAGCATTAAACTTATTATTGCCTCCAGTTATAAATTGTGATGATCAAACTACACCGATCCAATCTGATGATGAATATGATAGTAGTGATACTACTTAGTTTACATTATCATTAACATGATGACTGCATTGCCGTATCATAAAAAATAAAAAGGTGTTGCACTTATCGTACAAGTAGAACTGTTTCACAAATTGTGTTATTGAATATTTAGAAAAATGTATTAAATAAGGTTAAAAGAGCAATCTTTGGTTTTATTTACTTTAAAATAATCGTTTTTGATTAACCGGTTAACTGGCACGGCTTTTTTTATGATTCAAGCCCAAACTGGCAACATCGAAAAATTAAGTGAATCTCAAAGTTATTCCATTTGATCATATATGATACAGAATTGGCAGATTTGGCAGAATTTGCCAGATATTTTTTAATCATATATGATACATTGCCAGGTAATCGGTTACGATATTTAATTAACACAAGTTTCCACGGCGGCAGTGGTGGCTCTTTTAAATGAGTTTCGTACTCAGCGATCTCGAAAACTCCAGAATACCAAGTTTAGACCAAATCTGATATTTATTTGGCATACGTGTCCGCCATATTGGATCCGCCATTATGATTTTTGCCACTTTGACTTCAAATTCGTACTCAGCGATCTCGAAAACTCTAGAATACCAAGTTTAGACCATTTTTGAATAAATTGTAATTTTAGGGATTGGAGCAAAAACGAGCAAAATCTGAAAGTTAATCTTAGTTCTTTGATAATCAGAGATGATAACTGTGCAAACAACAATGCTTGATCGGACTTGGAAGTTAACGAAATGTTTAATTCTTTTTATATTGTGTGTGGTATGAGACCCTAAAAATCGGAGACACATCGAAATACAAAAGAATTTTGGCGTATTGGATCCGCCATTTTGTTTTTTACCACTTTGACTTCAAATTCGTACTTAGCGACCTCGAAAACTCTAGAATACCAAGTTTAGACCAACTCTGATATTTATTTGGCATACATGTCCGCCATATTGGATCCGCCATTTTGTTTTTGCCACTTTCACTGCAGATTCGTACTCAGCGACCTCGAAGACCCTAGAATACCAAGTTTAGACCAAATCTGATATTTTTTTGGCATACGCGTCCGCCATATTGGAGCCGCCATTTTGTTTTTTGTCATTTTTACTTCAGATTCGTAATCAGCGACCTCGAAAACACAAGAATACTCATTTTTGTAAATATCAAAGATTGCCTTCATATTTTCGCCGTGTTTCTGGGATTTCAACCCACTGTGCGGCGGGTGCGATATCAAAAAGGTTATCTAGCTTATGGTTATGGTTAAAGGTTATCTACAAACTCCTTCTCCCGATTTTTTTGGGTTTCAGTACTGCGGTTGCAACTTTTATGCAAAGTCGCCCATTCCTGATACAATGCATCTAGCTTGTCAATGCAATGCTGTGATCTTTTCGTTGGAATCCGCGCTTTCTCCCAAAATAATAACTTTCTTAATAACTAAAGGAGCACTAGACTTAATATTCAATTTCACATTCCGCATATTGTGAAATAGGACTCTTAAGACTTGCCTGTTGGATGGCAATTTTGCACCGATAATTTGACTTTCGTCATGATCAAGTAAATATAATTTTTTCCTTATACTTTCCATTTCACTTTCACTTTCACTACGATATTTCACTATTACCTCGCTGAACGTTCAGATCATAATGGCCCAACTATGAGTTTTCGGAGCTTCTGTCGATGATGAGAATGTTTAATATCTCCATCGTTTATGGATATATGAAAAAACTCTCCCGACAAAAGTTCTAGTATATAAAGAGACGAATATAATGGGAGAAATTTTTTTTTCAAGGTCACTCTTTCGAGTTTTCAAGGTCACGGACGTTTTTTTGTTAATAATCGTATATGCTGCTGTGTATGTATTCTTAAACAGAAAAAATATACAAATTCAACGATGTATTATAATGTATATTTATGTCAAGGTTTAAGAAGTTCAAAATTTTCAAATTCGATGCGCGTCCTTTTCCCGTGGTCCAATCGAGCTGAAATTTTTTCCAGATCATTTTCCCAACATGTGTCACATTTCTGGGGTACGGGACCAAAAAATCTGATGGTCGAAAAATAA
Source organism: Andrena minutula (assembly GCA_929113495.1). NCBI lineage: Eukaryota > Metazoa > Arthropoda > Insecta > Hymenoptera > Andrenidae > Andrena > Andrena minutula. The sequence continues at coordinate 24,021,513 of OV815993.1, forward strand.
GGTCCACCCTAATGGACATGCCTGCTGTGTTCCAAGTGCGAGAAGCGCCCGGCTCGATCGCCACCTGGTGGGCGCGTCGTTTAGTATCCATCTTCTTTTATGTACATAATTACACAGATTAATTATATTTTACGTGATTAAACATAGCCTATGTCCGTACTTGTTGTTCAAGGATGCTGTAGTTAAAATTTCGTACTGATTGGTTCAGTACTTTTTGAGATTTTCGTGAGCATACAAATAAACGCTGTAGCTTTATTATAATAGTATAGATAGTATAGATAGTATAGATAATATAGATTTTATAAAAAATAATTTAATCATGAGCAAGAATTATGATCACAGTATTCACAGAGAGCAATTTCACTTGAGGTAAAAAAATCACGATCACAGTGATAAATCACTGTTAGTGAGTTTGCACTCCATCTCTACTCACGATCACTTTTAAATGACTACACAATGAATTTGTCGTTTTACCGTTTTTGCGGCGTTGCACAGTGGTTCGAGTATACTACATGCTAGCTGGACAAAATTATTTTTTCGCGGTATTGGGTTTATATGGGGTTGAAATTGTTAGAAAACAAACCTGATTCGTATTACAGATTATTATTTCACTAAAAATATAAATAAAATAAAAATATGACTAATTCAATAAAAGAAGAAGAACAAAACGACAGTATTGTACTTTAACTATAATTATCAGTTATAACAGGTATGTCTATTCCTGTAATTTTTAAGTTTTGAAGTTTAACACATGGTTTTTGAAATCAGTTTTTTCTGCATCGCTATTAAAATAGTGTTATACTACATGTTCCACGTCGTTCCACGCAACAAAGGTTGAATGTGCGGAAAGTAGAGACTTTCTAGTCTTTTTTTAATCAAATGATCGATCTGCAAAAATTTGCAAAACTATATTTTATGAATTGTTTTCGAGTGCGACGCTCGACAGGAGAGATTTTTAGTGACATAATAAACTGTAATATGATTCAGGTTTGTTTTCTAACAATTTGAATCCCATAGAAACTCAAACCCGCGAAAAAAATAATTTTGCCCAGCTAGCATGTAGTATATTCGAACCACTGTGCGTTGCCACGATAAACCTTTCAGTCACTTATGCGACAGTTAACTACTACCTAGCATCAAACTGGCGATTGACTGATCGGGACTTTAGTCGGAGGTGAAGAAATCGGCTGTGAAACCATTAACTGGACCTGATTCCAAATATTCCTTCCGATAAAATCTATTATGTACATTTAATCTTTTCTTTAAACAGTTTACTGGGAAAAAATCATTATTGATAAGGAAAGTGACGCGTCTATTTATATGAAAATCATTCATTATTATAAGAAATGATAACACAGGGCGACAACATTTTTTTTCTAATTGACACAAACCCGAATCCGTTGCCCGTTTTGGCCCATCACGTCTAGTTTTTTGGTAAATTGCAAAAAACCGTTGTAAACCCGTAAAATGCCATATAAACACAACATATCCTATTTCCACAATACTTATAACGTCAAACTCCCTAATCTACTAACCCCAAGACCACAAAACATCTAATCCTATATTTCGTTAAACCTCTAAACCCAAAAACCGAATTTACACATACACCCACAACCCACTACGGGGCGTTTGTATCTCAAACGCGGAAATAAATATTTTCAAATTTGCTCAATTTTCAAACATGAACAAAGATGAAACAAAGACATTTCAAAGTTTGAACTTTCTACTTTTCGATGCTTTAATCGGTATCCAGGGGGTAAAATCCGGCCTTAAGGGAGTGTCCTGCTTTATAAGGTCCAAAAAATCGATTTCTTTTTTATTATCGAAATCGATAGATAAACTATCCAAGAATGTATTCACAAAGTTATAGCGGCCAATTCGAAGTAGTTTTAAAGATACAGAACCCAGAGCAGGTAAGCGGCGAGCATATGTGCGAGCGCTCGGCCGAACACGCGCGAGAATCTCTCACCACCGTCAGTCGCTGCACTGGTGTTACTGGAAAATTCGCGAGCATGCGGGACCGATTCGTGTTTATTGACACTTCGAGAAACCGAATATTCCAGAAATTCAAAACAAATAAATAACGCGATCGAGTTCGGTAATTGCAAAACGTTCGCCGATACCACTCATGCGCAGCAACTCGCGCGGGAAGACAAGCGCCAAACACAGCAGCAAGGAGGCTCGCACGGCTCGTAGGATTGAGCAAATGCAACAAAATGAGTTTTTCGAACAGACGGAAGGGCTATTATATGGGGCAGGAATAACTGATTAGCAGATCACTAGTATAAGTAACCAATAATTAATACTTTCTCCTACCGAAAACTTTAAAGCGCGATTTCTCCAGTTTTCATTTTTACGATTCTTTCAAATTGGCGGGCGTGATAGCAAAGAAACTATGCGGCCTATTGAATTAAACCAAAGCTTATGCTCTTCAATATTAAATTCTTTTCTATGTGAACTAAAAAGATTGTTAAAAAATTCTTTTTAAATAATTTTTATAGCACATTAAAGTCAAATGTTGTTTTTAAAAAATAGACATTCTTCTTATCAAACTAAAAAATTTATGATTTCGCGCTTTTTTCTGCTTTTTCTTAGTTCACCCAGAAGAAAAATATATGAGCATTAAAAACCATTTTGATTTTTTCATTTCAGACAAGAATTACAACCAGAATCCTTCCCGACAATTGGAGACTGCAGTGGCAAAGCGCTCCGAAAATCGGCTGATGAATCTGCCATATTTTATAATTTTATGTGAAAAACAATTTTTTTGGACTCATCGAATATATGTTTAAGTATACCTAAAAGTTTACGAAGATCAATTGTTCCTTTCCCTTTCAAAAAAAATTCGCAAAAAAAATCATTTTTTTGGACCTTGTAAAGCAGGACACTCCCTTAAGGGGGGTCACTCAGGTGAAAATAAACTACCAGTAATTTCACAGATAAAAATTTGAAAATATTTATATCCATATTATTTCTTACGCTGAAATGAATTATGTATGAGTTAATATAATGACAATTTTTTTCAAAATTTAAAAAATAAAATTTCGAAAAAATTATTCGATTGTGACGCCCCAAGATTTTTCGCGCGCGGTTACTTCAACTCATTTATGAATCTATCTACAAATCCGCTCAAATCTTCCCCAAAACCTCAATTCTTACCCTTTACCAATGACCTCGGCCGCCTTGGCGATGTACCTTAGCGGTCCCCATCTCAAGACGGTCAATCATTAAATCTCCTTCCCTTATTCGCCCAACGCGGCACAAATCCCTCTCTTACGTCGAATCTAAACACGTCCCTCGCCCCACAAATATCTTAAATCGAGACCACGTCTCACACCCTCTCAATGACCAAAGCAGTCAAACCCACCGACGTCCCTTTCCTATTGAAACACCCAAAATCCATTCGAGGAGTTGAGCAATTCAAAATCACATGTATAAAAACCCTAGTAGAAAAACTGCGAGTCCAAATATAGATCAACCTTTGATCCCTGCAAAAATCCCAAAAGTTATCATGACACATGTTTATAATTAGCCCAAGGTGCATACTGCGCACCCCCCTTCATACCGTAAAATATTATATAAGCAGGGCAAAGTCCATACCGCGCGTACACCCCACAACCCCTTGCAAAATCATATAAATACAAGGGCCCGGAGACAGAAGTCCTCTTTCGCCGAAATACCAGGATCGAAGGGACACGCTCTCTTTCGACGAATATCCTTCTTCGAAAGGAAACTATCTTTCAACGAAAACCATTTAAGGTCTCCTCAATCCAAGTGTTATTTAAACTAAATTCAATCATCATCAACCATCAAGCATCGTAAGAGATTATAATTACTATTAATACCACGGTATATCACCATCATCCATACCAATTATTCACATTCTTATTGTTTCATATTGTTTCATATTGCAACGCTTATTGCGCTTATATTATTGTGTATTGCTATTTGCATTGCTTATTAACGCCTATTGCGTAAATCATCCTAGCTTATTAATATATATATATATATATATATATCTTGTATTTCATGTTCATATTCATAATTTATAACCATTATATACATGCTATGTTCATCGCTAATCCATTATTATAAACCGTAACGATCTGCACAACAATAGTGCATTACATATTATCAAAAGCTATAAAGTGAATAAACAGTCTTACTTTAAATCAGTTACGAATTATTGTATCAATCCTTCGGCTACGAAGATCCCTAAATCCAAACAGGCTGCCGGAACAGCTGATTACGGGCAACGACCGCAGAAAGCGTCACGGTGTTTACTAACTTATTTTCGTATAGGTTTCGCTTAACCGTATGACTAGTCGAATTTCGCGAAGTATTACATGTGTCTTTTACAATAATGCAACGGTAAATCCGATTACCTAAGCAAACCAAAACAAGTGCTCTAACGGGTCTCTCCCCAATACAAACCAGTTCATTAAACCTTCCCTGGTCGATTAGTGTGCAGAATTAAACATTACTCGCCTGACGTTCAAAAAACGGTTAGTGTGCAGAATTAAACATTGCTCGCCTGATTTCCCCTAAATCCTCAGTGTGCAGAATTAAACATTACTCGCCTGCCGTTCGAAACGATTAGTGTGCAGAATTTCACATTTCTCGCCTGACGTTCGAAATGGTTAGTGTGCAGAATTAAACATTTCTCGCCTGACCTTCCCTAAATCTTCAATCCCCTGAATCTAACATTCTCCCGGCCGTTCGAAGCGATTAGCGTGCAGAATTTCACATTTCTCGCCTGACAATCGAAAAGGCTGGTGTACAGAATTACATCGTTAAATGCCTGATTTCCTCGCCTCCCGGTGCGCTGAACTATAGATTCGCGCCTGGATTTTATGTAAATAACCACCATGTCATTTGTCCCCTTAAATCCTTGACCCGGGACGTGACACGATTGTAAAATCCATACCCTTATTTCTGTAGAATTGTATACAAAGACTGCAAAAAAATTTCAGCTCAAAAACTAAATTTTTGTCCGAGTTATAAAGTTTTTATGTTTTGGTGTAGTAACTAAATTGCTCCTGCTCCGTACGTTGGACCTTCTTCTTCTCGCAATGCCTGTTCTCTTCGTAATTGTGCAGTTCGTATCATTTTTCTTGCACGTTTGTATCATTCTGAAGCTTTCTGTTTATACCTGCGTACTCATACTTTGTGATGGTTTCGAACAATTTTCAATGATTGTTCCCTCATTTGCATATGGTTGTCCGTGAATGCATGTAATATTGATTTCGTCCATCCTTCATTATATTCAATGACTGCTTTTGCGACTGCAGCTTCAATAAGATATTTTGAAGGAAAAATATCCTTTGGGCACTTACGCCATATCATGCTATGCAAACTTTCATTAGAATTTTGCGTAAGGCATTGTGCACAACGACGAAGCAGGGGCGTTTTAGTTACTAGGGGAGACCGGGGCAAATTGGGACGGAAAAAGTTTGATGTCGAATAAAATTTTTTCCTTTCAATAAAAATGTGTAGACATAGATTTATAATATAATTTGAATATTACTATTGATAAATGACGAATAGCAATGCTTAAAATGAACTTAAAGTATATTAAAATTCAACTTGAAAAGAAAATGCAAAATCGACCACGTTACCCCATACAGGGTGTTACTCTACCTATAGTCAATACTTTGGGCAAGGGATTTGGCCAAGGTCTCCTCAGTTTGACGACTGTCGTCAATGCGAGCACAGACTGCAATCGCGGTGCGTGAAGACATGGACATTCGCGAGAAAACTAATCGTGCTGCGTGTGTGTAATTAAGTGAACAATCGCGGACGGGACAATCGCGGTGCTTTGGATGGCCGTGTGGGTGATTTTTGAGGGCAATATTTTCAAAGGCAATGGCATTCACCCTCTCTACTTGAGAATCCCGTTGGGCGGGTTTTGATATACCCTTGTGGATTTTTACGAGTAGGCAGGTTTAATGCCAAACAACGTTTGCGTCTTTTCATAAATTATCGCAAGTATCGTATGTCACAGTTTCGGCGAGGTAGGTAAGTAAGTATGCGCTCTACATGGCAAATCCGTCATGCATCCGCCGCCACTGCACGCCCCTTGGCTGGCCTGCCTCGCGCGGCCCGCTGTCCGTCGAGTTGCCGTCATTCAGGCTGATTCAGGCGATCCAGACGCCAATCTTTAATCATCGATAATTAATAAACGAAGCATTTACCGCAATTTCGTCACTCTTGATTTTCGACTTATATATGCCTGTAGAATCACCCCCCAAAGTATTGACTATAGGTAGAGTAACTCTATCTGGTAGAGTAACACTATCACTAGAGTGTTACTATCTGGGGTAAAGTGGGCAGGAATAAAATACGCGTTTTAATGAAAGATATAATTATAAATTTAACTTTATTAAGTCTGACATATTATTACAAAAAGAAATTCATACATAATTAATAATAAAATACGTACTTATACTTTCCAAATAAATTTTTGGGGTTAGGTTTGGGCTTCAATAATGTTTGGCAGACAGGTTTCACATAAAAATAATGATGTTTTAATAAGATGCGTAACGCACTCTTCATGAGCAATAAATTGCACTCCTGGCATTGAATCCATTGCTCATTCGAGATGGATTGACTATAAAGTTTTTGGCATACTAGACATGAACAATCTTCTTCATTTCTTTCTGTTTTTACAAACTTCGTTTTCACTTCTTGTCGTTCTTATTGGATAATATTTATTTTAAACTATTTAAACTATTTTTTAAAAATATATTTCATTAATACATGTTTCCTTTCCAGCTCAGTTTACCCCGGCCACTTTGCCCCGAATGTGTACAATTAATTATAAAAAATTAATTATTTAATAATGTTAGGATTAATGGTTTCTCAAACGCGTGTACATGTATGTTAATAAGCGTGTTATAAACACACAGAAAAAAATTGGAGTTAAAATAACACATTTAAGACTCATTTATCCAAAAAGCTAAATTGAAAAGAAAACCAATTGGAAGGCTCTAAAACTTCATTTTTTATTTTTTAAATGAATTTCCATTTTTCGGTACTTGAATGTGCACAATTATCATTGTGGTATTGCACACATTTATTACGTCATCGAAATTTGTAAATATATTCTATTGTTACAGAATAAAGTAAGGAAGCTCATTTTACCCCGGGGTTCACTTTGCCCCGGTCTCCCCTACGCCAAAACAAAAAACTTTATAACTCGGACAAAAATGAAGTTTTCGAGCTGAATTTTGTTTTGTAATCTTTGTATACAATTCTACAGAAATAAGGGTATGGATTTTACAAACGAATAATTTTTTTGAAATTGTATTTTTTAAATTTTGAAAAAAAATTTTCACTGTATTAACTCTTACATAATTTATTTCAGCGTAAAAAATAATATGGATATAAATATTTTCAAATTTTTATCTGTAAAATTACTGGTAGTTCATTTTCACCTCAGTGACCCCCCTTAAAGAGAAGTGTGCCAAACTGCAAAAATTTCGTCATGTGTGTCAAGTGCTACGGAGTGCAGACAATATTTTTTGCAGTTTCTATGTACTCTGTCGGAATGTCTGGTCCTTTGTCTTTAAAATAGGCCGAACCTCATCGAAAAAGGGTGGTTTTTAAGAAAGATACAGCCATTTAAATAAAACCAGCTAAAATCATAGGACGTCTTTAGGGCGGATCATCCGGTCAACCAAAAAGTTACAAGAAGTTATCTTCTTTTTTCTATGTAAAAATACTTCAATACCTTGAATTCTACTTGCAAAAAAGTTGTTTTCCAAAATAGAAGTTTGTTCGTTTTGTCCCGACAGGCCCCGCATGAATTTTTCGTTTCCAGAAGTGGACCTAAAATGGTCTGTGTAAAAACAAAGGCCGGTAATTATTTACTTTAGCGATTCCTCACCGATTCTGATGAAATTTGGATATGTTGTCAGGGACACGATTCTGCACAACTTTTTCATATACATGTTACCCCCGCTCGGCCTTAGTTTCCGAGATATTTACGAAAAAGTTGCGCTGATGCATTGTAGGCCCACCTGCGGTCGAACTCGAGCTCGAGCTGAAAGATGGAACGAAACAAAGTACCAAAGTGTCGACTGTTTTGTTTCGTCTTGCCCGTTTTCGGATTCTCACAGTCTCGATAATAGAAAGGCGGCTATAAGGGCTGTGTAGTATATTTCACGAGTACCTTCGGTATTTGCAGTTACTGTGTTAAAACGTGGTTTCATATTATAAAGTAAAATGAAGTTATATGAATTTTTGAGCATTTGTAATAATTACGATGAATTAATTGATTTTTTAATTGTACGAAAAGTGATCCACGGTGGTAGACTTGTCGATTAGCATGACCATCACCGATTTCGATGCGCTTGAAATATGTTGTAGAAGTTAACATTCTGAACAACTTTTTCCTTTGCCGAAAATGGCGGTCAGCTCTAGTTTCCGAGATATTCGCAAAAAAAAATCCACGGTGGACCCGAGGTCACCTCGGAGGTGGTGGTCGGACCCGAGGTCACCTCGGAGGTGGTCGGTCGCCGGAGGGATTTGATATAATCCTGGCCGTCTCACGGCGCGTAAGCGCCGTGAGAGGGCACACGGCTCATTCGAGTTTATCACTTAAAAGAATATTTCTACAGATTTGGCACACGGCGCGTCTCAAGTTCAATTATTAAGAAAGAAATATTCTTTTAAGTGATAAACTCGAATGAGCCGTGTACCCTCTCACGGCGCTTACGCGCCGTGAGACGGCCAGAATTATGACAAATCCCCCCGGCGACCGACTACCTCGAGACACCGAACCCTTTTCCTCTTTGTTTTATTTTTTGCTTCGTACGATGTGGCAAGACAGTGAAAGAACAATGTTTCGCGATTAAGTTTTATTGCCTTCTCACATTTAGGGCACTGAATAACATGTTGAAAAATGTTTTTTTCGATTAGATAATCTATACATTTTTCTTCGGAATTTATTTCGCGTACAAATTCAGTAAAAGACTTCATGTCTTACATAAAATGTTTTCTCACTAGTCCTTCTATGAAACTGCTACCGAGGAGACTGCAGTTACATGCATCGCGCGACGGCGCGCACCAATTGTTGGCGCACCAAATTCTGTTTTCGTCGAAAGCCAACAAATGTTACACGCCGTCTGCGATGCTTCTGTAGCGCTCAGAAATTATAAGTAAAGATTTTTGGAAATATCTCGGAAACTAGAACCGACCGACGTTATATGAATAGGAAAAAGTTGTTCAGAATCATGCCCCCTACAACGTATTTCAAGAGCATCGAAATCGGTGATGGTCATGCTAATCAACAAGTCTACCAAAAAATATTTTTGCGAATATCTCGGAAACTAAGACCGAGCGGGGGTAACATGTATAGGAAAAAGTTGCTCAGAATGTGGAGTTTTACAACATATCCAAATTTCATAAAAATCGGTGAGGAATCGCTAAAGTAAATAATTACCCAAAGGCCTTATGCTTTAAAATGCGACTAGAAAGATCACGGAGAAATACTGACAACTTTTTGTAACGGGAGTCACGGGAGACACGGGAGACGCGGGAGAGAAGCGATTTCGCCTCGCGTGAATTGCTGCCCTCGCTACGCTCGGGCAGCAAACTTCACGCTCGTCGGAATCTCTTGTTTCTCTCCCTTGTCACGCAATATAATATTTTTCTCAAGTATCCATTGTTTCAGTAACAATGTCAGCCTGTAAAGGTAGGGATACTTTTTGTGTTGTTTGTGGGCATTATTCACCTTCAATAAGTAGAAGCAAGTTTAATTATGATGTCAAACAAAATTAAAAAATTGCTTTAATATTACAACTAATCTAAATAACGCATGGGCTCCAAGAGTTATATGTACTTCATGTCATTCGTGTATCTCTAGGTCAGTAAAAGGAATAGAAAACGCGAAACGGTATTCTTCTTCTATGCTCTGGCGAAAACCTGTTGACCATCGAACGGATTGTTATTTTTGTTTGTGTAAGACGATGGGATATGTGAAGAATAATGTGAAGAATAAAAAAGCTGTACAATATCCTAATGTTCAATCAGTAACTTTTCCTGTGCCAATTTATATGCAACATCAGCTTAATTTAAAGAATTGTGAATCCGACAATTCTAATGGTCCTGACTCCGAGATTCAGTTATCCAATCACGATGAAGCACAAGAACGTCCTTCTAATTCTCCAGAAATGGATGAAGTCCCAAACGTGCTACCTGATGAGGATGGAATCCAAAACGATACTTTTAATCAAAACGAATTAAGTGATTTAATCCGAGACTTGGGTCTCTCAAAAGAAAATGCGGAACTATTAGCATCAAGGTTGAAAGAGAAAAAATGTTTAGCACCTAACACAAAAGTGACTTTCTATCGTAATAGAGATGTACCTTTAAGAAAATTTTTCTCTCGACAGAAAAATTTAGTATATTGCAACGATGTGAAAGGTTTAATTGGTGAATACAAAAATATTGTGTACAATGCGAATGAATGGCGTCTTTTTATTGACTCGTGTACAAGAAGTATGAAAGGTGTTCTATTACATAATGGCAATGTGTACGCTCCAATTCCAGTAGCTCATTCAGTACTATTAAAAAAAGAATATGAAAATATTCAATTTGTATTACTTAAATTACAGTATGATGAGCACAAATGGCAATTATGTGGAGATCTAAAAATCATGACCATAATGCTGGGACAACAAAGTGGTTTCACCAAATACCCGTGTTTTTTATACGAGTGGGACAGCCGTGCGCGCGAGAAACACTACATGAAAAAAGACTGGCCACCAAGAAAGAATTTAGAAGTAGGTTCAAAAAAATTTTAAATAAAGTTTAATACCAGCGAATAAAGTATTACTTCCACCTCATCATATAAAACTTGGATTAATTAAACAATTTGTAAATGCTATGAAAGCAAAAGATAGTGATGCCTTCAGGTATATTTTTGAAAAATTTCCCAAACTTTCTGAAGCAAAAATAAAAGAAGGAGTGCTTGATGGTCCACAAGTAAGAGCTCTATTGAACGATAAAGCATTTAAAGAAAAAATGACTGTGGTAGAAAAAGCTGCATGGCAAAGTTTCAGAGATGTGACTCTAAAATTTCTAGGAAATACAGTTCTGTCTCTCTATAGCCGCGTATGTCGGGACCGGGCGCACGCAATTTGAGAAACGAGTAGTCTATTCGGCTTCCTTTGATTTCACGCGGTCAGAGTGTAAGGTGTGTCACTATTGAGAATGATTATGAACCTTTTTTCGGCTTTCTCTTTGACATCCGATACCCGATGCCGCGGCACGGCGACTACAAACGAAGTAGTGGGGATAGCTTCGCATGTATAGAGAATCCGAAAACGCGTGCAATTAGAGAGACCGCACTGTACTAAGAATTCTCAAGACAAAACCATTGTTGGGAAACTGGTAACAAGTTTTCAAAATGTGGGATGCTCAATGAACTTGAAACTGCATTTTTTGGATTCACATCTTGAGTACTTTCCAGAAAACCTAGGTCACTTTAGCGAGGAACAAGGCGAGAGGTTCCACCAGGATCTGAAGAGCGTTGAGAAGAGATACCAAGGTGTTTGGGATGAGCACATGCTGGCGGACTATTGTTGGAGTTTAAAGAGAGATGCTGAAATTTCCCATAAGAGAAAGGCTATTCGTAGGTCTTTTGAATCAAAGAAAACTCGTTATAAAAAAAAAAGTATAACTTTCTTCCAGGCGTCGCACAGTGGGGCGTTTGTACCTCAAACGCGGAAGAAAGTCATTTTGAAAAAGTATCGCCGAATCAAAAAATTTTAGGATCGATATGTATTTGAACATTTGGGCTATTAACCATTCATTTGAACATTTTGGTTGTTTTACTATTCATTAATGTATAACGCAGCTAGACGCTATCGAAACCGTCAACCTCAAAATCATCGAAAATTAAGAATATAATATCATTTGTGATTTCGTTGTGTTTTTTTTTATATTAAATGATATGTGATGGAATTAAGTGAACCAGATACGTATTACAATTTTGCCAAATTACACTTTGATACTACTGACCATTTCGGACTTATGGCTTTTCGAAATTTTTTTATTTTGATTCCTTGTTACAAAAAGTTGTCAGTATTTCTCCGTGATCTTTCTAGTCGCATTTTAAAGCATAAGGCCTTTGATTTTACATAGACCATTTTAGGTCCACTTCTGGAAACGAAAAATTCATGCGGGGCCTGTAGGAATAAAACGAACAAACTTCTATTTTGGAAAACAACTTTTTTGCAAGTAGAATTCAAGGCATTGAAGTATTTTTACATAGAAAAAAGAAGATAACTTCTTGTAACTTTTTGGTTGACCGGATGATCAGCCCTAAAGACGTCCTATGATTTTAGCTGGTTTTATTTAAATGGCTGTATCTTTCTTAAAAACCACTCTTTTTCGATTAGGTTCGGCCTATTTTAAAGACAAAGGACCAGACATTCCGACAGAGTACATAGAAACTGCAAAAAATATTGTCTGCACTCCGTAGCACTTGACACACATGACGAAATTTTTGCAGTTTGGCACACTTCTCTTTAAGGCCGGATTTTACCCCCTGGATACCGATTAAAGCATCGAAAAGTAGAAAGTTCAAACTTTGAAATGTCTTTGTTTCATCTTTGTTCATGTTTGAAAATTGAGCAAATTTGAAAATATTTATTTCCGCGTTTGAGATACAAACGCCCCGTAGTGGGTTGTGGGTGTATGTGTAAATTCGGTTTTTGGGTTTAGAGGTTTAACGAAATATAGGATTAGATGTTTTGTGGTCTTGGGGTTAGTAGATTAGGGAGTTTGACGTTATAAGTATTGTGGAAATAGGATATGTTGTGTTTATATGGCATTTTACGGGTTTACAACGGTTTTTTGCAATTTACCAAAAAACTAGACGTGATGGGCCAAAACGGGCAACGGATTCGGATTCAGCGACCCAAAATACGTAAAGGACAGGTGGTCGCGTTTGTGTCAATTAGAAAAAAAATGTTGTGGTCCTGTGTAATTAAGATTTATCACGAGTAGGTAGTAGCACTTTTTAATTATTTTCGTAGATCAAATTTAATATTACTATTTCATGTGACTCAAGTCACATCTGTAAACTGCATTTAATAATATTTTTATGGGTATCTATATTTCATCAGTGTCACAATTATTTAACTTCATCAGAGTAAAATGACATATTGGATTGGTACTAAATAGATTACACAATCGTTCATTCTAATAATCATAAGTTTCGTCTCATAATAATATGTAATAAAGTTCTATGAGGGTGGAATATTTCAAAGAATGGCATCCGAAACAAGGAAAAAAATATAGCCGCAACATTAAATTCTAATCTTTAAAAGGTAAATTCCAAATTCTAAACTCTCAGGACGCATAAATTCCTAAATCGAAGCGTAAGAATAGTTTTACATCAACGCTTTGCATGCATATATCATTCGTCTGTGTCCTAAATTCGTGAAAACAATTTTACTAACCATAACTAATAACCCGATTTGATCTCTGAAAGATACAGAATTTCAGATGCGTCTACAATTTCTATCTACCGTTTCAAGTCGTTCAGGTATAGGAAAAAATGGTGGGCATTTATGATGATCGATCTGACGCTATATACATTCTGTGTCTCCTTGAAAAGTAGAAATCTCGATGGTTGCATATGTTCAACGAAAGGAAGGAACGACAAGAATCCGTCTGATGTCACGTAAGCTTTAGTACCAGTTCTTATTCCTCTCTTCAACCGCAGCTTTCTTATTTCATCCTTCCTTCCTTTCTGCTTGCCTTCATTCCTTCCTTGCGACGCATTTATTTCTGTCCTAATATCATTCGAAGCTCAAAGACAAGCAGAATGTTGCCGGCAGAATTAAACGTGGATACGTAAAAGTATATATGTACGTTCTATCCGATTGATCGTGTTCTCTTACCAGATGTCTGAGCTGACGCTCAGGAATGGCAATATAACACGTTACGTCGACATCTGTGATTCTCCGGAATTCGCTATACTGCATTCCACACTAGAGCATACCGACGCCCCTACCGATTTGCGACCGATCTGCGCAGCTCCCACTACTACCCACAGTTTAAACCGCATGCGATTGGTCGTGATAATTTTCGAGGAATAACCTGAGGCCTGGCCGTTGTCAACGTAAATAGTGCACGAAAAGTTAACAGAGAGAGTAGAGGGCCGTGCGACGGAGAGAAACATAGGCGGTTCAGTGGGGAGTCGAGCGTAGCAACGCCTCCTGAGGGTCGTGCCTGCGCGAAATCGGTATGCTCTAATGTGGAATGCAGTATAGAATTAAATTCGTCTACGATGTAGAGACGCGGTATGCGTGGGGTGGAAAAGTGCGAAATTAAAGAGCGGTACGGCGAGGTGGAAAATACAGCTGCCAACTTTATAATCAGGAAAGTCAGTCTTAGGGAACCGATTCGATAATAATTTAAACATATCTTCAGTTTATGAACTTGCATACATGGCAAACAGATATGAAGAGAAAGAAGTCATAGGGGAAGGTGGGGCAAGACGGGGTGGGGGGCAAGACGGGGTACCCGCCATATCTCAGGATTCAAACGCATGGACCAACTTTGCGCATGCGCGTTAGACGTGTTGTTACCGGCGCAGTTACCGTACTGACAGCCAATGAAACACCGTGACGCGTAACAAAATTACACCACTATTTGTAATTTCAAGGAATTTCTTCCGTATTTCCTTCTTTGTTGCACCCGTGACAGTGACACGATACTGTAAACGATCATCGGTGTATTTATATGTGTATGAAGCACAATTTAACTGGCTACAAGGTACGTATGTTGTTTTATACTTTTATGAATAATGTTTCGGGCAGTGTTCATATGAATGTAGTAAAACGAGAAGGGGCATGATGGGGTACTGATAATGAGAGGTACCCCATCATGCCCAAATGACAAACTCTTCATCAGGGTCAGAAGAAAACACCAAGGAAGACGAAAATCCTCCATGTTTATATTGTGATGGGCTCTATTTAGAATCTGTAGAAGGGTGGATAAGATGCCAAGTATGTATTCCTATATATGGTTCCATTGGGATAACGATATAGCAAATGGTCCCATTTGTCCTGCGCTGGTGTAGACGATGAAGACGATGATGATATACATACGTGCTTCTTCTGTCAGCGTATTAAATAAATACTATATATATATTTACTTTATTTATATCGTTTTTTACTTGGTACCCCATCTTGCCCCAGGGGGTACCCCACCTTACCCCACCCGTGGGGCAAGATGGGGTGAAAGGACTTTTTCTGAATTTTTTAATTATTGTATTAAAACCATTAAATAATCGGTTGATTGATAGTCAAACTGAAAGACTTATTATCAAAGAATAGTTCAGGCACAAAATTGATTAGTTGATTAAGAAAACCTGTGTTTTATTCATCATCAAACCTTAACTACCCCGTCTTGCCCCACCTTCCCCTACTCGCTCCCAATTTTTTATGGTGGCATCTCGTCATTTGCACTGTGTCAATCTGGCGCTAACTTAAAAAATTTGAGAGTCGTAGATTAAATTTGGAAAAAAATATTTTTCACTTTATAGTAATATTTTTTTTTAAGTCTGTTTTCATTTACGTTAAAATTCATTAATTTTTTTTATTTTTGACATTTTAGTTATTTAAGTTATATAACTACATTTATTTAAAAAAATATGAATAGGCCTACAAAAATAGCTGCGCGTAAAAAAGAAACCATTCACTAGAAATAGAAGATTCCAAAAATGATGTTCTCTAAAAATACGAGAATACATGAAAAACAAATTACTTATGTGAAGTGGCAAAGTTTGAATTAACCAGTACTGGCAATCTATGGGGCTAATAATGATGCAGTGTAGGGCGAGACCACCAGGGTAGCATCGCACAGTGGGGCTGGAGAGGAAAAAATTCTTAAAATGAAAGTTGTATTTTTGTATATCCATCACTGTATCCTGATAGCCAATGGACCAGCGTATCTAACCTATATGATAGATATGTCATATTCATGTTAATTGCAAAGAAAAATTGATCTGAAGTTGACCTTTCGTATTCTAATGGGAAACGTGTCGATATTCGTACCAGATTGTCGATTTTTTCTGAATTCCTCTAGATATTTTTATTTTTTTATCTCATGTATTTCGAATGTGCATAGTCTCAGCTTATTTGTAACATAAATACTTTTCGACAACACGTCACCGTAATCCCACTATACAACTTCAAATGAAGCTACCTAGTATTTCAAGTTTTCATTAACACTTTTAGGTTTATAAAAACCTTCTAAATAGTACTTCTAAATAGTACTAATTGAAAGCATATACCATCTACTAACAGCCCTCCAAAAATTGGCTGCGTTTATTTGCTACTTCGACTGTTATTGATTTCGTAGAAACTCATTACATCGGCATTTCTCGCTATTTTTGCATAGTTTCTATTTTATGTTACTTTTTGATAGTTTTTAAAAAAACTATAACTTTCATAGAAACTAAAACTAATATAAAATAGAAACTATGCAAAAATAGCGAGAAATGCCGATGTAATGAGTTTCTACGAAATCGCATCCACAGTGCACTCCTGCGATTATGTATCAATAACAGCCAAAGTTGCAAATAAACGCAGCCAATTTTTGGACGGCTGTTAGTAAATGGTACATGCTTTCAATTAGTAGGGGAAAGGTGGGATAGATGATCACAGTTTTGCTATTTTACTAAAATAATGATAATGGTTTGCTTTGTTTCTATTTAATTACTTAAGTTGTGATTTTTAGAGTATTCTCAATATACTTGTACAAATTTGAGATTTGAAAACTAATTTTAATGACTGAATTTAAACATTTTCCGGCAATGACGTTATGCACAAGTATCCCCCACTAATGGGGAGACTTGATCAAAAGGTTAGGGACACTTGATCAGTGAACTTTAAGTGTAAATAACACATTAATTTTCTAAAAAATATTTATTATCTTAGTCAATAACATGATATAAAGGGAATATCATAAATGGAAAGTAAACTATAACTAACTTGAAGGAATTACTGAAAAAATAAAACCGAAGAATGACATAAAACAACATAAATGCAATCTTAAAAGACATTTCATTAGATATCATCTGATTCAGATGATGATGAAGAAAAGATTTTCCTTCTCACTTTCCTTGCTGTATTTTTCTGCTTCATTAGCCATTTCATGGTTTTTTCTGGAGCTTTTTCTTCTGTTCAAGTATCCCACCTCACATACTGATCAAGTATCCCTCAATGCACTCGATTTGAAAAAGGTGAAAAAGTAAACTTACCTTAAATATTTAGATCAATCAATAAATAGCATTAATAGACCAGATATGACTGTTTTTACTTAATATATTTTAAATCGTTGAAAATGCAACATTCAGTCGAAAAGGAGGAAGAACAAGGTGCCCGAAATATTTACTTTTTGGCTGCAAATAAGATCGAAGCTTCTAACTGCACTATTCGATGCTCCCGAAAGAAAACTGCAACATGAAGTTCTGCGATAATACAAACATTACCACTATAACGTGGCAGCAGGCACAAATTGCCAATATATTAATTAAAAAATTGATGTGATCATGTATCCTCGACGATAAACTATCTTGACTAGCGAAAAGGCCACTGGAATTCGCGACATTTGTATTTTCTGGTTCTGCTGGGCCCTACTGACGAGTCCACGAGCAAATCTGGGACGCAATACTTTAATGACATTTCTATTTGTAATTTACATAATAGCTATAATAACTTATTTTCAGTCTTAGAACTGCTTTTCTTCCGTATAATTGAGCGTTATAATGAAAATCAAAAATGTTTAATATCTTCATCGATTATGGATATATGAAAAAACTCTTCAAACAAAAGTTCTAGTATATAAAGAGGCGAATATAATAGGGAAAACAATTTTTTTTTCAAGGTCACTCTTTCGAGTTTTCAAGTCAGGGACGGTTTTTGTTAACAATCGTATATGCTGCTGTGTATGTATTCTTAAACAGAAAAAGAATACAAATTCAACGATGTATCATAATGTATATTTATGTCAAGGTTTAAAAAGTTCAAAATTTTCAAATTCGTTCCGCGTCCTTTTCCCGTGGTCCAATAGAGCTGAAATTTTTTCCAGATCATTTTCCCAACAAGTGTCACATTTCTGGGGTACGGGACCAAAAAAATCTCGCAAAATAATTTTCGTCAAGTGTAGCTAAGGTCCACCCTAGCTCGCAGTCTCCCGGCATAAAAAATGAACGTCTTTTTTGGTTGTAGCGTGGCGTCGTTTTTGGTCGTTTTGCCATTGTTTCAGTCCAGTTCAGTCTTCCAAAGTGCTCGTGCTATTTCCTTACAATTATATATTGAAAATTTCCGATCAGCAGGTATGTTAATTATTTAAATTTAATATTATTAATAAAAAAAGTATTGAATAGAATAGTACGAAGTTGTTAAAATTACGACTACATACATTTTATTTGTTTTCTAGAATACATATGACTAGCTATATGAAATGCTATGTGCCTGGAAGTGACGATAGAAAATCGTCAAGGCATCGATTTCCAAACCCCATTAAAGATAAACAACGGTATGACGTGTGGGTTAAAGTCATTTGCAATCCAAAAGTAGTGCACATGGACCCGATGCGTGTATATGAAAATTGCCGTGTGTGGCATCAGCATCTTACTGAGGAAGATAAATCATCGAATATGTACTTACTTCGCACCACGGTACCTTCTCAGGGGTTACCATCCATTATAGAAGGTACTGATTGTAACTATTGTGACTATATAAACCATTATACTATATAATATATAAATTCTGTTTCAATTTTTCATACAGAAATTGAACCAATTCCATCACAATCGTGTGGTATAGAACAGCCCTTCAATGCAGAAAGTACTGATTTACACAAGACATCTGTGGAAGTACAGCGTCCTACAACACCAACTGCCCAGTGTCGTAAGTAACCAGCAAAAACCCAGATAGCACACAACGTTTTAAAGACAGCTTATAGATGTTGTGTCCCACACAGTACAACGTCTGGCAATGTCTTAAAGACGTCTAAAAGGCGTCACAAAGACGTCTTGTTATCAATCAGGCCATTCAGACCGTCTGAACGTCTTGATTGGTAACAAGACGTCTTTGAGACGCCTTTTGGACGTCTTTAAGACTTTGCCAGACGTTGTGCTGTGTGGGGTGCTACTTGTGAATCCCATAAAACGTGTATGAATTGAGAAATATTAATATTAACATTTTATATTTATTGTAATGTAATAATGAATTGTTCAATATATGTTATTCATAATTTCTATTCATTTGTAGGCCCTTCATGTACTCTGCTGAGAGAGTTAAGGTCTGCGCACACATTTCCGTTCCGTCTCCGTTCCGTCTCCGTTCCGCCTCTGTATGGTGTCCGTTTCGTCTCCCTGCGGTGTCCCTAACTTCACTGACAACTGTGTAGGGGGCCTGCTCTGGCCCGGTAAGTCCGTGTTCGGCCGAGCGCTCGCACATATGCTCGTCGCTTACCTGCTCTGGATTCTGTATCTTTAAAAATACTTCGAATTGGTCGCTATAACTTTGTGAATACATTCTTGGATAGTTTATCTATCCATTTAGATAATAAAAGGAAAATCGATTGTTTGGACCTTATAAAGCAGGACACTCCCTTAATACACGTGAAACCGTATATTTCGATACACGTGTATCCGTGAATTTCGATACACGTGTACACGTGTATTTCAATACCCGTGTATCCGTGTATTAAGAAGTACACGGATTAGAACACGGATGTATGAATTACACGTGTACACGTGTACAAGTCGTACACGTGAAATCTGAATCTCTACTTCGCACCCGTACGCACCGTAACTGTAATTTCGTTTGCCATCGCATTGCCAGTAAAATTATGTGGGCAATTTTCAATGTACGGTTGTAAACTGTTACAATCGTTTTCTGAGTCATAAACCATTTTTATAATTTGTACCACCTTCAGGCAAACTAAATGCGCCTTGTATAAAAATAAATGTTTCAGTGTATCCTACAGTAACATCATTTATGAGATCCTCTATAAGCCAGGTCCTATTGGGATCTCCCAAGAAGAAAGGAGACTACCCATTAGCTGAAATGGCACATGGGCAAGGGGAATCGTCCACTCGCGTCAACCTATCCCCTCCAATACATTTCGTCCCGTGACAAAGAACGCGAACGAAACTAATCGCGACAAGTCGCGGATATGGACAGCCGTTAAGAACCGAAAACTAGGATTTCTTGGAGGGGATAGGGTGAAGCGAACGGGCGATTCCCCATGCCCCTGTGACATTTCAGCTTTTGGGTAGTCTCATTTTTTCTCATCTCCCAATAGTATGTGTATCGAGATTTCGAATGCGCATACCAGTCCACACTTACCAGCCTATTTCACAAATGCGAATTAGTGAAAGAAAATGTGTATTATGTACTTACATATGTACATACAGTGAAGACAAAAGTATTCGGACACCCTTTAAAACAGAATAACAACATTAAATTTGGTCCAAACGACGTGATTTTTTTAGAAGCTAGAAGGATTAGTTTACTAAGTAGGTGGCGTGTTTCGTCCTTTTGAAAGAAAAACAATCTTTTCATTACAATCATTAATAATGATCAGAATTATATCATGTTTGGTATAATTTTCATTGTAAAAACTCCAGCAATGCATTGGTGGTATTTTTATGGAGTTTCAATATTAAATTATAGAAATTACCATTTCCATTAGTGAGTGGCCTATTGCTGTCCTTGTCTTTATGACTCTAGACTCTAGGACCCCTGAAGCGCGTGGTGCGAGAGCTTCGACCCGAGAACCTTTCATGGTCATGCGCATGGCAACCGAATTTTAGTTTCACCGAACGGATAGGGGTTCTGCACGGACACCGGCTGACATCCTTGACACGTACAAGTGTGCGCTGCTCCATTGTAAAGCACGCAAACGATATTTTTTAACACGGATCTGGACGGCCCAGACCTGACGGATACGGAGAGGCCATCGAATTTCACGGAACTGACAAGTGTGCGCTGCTCCATTCCAAAACAAGCAACCGATACCTTGTACGTCCACGGAACGGAGACGGAACGGAAATGTGTGCGCAGACCTTTAAACGTAACTACGTCAGCGGATTTAACACCCCAAAAAAAAAACATTTATACGAAAAAGTCAACAAATTGAACAGAAGAATGGCAGCACAGAAGAAAGGAACTGTTATATTAACCCTTTCGCTACGGCGTACATTTCCACGAAAGTGACTATAACTTTTTTTTTATTTTATTTTTTTTTTTTTAAACTGTTGGAGATGCCGATTAAAGTCAGCGCTAGGAACGACGGCTCGTCCCGTGCCGCTGGATATATCCGGCACTCGGCCACGCAGGGCGTCAGATGGCTGCCGGATATATCCGGCGCTCGGAGCGAAAGGGTTAAAAAACGATTATCGTTAGCTATGAAACAGTTTCACGTTTGTCAGAATGGTTTGCGGGAAGAAGCCGCTAATTTTTGTATGGAACAACTAATGCGAAAACGTAGACATCCCAACGGAACAAGATATAGCACAGAGGATAAGTGCTTAGCCCTTTATAAAACTTCGGGCTCTGCATATAGGTTTCTAGCAAACTGGTTCCACCTCCCGTGTGAGCGAACACTGCAAAGAATCTTAAATAATATTCCTCTTAAACCAGGATTAAATCAGTTTTTAATGCTACATTTAAAAAAATATGTTTTGAGTATGCAAAAAGAAGACAAATTATGCATATTAATGTTTGATGAAATGGCGATTTTACCACACGTACAATATAATGAATTTGAGGATAGATTGGACGGGATACAGAATGGAGAACCAGTGGACCATGTGCTAGTGTGCATGATCAAAGGAATTAGAAAAAACTGGAAACAACCGATTTTGTATGCATTTCCCAAAGGTCCGATGATGTCGTTGCAGTTGAAGATATTATTGAAAACAGTAATACAAGAATTACAAGCAATTGGTACATGCAGTATATAAGTCCAAAGTGACATTTGTATTTCTGCAAATATTCATTTCAACAAATTGATCATTTATATTTTCTGTATAGATTTAGAAGTTATAGCTACTATCTGTGACCAGGGGGGCCCCAATATAAGTGCGATTGAAGGTCTTGTTCAAGAAGCACGCGAACATTACCTGCGACATAATCTTGAACCAAAAAGACGATTACTAATCAATGGTCAGGAACTTATTCCCATATACGATTCACCCCATTTAATAAAGGGTATTCGTAATAATTTGTTACAAAAAATTTAATATGGGAAAGTGGCAATAAGACCCTCGTAGCTAGATGGGACGATATAATTCAGACATACGAGATGGATGTCGGAAGTGGGGATATAAGGTTCCTTCCTAAAATTACGCAATATCACGTCAGAAGAACTAAGATAAAGAAAATGAAAGTCTGTTATGCGACGCAGATATTTAGCCATACGATGGCTGCGACCATTACCATAATGGCTCGAAACAGTAAGTATTCAAATTTATATTATCGTACCTTAAAAATCGAATGAATGTGTATTGAAAATGTCATTTGTTGCGCATAAAGAACTGGAACAGCAAAAATCTTAAAAATTTTCAACGATCTGTTCGATTCCTTAAATAGTGCTAAGGGAAATTTGAATAATGGGTTGAAAACTCCTGTAACACCCAAAAGTGGTCACATATCTTATTGGGGTAAGTGTATAAGAAGTATGAAACGTCTGTATTTTCAACCCGAAAATACCATTCAAAGAACAATTCCACCATCATTAAAGAATTTCATTCTCACATTGGAAGGGTTCATAGAAATAGTAAATGTATTAAAATCAAAAAATTTATCCACTATATACACAAGAAAATTTAACCAAGACCCACTACAGAATTTCTTTGGGCAAATTCGGCAGCACAGAGTACGCGCAAATTTACTAAATTCAAGGCAATTCGAAGATTCATTCAAAACACTACTAGTAAGAAATGTGTCAGGCAAGCACAGCATAGGTGCAAATTGTGAAGACACCCTAGATGTTACACTTTTTCAACTCAAAAATATAATTTCGAAGGCTAATACACAAGAACACGAAAACTCAATAGACATTCTGGAAGAACCACATATACATATTGCATTACGAGACATTTTAAATAGAAATTTAACGAATAAAACAGAACATAGAATATTTTTATTTATAAAGGAAAAAATACTGCCAAAAGTAAATTGCAAGTTTTGCAAACAACACATTTTAAAGGAAAATTATACAGATGGAAATATCATACACCAATTTCAGGAATATTTTGTACAATGTATTTTAAATTTATATAAAATCGGTTATTATTTAATACAAAATTATAGTTTTCGCAGTAATATTAGACTATTTATCGTAACCTATGTTAAGCGATATGTAGTATTTAGTTTCATTTGTACGCATAAGGAAACAATTTGTAACTATATAATGACTACTATTATTAAGTTCTGTATAAACGAATTTTGTAGAAAAACTAATAACGTAATGAACGATAAAGAATATAAATAAAAAATGATTAATGATTTAAATACAAAAAGTATAATTTCTTTTCCCTTTCAAAGCAATTGACTGAGATAGACTTTCTGTATGACAATACACACTTCTATATTGTATACAGAATGCATACAATATAATTGTGTGTAGTCATACAGAAATTGTATCTTAGTCATTTCTTCAAATCAATTAATTTAAGTAAGGGGAACCGGATACAAGTTTCAAATTTGCCCCCCTCGATTATTTAGTTTTCGTCCAGCTCAGTAGATGGTGTTGTACGACGGTCGACGCTGGCACCATCTGGTTAATAATGATTCAACTTAATTGCATACAGTGCCGTCTACAGGCCTGGACGGGAAATATACGTGGTTATACTTCGCCCCCTTATGAGTGTCACCCCCCTGTTGCTGGGCGTCGCGTTTAACCACACTTTCTCTTTTACATTGATCACACTCATCCATTGTAAAACTCACCTCTCATCTCAAACTCACTCAATGTATCACTCAAAATTCATTTAAACACTCTCCGGTCTCCAATTAGTATAATTGCAGTGGATGCCACGTGGTGGACCACCGCGTGGTTAAATCATAGAATCATTCGCATCTGCAGTGCAGGGATTAATAATATCCCTGTGCTGACTCACCAAAAATGTGGACACTCATATTCATCGATTCATCGAATCCTTTTTTAATAAATCACGACAAAGTGTTCTCACCGCAACAAGCGTACTAAAATCATTTCACCTGTCTAAGAATCCACTCTTCTCAACCCTCAACTCTCACTCAAACAATATTATTAATGATTCTCTCCATATAACCGTTGGCTATTAACAAATAATATAAAAAAAGTACTCAAAAATATTAAGAAACACCGAAGTTATGAGGTTTTTTCCGCAAATCCTATGTTACATGCGCAACTGTGCCTCGCCCTCTTTCGACTAAAAAAAATGATCATCAAAATCGGTCCATATGCTGAGGAGTTATTCTTGGATAAACATAAAAAAAAATACATACGGGTCGAATCTATAACCTCCTCCTTTTTGAAGTAGGTTTGTCTGAACTACAAACTATTCCACACTTTAAGTATTACTATATGTAATAAAGAGATAAATGGAGAAAGAGTAAAAGTTCAAATGCCAAATGTTCTTTTAATTTTGAACACGTTTGCATTTCAGTGACTGACTTATCGGGATTATCTATATTATTAATAATGTAATTAATAACTTATTATACATTGCAGATATCAATTATTACAGAAAAATTAAACAAAAAATAAGCGTGCTACAAAGTCGTAGATCAAACATAACACAATTTTGTTTGCTGTAATTGTTGAAGGATATGCATATACATTCAATGCGACAAATACAAATGTTAGAAGAACGTGAAAAGTAATGTATCTGAGTAAGTTTCTATCAAGTTTGAAGTACCAATGCGTAACTGCTGTTGGGCAGTTCGTAGCATTCGGCCAGTATTACACGGCGTGCACCATCGTAAACTTTATTTTCTTTTCAATGCTTCCGAAATGACTCAATCATTCTGAAATGTTTATTTTACCAAGACAACATCAGAGAATCGACTAGCTTTTTTTAAAGCAATTCGACTTTCAGAACAGCCTTAAGTCAAAAATGAAAAAAGTAAGTACGAATATTATTATTATACTGAGAGCAACAATTTAAAGTTTATAACACATATTTCGAAAGGCCATTCTTTCTGCTTTGAAATGATTATAAACATGTGACATTATCTTGATGTAGAACCTCACCACCTTCCTTGATTTCATCCCCTTGACACTTTATGATAATTTAAGTTTAGTGCACTAATATATGTAGGTATAAGTAAGCATTGCGTAATGAAATATATATAAGTAAGCACAGTGTAATAATTAATGAAGGCGCGAATTAATTTGCAAATATATTGTTACTACTTGATTTTCACGTTTCTACTAATGCTGATGTTCTAGAATCTAGATACCTATAAGAAGCCCGGTCAGCGCCCCACCCGCGTCGGGCAGTTTAAACTAGTGGTTTATACGTTGAAAAGCAATTAATAGGGGAGGTCTACCTAGAAATTTTAGAAAAATCGATTTTTCGATTTTTATATTTTCTTGAAGTACAGCAGGGTTGACTAACTGGCCACTCACGAGTTGCCGGGGGCCCCTCCGCCTTGCTGCCACGCTGAACGTTCCCCCTCCATACCGACTAAACACTGACGATTGCTGTAGATTCCTGCTTCTTTCCTTCTCTTTTCGCCTGCGATCGTCAGAGTTTGGTCGGTATGGAGGGGGGACGTTCAGCGTGGCAGCACGGCAGAGGGGCCCCCGGCGGCTCGTGAGTCGCCAGTTAGTCAACCCCGATTAGTACAGCATCTTGAAAATATTCCCTGAATGTGTCAGGTTAATCCGACCAAAATTAACAAAGTTATACGCGTGTAAGCAAGTAGGTGTTCCTCGGTGTAGCGCTCACTGTCAAACCCAAAACTTTAAATGCATTTTCCTCTAAATCATGTTTTCAAAGTCGGTGACACACATAACTAAAAAATTAATGAACCAATTTACTCGTGGCTTTATAGACATATTTTAGGATTAAACATCTAAGCGCTATCGGGAGCTTTTCCTTCTTTTTGCATAGATTTGTTTACACTCGAAAACCCAACGATTTTTTGGCAAATTTCAATGCTTCAACTTTGCACCACCGCCATTTTGTCTCAAAATAATTTTTCTAAAATCGGGACCGATAGCGCCTAGATCAGGCCTACCCTTTAGGGTGCAAATACCTCCTCAAGTTCTGAGACCCGGGCAACAGCCGAGCGCGGAACTTTTATGTAGCTAACCACAGCATGAGCTGTGCGTGAACTGCAAGACTGCGTGCGTCCATACTGGCTCGTACCACAAGTCCATATAGCTGGGCCTAAGGCGTATAGGCGCACACACACTCTTGCAGTTGTCCCAAAACCCACCCAACGATTAGCAAGGTAACAATTCCGCGCTCGACTGTTGCTCGGGTCCCAGAACTTGAGGAGATATTTGCACCCTAACGGGCAGACCTGGCCTAGATAATTTCATATATTATCAAAAAAAAATCGAATGTTCAATTTTTGACGATCCTGCATCGAGCTGCGGTTGTCACCGCAAAGCGCCAAACAAAGAACGTCTCGGGCATCGCCTAGTGCAGGCCTGCCCGAAAGGGTGCAAATACCTCCTGAATTTCTGGGACCCGGGCAACAGCCAAGCGCGGGGACTGTTCCATTGCTACCCGTTGCGAAATTCGTGAGAGAACTGCATGAGTGTGCGAGCCTGTTAGGACGGCCTCACACCACTGATATGTATATACTACTGGATAGCGTATCCCGTGTTAAAACCGTGTGCCGACTTGAAGATCCCGGCGCCATTTTAATCTGAGTAAGATTCTCACTTTGCAGCGGTAAATTTGAACCGTAATAAAGGGAGATATACGTAACGAATAAGTGCATGTAAAAATTATTATTTTAAATAAAAGATGTAATAAAAAATAAACGTACATAAAACAAAAGGAAATGTATAGATGGCCCAAAATAAGAAAATAGATAATGAACTGATTAAGATTAAGATAAAAACACATTAAATATAAATATGAAAACATTTTTATTAAATGCAATAAAAGTACACATATAATAAGATATAAAATTATATGACAGATATAAAAATTGACGTAAATTTAAAATATATATCGTGTAAAACTGTGCAATTCATATTTAATACTTAAGAATAATATACAATACATACTATAAATTCTGACTGTAAAAATATATACAATATAAATATGAATTATGCAATAAAATACAAATAAATATTACTTATTATTAAAAGAAGTGGTGTAAGATTAGATTAATAATTATACATCATATACATTATATACGTATAATTTGAAAATTAGAATTAGGAATTGTTATACTTACTAATATGATATGTCATTGAACAGATAAACCAGTTTCTTTAACCTGTAAGAAGTGTGGAAAATACATAAATATACAACACAGTATTTTATTTCCTTAGGAATATTTATTATGAGTAAGAAGTTCCACTTAACCTACAAGTAGCATATAAATGTTATTTTCACCTACCCGTGATATGTAATATCGTCCCCCAATTTTTTTGCACCACAAAACATGCACGTTCTCACCATTTTTATTCTGTCGTAATCAGACACCAACTACGTATTTCTTGTTTGTTTTGGCCAGCTATGACTTCGCGTCGCTGTGTGACGTCACACATGAGAATCTTACTCAGATCAAAATGGCTTCTATTCGGCACAAGTCGCCTATTCTCGTTCACTATCCAGTAGTATACAGGGTGATTGGGACGAAACGCCTGATTCGCCTCGCAACCGTGACGAGTTAACCCAAACCCCCGTGGTGTCTCTCCGAAGGCTTTCGACCCTCGGACGGGGTTGGAGTACCTATTAGGAAGTGAGAAATCTTCGAATTCCTCATTTCTCATCAGATCTGTGCGAAAGTGACGCCAATGAATTCCTGGCGTTCCGTCGATTAAAATCATACCAAACATCATGCAAATCGGACTACTTTGACACAAGCTATTTCAAATAGCTATTTCAAATAGCTTGTGTCAAAGTAGTCCGATTTGCATGGGGTTTGGGTTAACTCGTCACGGTTGCGAGGCGGATCAGGCGTTTCGTCCCAATCACCCTGTATAGAGATCAGTGCCGCACACTCATGCAATTCTTCCGCAGCCCATGCTGTGGTTGGCAACGTAACAGTCCCGCGCTTGGCTGTTGCCCGGGTCCCAGAAATTCAGGAGGTATTTGCACCCTTTGGAGCAGGCCTGGCCTAGTGGGATTGTCTAACAAGGGGACCTTCAGGTCTGACACACTCAGAAACTGTTTATACTTATTGTAGTGTACGTGAAGGTCTTCACTTGGACTTGTTGGACTATGTTCAGGAAAGTATTATCCTGATACCAACCCAATGATAATACTTTCCTGAACATATTGTGAAAAATGAGGAAATTTGTATGTTATTATATATTAATGCTTAACCGTTAAAGATGCTTACGCTATTGATTTGACGTTCATCGGTCAGATCGCTCTATCCCACTCGATCTCGATGTGTTTTGTTCGCTCTCTTCGTCGCGCGGTGCGATAATGTATGTGTCTACTTCAGCCAATAACCAAACTACGTGTGCCCCGTCTTTAGAAGTGTGTTCAAATAGGTGAATCGACCAATCGTCAAATCGGTGGACTGCATCGCCCGAGCCCGCCTCCTAGGGATCTTCTTTTGGCCCGGCAATAGTACTCTGTAAGTTCTCGGGTATCTCGAGTATCTCGGGTAGTTGTCCCGGGTAGCGCCTACCCGGGAATTTTCCTCGTCCCGGGTGTCTCGCGGGTGCCCGGTGCTACCTGGTGGCGAAAATCAGAACCTGACAAAGTAGGTCGGTGACGTCACAATTGCCAATCCCAATAGCTCACAAACCTTTCACAACTTTTTACCACAAAAACTACTGAAATATCCGTCAGATGTAAGTACTCTTTTCAATAGATTAATGTTTAATAATAAAAGTTTATTGGTTTTTCTAGAAAAAATTCCCAGAAAAGCATGTTGTTTTGACCGTCCTAGGTAGACCTCCCCCCTTAACCTTCACTCTGTGCATAGGGGTCAAATTGACCCCAGTCGTTGTAATACGCGATGTAATAGGTTTTTGCACCTAATAAGTGTGCCAGGCAACTAGAATTGCTTCAACTAAGGTTTTACACACATATTCTTAAAAAAAAAAAATCGAAAAAATATTATCTATGACGTATGTACGATAGTTTTAAACCAACCAAGCATATTTTGGTGCATTGGGGTCAAACTGACCCCAAATTTCTTTCATGCATTTTGTATAAAAATTTATATTAAATATTTTCTTTTGTGGGAATATCTGAGTCGGGCACCCAGGCAGAGACATCTCGAGCTCTCCGCGATATGCGTTGCCGTTTGGATGACGGCATTTGTTTAGATAAGGACGACCGTTTCTTAGCGCGTGACTCGTCGTCGAGCGATCGAGAGTCAGTCCGGCAACGAAGCTGAGCCGCGCAAAGTCGCTGAACTATACAGAACTAAAAGATACTACTTTTGTACAAATTATTGTCTACAGTTTCGAAAATACTCCTATTTTGTATACAATATTGCATTTCTTTTTCTTTTGTATATTTCTATAAATATTAAGCTGGAGACAATTTTTATAAGGTGAGAATATATATGAAAATATATATGGGGTCAGATTGACCTCCGTGCACAGACTACGGAAAACTTACTATGCACAGAGTGCAGGTTAAGCTAGCAGACTAAAATCTGCGACAAATTACTTACTCGAGGCTGCCAATAAATAACCTGAATTTGAGAATCAATCATCCAATAGTGTGTCATTCGTACGATTTAACATGGTATGCCTGGTGCCCAAATAGTTTCCGTGTCTACGGGGACTGTATCATTCGGAATGCGATAGGTACCCTACACGGTGGATGCATCGCGATACCCTGCGCCCTACACCTACACGAAGACGTCGCAGGCTTTCTTTCACTTAACTCTACTAATGACCTCTCGCGGCGTAAGGACGGGCCTGACGTTACATACATTAACCACCGGGCGGGCGGGAAATTGGCGTTTCTCGATGGAAAGGGCGGTGAAAGGGTGAATTGAGCGGAGTCAAGTTGCAACACTCATTATTCAGTTGCAGCTGAAACAAACCCCTTGAGAATCCTGGAGACGGTATAAACCGCCAAGTAAATAGCGGTGAATTTTTCCTCTAGTTTAACATCGATACGGAACAACGTTTGGTCGGAACAATTAATACGTTGGATTCACGGCGCTTTGACGAATGTAAAACGGCACTCTCATGTTACTCGTTTATAAATTGTAAATTAATAAACGGCCATTGAATATGTAACACCGCCCCACTTAGCCCAGGTTCTTTTGCACACACTTGCCAATAATTTTTTTACAAAGCATCCTACATTTGCAATAGTAAAAGAATAAAGACTGTTACAGTGGTGTGTTCCAAACGAACGTGTTATTGGTAATCGATGCAACAAAATTTTACTCAATATCACACTGTGCAATGCAGAGCGTAGGGGAATTCGTAGCGCAATTTGGAAGGATGGTTTATAAAATTCAGGTAGTATGCACGGGGTTCGAAAGAGTTCTGAAACTTTTCAATAGGTTCTATTTGAAACCAATAGGTTCTATTTGAAACATAGACCGTGGAACTTTATAAAAATGTTCTCACATCATAAGTTCTCATGAGAACTGATGAAGTACAAGGTCTTGAAAATAAAAGTTCTAGTTGCAATGGAACTTATAAAATATAAAAATAAAAATTTCTCTATAACAAGAACAGATACTTTCTTCATCAATATTAAAAAAGTTCTCAATCGTTGTAACAAATACTGAGTACTATTCACTGAAT
The DNA here is from genome assembly GCA_929113495.1 of Andrena minutula. Taxonomy (NCBI): domain Eukaryota; kingdom Metazoa; phylum Arthropoda; class Insecta; order Hymenoptera; family Andrenidae; genus Andrena; species Andrena minutula. The sequence goes on from OV815993.1 coordinate 24,052,470, forward strand.
AATACTACAACAATAATAAATAATTTACCTATCTAGATAATTTCTACGCAGATATTATAGAATTTTGGTGTTTTTTGGGTCATGTAAGTTATAAAAAAATGTTATTTAGGTATTATTCTTGACAAGTTCTCGTGGAATTCTGTTCAATTCTTCTTATGAAACTATTAATTATTTAGGTTATGATTTTCATACGTTTTATTAAATAAACACGAAGAATATGATATTATATCGTTCAATAAAACTAGTACCTAATAGCTTAGTACTTTTCTTTATCTTACGGAAGCTTTTTTAATAAATGTTCTAATATAACTGTTTCCATGAAACTTTTATTATATAGGTTCTAAAACATCTGTTCCATGAGGACACCTTTCGAAGAAGTTTCTAAGGATAACATTTCTTTCAATAAGAATTCTACAGGAACAGATATTTTCTTAAACGAAACATAAATTCTAACTAAAAATTTTAAAAAATAAAAGTTACAGAACTATTTCAATCCCTGATCATGCATAAAGTTACAATTACAATTAATTAGAGTTCGAATTAACAAATCTCCATCCCCAACGGTTTTATTAGATCTAAAAGAAATTTTATTCTTGTATTTTTTTAATATGTCAATCATAATGTGTCAAAATTGTCGTTTACCTAATTATTCTTGGTTGGAGCCGCATAAACTTCTAATAGTTTGACCTGTCCTTTTTAATACTTCGGATACATTCATATTTATATTTATTGACAGAGAAAATTGAAATTTTTGTGGAAAATTTCACTGCGCAATTTTCTTCATATTTCCACAAGGAATTGCTTGTCCTTTAACGCCATTCACCTTCTCCATGACAATTCGGAAAGTGATACTTTTCAAGCTTGAAGGCGTAGTTAATCGCATTTCCACCGCGTTTCGTGGGCGTTCGATCGTGATATGTCGATGTCACGTGGAAGAGGAACCGACAGGGGCTATTTACGGGCATGATGCACGCACCAATTGACGTGCGTGCACTTGCACCCAGCTACAAGGGAGAGGGTAAACATCGACACGGCGATGAAGCACGAATCACAGCACAAGCCCAAGCACCGCGTGGGAGCACGGCAGAGTCTATTGCAACTAAAGTCGTATTCAGATTTATTGGCCGGTGAGCTTCGTGAGGGGTATTCTCCCACCACACCGCTTGCCTGCCTCGGTGCTCCTTTTATCTACGTTCTCGCTCTCTCTCGGGCTACGCCTGGCCGTCGTACGGTGCCCTGAGCACTGGAAAACCGGTTTGCAAAGCGTTCCATCTCGCTCCACCCTTCGGCCAGAAAGAAGCGAGAAACTCATACTCGGAATTAAGGCTTGGCCAGCGGCTAACGGGATTCTGCCGTAGCTTCGTCTCGTATTGGCTATGCGTAGCCAATACGATTTGTAACGCACACTACTATTACGCTATGAATAAACAACAGCCGCACGGCATCGTTCAGGCGGAGTCGAGCACCGTTCCCCTTACCCCACCATACCCTACGGGGGTCCCGCAACTTCGACTGCCAATCCACGATCGTCAGGTGGTGGTGGCTGATTTCTCCTCGCGCGCTGCTCGAGAAACCGAACTCACCGGCCAATAAATCTGAACACGACTATAGTTTGTCTGTGTTTTGATGCGATAAATGCGTGCAAGTAATGGTTCTGGTACATCGATTTAGACTACTACAGTTTCGGTACTACATTTAGACACAAAGCTCAATTCCCGAGAAGAAGAGCGAGAAAAGAAAGAAAATTGTGCGAGGGGGAGAATTTGCAATTGTAGAGGAGAAATAATGGCAAAAGTGTAAATTAAAATAAACGGAGTATAAAGATTGAAAGGGAGTTGCGACATAATGGGAAGCAATTACGAACAGCGTAAATGGGAAAAGAAAATCAAAAGCAAAGACTCGGAACGTCAAATAGGAAGTATATATACTATAAGACAAAAAAGAAACACAAATGGAGGCTGAATGTGAGGGAAAAGGGTATGGAAGGAATGAAAGTCAATGAGGAAATAAAAATCGATTTTGAGCGCGGTGAGAAGAAAAGTCGGGAAACTAGAAAAGCGAGATGAAAACGGCAATGGGAGGGAAGAGAGGTTACAACGAGCGAGACAAGCGAGAAGGCGGCACCACGATGTCATGCCTCGATTGTTGGTGAATGACGAGCATCATCAGTTCGTCGACGTTGTCAATGGATTCATTGCTGCCCATTACGACGTCAAATCCTCTTGTACGATAATCTAGCAATAATGAGAGCCCGTTAAAGACGAACGAAATCACAGGGCGTGTACCGGTGTGGGGGGAGATCGATGCGTTGTACACGTGGTATTATGCCTTTCTTATTTCTCTTCGCTTCGATTTTGCGTCACCCTCCCTCCATTCCCCTTGTTTAAAGCATTCAGACGACTATTTTTCTCTCTCCACCAATAGGCGAATACAGCAATTTACTCCGTAAATGTACATCGTCCCACAAATCACCCGGCCATTTACTAACTTTTCGTAAAATGTGGCTTACGTTACAAATAGTATATTGTCCAGTGTTTGTGTCCTTTGATTTCTACCACGGTCCGCTATCCGAAGTTATTGTTGAACGACAAAATTCGTAATATCGTAATATCGTCTCATGGATCTGTCGGAAACGATTAGATTTTTCTTCTCCACACGGAAAAATGTTTTCATCCATGAAAACAGTGCTTGTCGTACACTGTTCAGACAAGTGCTCGGTTATCATGCGGTAACTAACGCGATCAGCACCGTTGCTCTCGATACACGAGCACCGACATATTCGGTGCTCGCCGTTCGTCGTTGTTTTCGATGCGCGCATGTTACTGTACGATGTTTTAATTGAATGCGCACGGAAAAAGGTCTGCACTGTTGAGTTCCTGATAGAAAATTAATGGATCTATCTGGTTGGCTTATTAATTAATAGTTAAATTAATAAGCTAAGAATAAGCCACATTATAATCTGGCTAAAAAAACAGTTCCGAATATGCTTTTAACAAATGTGAATTTCGAATGCAGTGATTAGTGAATTCCAAGATCACATCTTCTTAAAATCCAATCTCTCGTCCAAAATTTTTTTTTATTTTGTTATCAAAAGTAACACTGTACATGCAGCACCATGTCTTGTTTGTTGTACTGGCATTTTAATAAACACTTCACGTATTCACTAGTCGATTTCGACTCTCAGGGCTCAGCAGTAACACTGCAGTGTAAATACGCGGGACATATCTTCCGCAAGATTTTTCTCACAACTATTTGCAGGCAAAAACTTGCGAGAAAAAATTGCCGTAGTGTAAACAGTCATGTAAACAAGTTTCTTGCGCCAATTATTATAAATGTCGCAAGTTTATTGCTAGTGTATTTTAACCATTAGAGTTTATGAAATATTTCTTGGATTTGTCACAAACATTTAGATACCATTTTATTCAAATTTAATATTTAACCTAATCCGATTTACATAACATAACGATGGTATAACATAGAATACTAAAAGTCATTTATCTCAGTACCACCTTTTGACCAGATCCACCTTCAATCTTCACAACACTTTACCTTTGCACATTCCCCAACGGAAAACCTCAACTGTTCCTTCGTACACTAGTTATTCGTACTTATTCCTTCGTACACAGTTTATTGTATGCGAAAATTTATTTTTACAAGATTTTAATTTTAAATGGACTTGGTACGTAAAAGTCATTTTAAACAGAAATAAAAGTACCTACATGGGGGATCGTCAATAACGAATGTGCTCATGTAGATAGAAATTAATAGCACGTCAGAAAAGCGTGCAATGCCTTTCGATCTTGCCTGGTTCATGCGTCGTTACTTTGCCCTCTTTCGTCATAATTTACTCTTGCGTGTAATCGAACACGGACTTCTCATTTTCCCGTTTACTCGATTCCATTGTTGGCAGAACCTATTACATCGAAAGCCAATCTCTGTTATGACTGCGGGAGATAAGAGAATATTCTGGAAAGCAACACATTCTTTTGTCTTCGTTTCCGTAGAAAGGAAACCTGAAACTGAGTTCGAACTTCTTAAAAGCGCTCAGACGCTACCACTAATTTGAAGATAACGAAGAATGCAGTCCTGTAATGCTTTAACCGTCTCACCCTATTTTATGGCTTATGTAATCTAGAGACGCGGTAGCGTCTCGACGCCAAGTACATGAAAAACACCCTGTATATTGTCGACTGCTACCGTGTACCTTTACTCGTCCCGGAGACACTCTAACCTAATTCTGACATTTATACATTAATATCTCATGACGCCTGCAATATTTTGTAAATTTAAAGACATTTTTCTTATGTAAACCGCATATCAGCTTTCGAATACGACCAAAATCAATAAAATCGGTCCACGCATATCAGAGATATCATAATATCGTCTCATGGATTAGTCGAAAACGGTAAGGTTTAAAATTTTTCTTATGATTCTCCAAGCCAAATTTTCGTCCACATAAAGGCTATCGCCCACTAGGCCGAACGGAACCGAACCGAAGTTCGTCGGCGCTCTTCTATCATATGGGCAATGCATGGTCGCTGCTGTTCTATCATATGAGCGATGCGTGTCTGTCGCGCTTCTGTTCGGTTCCGTTCGGTCTAGTGGGCGACCACCTTAATACGTATACACGCGTTACACACACACCTTCAGACAACACATGTATCGTTCTTCGTTCGTCGTCCGCCATTGTACGTACATATATATATACTATTTTGAATTTTATAACCTACCAAGTGATAACTGTCAAATAAAGTGCGTTTTCCGAATTTGAAATGTGACGAGTTTTTACACTACATAGGAGACTGAATTATTGCCTCAATTAATAAGGTAAGTCGCCAAAATTTTTTAAATAGATTTCTTATGTAGAGTCGCAGACTTGGAAATTGTCCGGAGATGGTTCGACTGAGAAGCATCTCCTTTCGCACAAGTTTCTGGAAATTTGTACCATGCATGTACAAAATAATATATATTGTAGTAAAAAAATTGCACTGCATTTAAATTGCCAGATATTTGTATTTGTATACCAGTAATTTAGAGTTTTTATGTATATTATAGAAATGAAGGGGACGCACAGGATTCCGATAAAAATGAAGGGGATGCACAGGCTTGGATAGTATAGAATTGAAGGGGACGCACAGGCTTCGATGGATAGAAATGAAGGGAATGCACAAGCGCGGAGGTTGTCCAGAGAAGATTAGATAGATAGACCGAGCATCTTGCACCACACAAGTTTCTACAAAGTCAAATAAGGTAAATCGACAAAATTTGTTTAAAGACATAGCGTTAAGAATTATGAAGAAAATAGATTATGGTGGACTGCTTGCGATGTAAAGCAAGTCGAATTAGTGAAGAAAGTACGCTGAAAACTGATCTCCCTTTATGCTTTTCAATCTTTTGTGAAAGACATTCATAATATTTTAATTAATAAAATCCACAGTAGTTGCCACGCTATTTGTTAATTTTTTAGATTTACTTCAATTCACCGATAAACATACTAAATTAGTTTTATTCCAATACCAATAAATTATGTGTTAAAAATATTGGATCTCCTTGTTCATTTTCGCTGAATTATTACCATTAGTTTTAATTAATAAAATCCATAGTAGTTGCCACGCTATTTGTTAATTTTTTAGATTCCCATTATTTCAATTCACCGATAAACATACTAAATTAGTTTTATTCCAACACCAATAAATTGTGTGTTAAAAATATTGGATCTCCTTGTTCATTTTCGCTCAATTACTACCATTAGCATTTAAATTTCCGGTCTACGCTTACAATAGCAAAATGCCACTCTACTTCTATGTAAGTTCTATGTTAAGTTATACACGAAATTACAACGGTATTAAGATGTTTAAGTTGTAATTACACAAGTACTACTATCAGTACAAATTATGTGGTAGATCTTGCACTACCCAAGATGTTAAAAAGTAAACCATTCGAATTTCAAGATATAATAAAATACAATTTCACAGGATGGAAAAATTTGAAAGATACCTGCAATAATTGTGACAATTCAAACACAATGGAGAAAATCGATATAACTGCTTCGAAACAAATTCTCATTGCAAAATTACATTTGTTCGATCACGATAGTAGTGGAACAACAACGAAAGTGGAAAATTTCTACGTCAAAGCAATGCCTACTACTAAAATACAATTGGTAGATCACTGTTATAAACATAAGACAGCGATTTTCCACCATGGTAAAAGTAATGCCGATGGTCACTACACGAGTATGGTAAGGGGTAAGGGCACAACGTGGGTATCCGTTGATGATTTACGAGCAGAAAAACAAGCTTGGCCACGAAATGCTAAAAATGCATACATATTTTTCTTCGAAAGGTGTTAATTGCGTTTGTTAATACACTTCAATGTTAAATACGTCCAGCGCCAAAGGCTGCTTGCAGCGCCATATGCTGCTTCGCGCACCATGTATTGTACACAAAGTACTATACATATAATATAATACATATAGATTGGCAATCCGGTGCACATGGTTTCTGTTCGTAGTTGTTAAACTTACGTACAATATAGAATTTATACTTAATTCTGTCGCGTGATAATTTGTAATTTATAATATTAAAAACTATCTAAAGTCAGTCCCTATGCAAATTATCTTTGTAAAAAGAAGTGAGATCCCCATAAAAAAAATTCAAAAAAGTCAAAAAATACGCCAAGTACATGAAAAATCAAATAAATCACAAAAAATAGAAGACAATAATAATCACAAAAAAAAATAGAAAAAGTATACAATACGAAAAAAGATGTGAAATCAAAATGAGCTGCCAGTACATAAAGGTGCTTTCCAACTGCGCTTAAGATGACACAACTACATACACACAGCTCAAATGCTGTGTTCATACATTCCATTACAATGTATTACATAATATTAAGCAGATATATTTTTATACAAATAAATATTTTAATACGAATAAATATTTTATTCAAAATACTTGGTGCTGCGCCCCGAATTGGTGTTGCTAAACTCAATAAATATGTATAAATTGCATTAATCCATTTCTTTTTCTTGTATCTCCTTGACTCCCCTTTCACCTTTTAGTTTTCATCGTGCCAGTTTCACAATCTTCCCCTTCATACTAATTTATTGTTTACCCTTCTTTGAAGCGATAAAAAACAATTGTTCTGGCCGAAATAGTTTTGGAATTCGTGAACCCTGGCTGTTGAGTATAATTAGTTACACATGCTCAATTAGTCATACAAACGAGCGATCTAACAGAAATTTTATACTTATTTTTTTACCTCGAAGCAAATGTGTCTATTGATATCTTTAGCTTCTGAAGTTTCTTTCCCTCTAAATTTTCATTTCAGATACATGGTACTCCACTACTAATGGTCAACCTTTTAAGAGGGAAATCCTTACTAATATCGTATATAAAAGTGAAACGTTGTCTGTTTGTTTGTCCTTCTTTCACGCCTAAATGGCTGAACGGATTTCAATCAAATTTTGAACACTCATTACATACGTCTTAGATTAAATTATAGGCTATTCATTTTTTTAGGCTTTTTTATTTTGGAAACATCGTGTAGGTATAATTCCCAGGTGAAACCGGGTAACGGGTGGACTAGTATACAATAAAATCCTTTGATATCGCACTTCGTTCTCAAGAAAAATGACTTTGAATTTCAGCCAAATACCCGAGGTAAGGAGAACCGCTTATGGAAAGCGCGACGCACAAAAAATGTAGTTCGGTGCACGCGAATTAGGCTAAAATTCTCAAAAATGGAGCGCGATATCAGAAAAAAAATTATTCTATGCTTTCGTCTGAAATTTGGCCTGTAGCATCGCTGTATATGTTTTTACGTGCTGTTAGGCCCGGTGCAGACGAGCGGTTTGCGGCAGTATGCCGCCGCGGCAATTTGCCGCCGCGAGACGCGCGTGAAATTTTTCTAGCAGTTCACACGAGGGGTTTTGCAACGCCACGATTCGCGTTCTGCGGTTTCTTCTTCTTCTATGTTCATGGGTTTGAGAGAGACATTTTCTTGCGTTAGATAAACGCAAAACGCTCGTGTGAATTGCTTGATATAAAACAATGTACTGCTTCGCCGCTTTGCGGCAGCGTTCTTTCGCGGCGAAGCGATAGGTGCGTTCGTCAAAACGAACGCAAACGTGCCGCCTGGTAGCCGCTGAAATTTGCGTCCCGTGTGAACTGCTTCATATAAATCTATGTTCTGCTAAAACGCGGCGGTAATTTGCCGCGGCGGCAAACTGCCGCAAACCGCTCGTCTGCACCGGGCCTTAGCTACGTTTTCATATTCTTTTTTCATAATTCTTCAAATATTAAACACATAGGTACTTAAAATGCACATAAAGGCACATACAAATTTATACACTTAGGCCCGGTGCAGACGAGCGGTTTGCGGCAGTATGCCGCCGCGGCAATTTGCCGCCGCGAGACGCGCGTGAAATTTTTCTAGCAGTTCACACGAGCGGTTTTGCAACGCCACGATTCGCGTTCTGCGGTTTCTTCTTCTTCTATGTTCATGGGTTTGAGAGAGACATTTTCTTGCGTTAGATAAACGCAAAACGCTCGTGTGAATTGCTTGATATAAAACAATGTACTGCTTCGTCGCTTTGCGGCAACGTTCTTTCGCGGCGAAGCGGTACGTGCGTTCGTCAAAACGAACGCAAACGTGCCGCCTGGTAGCCGCTGAAATTTGCGTCCCGTGTGAACTGCTTCATATAAATCTATGTTCTGCTAAAACGCGGCGGTAATTTGCCGCGGCGGCAAACTGCCGCAAACCGCTCGTCTGCACCGGGCCTTACTAAAGCTGATTTGCAAGAAGTGTTATAACAATTTATTTTATTCATTCCGTAACTATGCGTGGCTAATATTATTATCTCGTACCAACAATAAAAATTAATTTTTACGTTACAAAGTGTTCGGTTGAGATGAAGATGTATGAACACGTTCGTTACACTGAGAGAAACATTATAGTAAATATTGATATAATTCTAGTAAAAATTACTATATTATGTATTAGTGGAAGGACATACCTGCAATTCTAGTGATTTTTACTACTTAAATACTTATTATTACTACATCTATAATAATTTTAATTATACCAAGTATTGAATAAATGCTATGCGACATAGTAAATATTGCTATGTACATAGTAAAAACTTTGATATAATAATAACAGATAACACGTTTAGAATATTCACAACATAATGATGGAAATTTTCCTATGTAATATAGTAAAAATCATTATATATATTATGATAACTGCTGCTTTCGAATTTTTACTATGCAATATAGTAAAAAGTGAAAGAGATTGTTTGTATATTTGTATTCGTTCCCGCGAGGGAGCGCACGTGCGAGAGAGAGCTCCTCGCAGGTTTAACTAGAGCGTGTTTTGTTTTTCGGAAAACACGTGGCTGTTGGACCTCTAAGGCCCGGTGCAGACGAGCGGTTTGCGGCAGTTTGCCGCGGCGGCAAATTACCGCCGCGTTTTAGCAGAACATAGATTTATATGAAGCAGTTCACACGGGACGCAAATTTCAGCGGCTACCAGGCGGCACGTTTGCGTTCGTTTTGACGAACGCACGTACCGCTTCGCCGCGAAAGAACGCTGCCGCAAAGCGACGAAGCAGTACATTGTTTTATATCAAGCAATTCACACGAGCGTTTCGCGTTTATCTAACACAAGAAAATGTCTCTCTCAAACCCATGAACATAGAAGAAGAAGAAACCGCAGAACGCGAATCGTGGCGTTGCAAAACCGCTCGTGTGAACTGCTAGAAAAATTTCACGCGCGTCTCGCGGCGGCATACTGCCGCAAACCGCTCGTCTGCACCGGGCCTAAGGCTGCGACAGGTGTTGTGCATGGTTTTTTAATGTATTTGAAGAACCCAGCTTTTGTTTTACTGTAAGTATAATTTAGTTTTTATAATTTGATATTTATAGATATTTACAGTTTACATTTTCAGTCATTATATTATAGACGCTTAACTTTTTGAATGTGCAATCTAACCTTATTCTTGAAAGCACTTTTCGTTGCGCGTTACGGAAAGTAGCACGTTTAATCTTTTCTTTAGGAAGAATAGCACGTTAAGAAAATGAAACGTGCTACATTTCGTAACGCATTGTATATAATTTCTGCTTGTAACTAAATATGTAATTCCGTGAAATGTTGATTTATTTATTTATTAGAGTTTGAAAGTATGGAAGTCGAAGGCGATAAGGTAAGCCAGTCAATCACCGAGGATCTTAATTAGATTGATAAGAAGTTTGCTGTGTTATGAGGTACATTGGCTCAATGAATTGGATGGCGTTAGTAAAATAAGTGTTTAAAATATCTAAATTTCTTAACCTATCAAGCCGCTTCGACATACACGTGGACGTTTACATAAATTCACTGTTTTTAACAACTGTACGTGAGAGTGTATATTTTTTGAGGTATGCTTCTTTGTTTTGTTTCTATTGATACTATATTACATATTCAGTGGTATGTGTTGTTATGTAAGTGTACTAAATCTTATTTATTAAAAAAGTAACGAAGAATCCGTAAATGACTGGCTTCAACGGTTAATAGAGGTTAATTAAGAATTGAAACAGATGTAACCCTCGTATAACATTATTAATAGTACACGATTTGCGACGTAATACACACACTCCCCCCACCCCTCTCTCCTTCGCGCTCTCGCCCCCCCCCCCCCCGTGTTTTCTTACAACACGACCTCGGTATATCACGGTCCAACTTTTCGCGTTATACGAGGATAGCCTGTAAAATTAAATATTATTAATAACATGTATGATACTTTCAGAATACACCTCAATTAATTGAGTCTCTAACTGTTGTAACACCAGCTGAAGTGCTTCCTACAGAACTCGCGCCATCATCGAATTATGAGTTGATAAATCTTGACATATCACAAGTATCAGACAGTGGATCTTCTACGAATTGTATTAGTACCGTATGAATCATTTTACAAAATTCATTATCCCCTTAACGCACAGTTTTTTTTAAAAAAACCGGCCAAAAAAAATCAATTTTCTTTTTATGTAAAAAACACACTTTAGAACATTGTCTTGGCAAAAAAAATATTTTCGGGTGTGAAAAATTATAGTAGCATACAATACAACGCCGCTCGAATTATCCCGAGTGTGCACAGTTTGGCCAGTTTAGCGCGCTCGAATTAACTCGAGCGTACAAGTTAAGGCGTTAATTTACACATATCATTTAGTAATTATTATTTTTATTCTTCTTTTGCTATTATTGGCATTAAAATTACTTTATTAATTCCTAGGCGTTAGAAACCTATTTACAAAAAAGTAGTATAGGTAAAGAAATATTTAAGGCATATAAACAAGTCAGTGTTCAAAACCAGTTATTACCGCATAACGTTAGATCAAAGCTAGTGCGTCTTGTCATTGCAAGAGAAAAGGATTATGCACTAAAATGTATTAGTGCAGATGAAGAACTTGAAACATTTGTGTAAGTAGAAGCCTGATCAATTTTTTTTTTTATCAGACTATAGCGAGAGGAAGGGTCATAGATGTCTATGTGTGTATGTATGTATAGATGTATGTAAATGGGTTATCATCAGTAAATGATAATCAGTAAATGGCTTTTTCATCAGAATCTCGAGTACAAGATTTGAAATTTTGGCCAATGAAATTGCACATATTTTCAAAGGAGAAAATCCAGCTACTTACTATGTACCCTTCAAAACAGTTGGTAACAAAGCTATCCCACCATCGGGAAAACTCTGGCATCACTATAATTATGTCAAGCAGCGCTTAAGAGAAGCAAGACTTCTAGTTGGTCATCGCAAAGAAAGTAGAGCCCAATTGCAAAATATAGCTATTGATGGTGACTTCACGCATTTTTTAAAAAAAAAAGGAATTCTAAATTTGGAAATATTTTTTAAATCTTTATTTTTATTTGCTTAGAAAATGCACAAATAAATTGGCTGAGTAGTCACTTAGAACCATGGTCTGAAGTCGTCAAGTGTTGGAAAGAAAGTTTCCAGCTTCGTCGTCGCCTTTTACTTGAAACAAATATCACCGTATTTGATTACATTGACAAATTTTTATGTTTACAAATACAAGAAGGAAAAGAACTGGTAAAATTAATCTTTTAAATATATTTTCGATAGTTAATTCTTATTCCTTGTTAATTATTTACAAGCAATGAACTTTTATTTTTATTTTGTTATTTTCATAGTTTTCGAGCGATTTTACTGAATTATATCCTCAAAAAGTGTTAATCGAAAATGAAAAGTGGGACAAGGTTAAACAGTGTCTTATAACATACCTCGATGCAGCTAATATAAAAAATCTGACAGACTTGTCATTAGTACAGTGTTTGAAATCTCACGCTTTAAGTTCGGGTACTGTTTATGCTTTTAGAATATAATTTTATTTATAATATACACATTGGTCGTAAAACATAAAAAAGTAAATATTACGAATTTTACATATTACGTATTTATTTTAGAAGCAGAAAATTTTATTGTATTGTATTTATTACCACACATTATTCGGCCTCGACGATGTGGAAAGAGGAAGCAAGCGGATAAAGATTCTCAAGAGAAACTTCAAAAATTATCTTTAGAAGAAAGAAGAGAATCTTTTATTTTACACGTAGAGGTAAGAATTAAAGTTACACTTAATAAAGATTTGTGTTTCTTTATAAACTACCTAAATGTTAGAAGTGCATACTCATTTTTGACCATTTTTCTCTGTAATCATACGAATTGGAACAAGTAATTTCTCTTTTTTTGATATTATTAAATTATTTTAATTGCAGATTGCCAATGATGTGCAACCAAAACTACTCGAGTTAAAAACTCGATTGTTTAAAAATCGTAAAACGTTTCAACCCGTAGTTGTTGCAGTCGGTCCTGTGACACATATCAGTAATTATTACGTCGTTGTCAATGAACAGTTATACAGTATTGATACATCTTTAGGCGCCATTTATTTAGCTTTAAAAATTTTTTTTACTTTAGATTGTAAGTATCCAGAAAATACGCAAACTATCTGGGCTTTTGTTCAAAGAATTTTGCTAAATATTGATCTACTATCGGACGTATTGACTGTTGATTCAAATGTTATTTTAGGGCACATAAATAATATATTTGATTCCTAAAATTTAAAAAATGATTCAATGTTCATATTGTCAGTGTTCATTCGAAAATATTCAATTACTACTTAACCATATTGCTAATTTTCATGGTTCACTGAAACATTTTAAATGCTTTTTTGATAACTGTAACAGAGTGTATTCACTTTATCAGTCTTTTCGAAAACATATTCTTCATAAACATACTTTATTTTCAACTTCCGAACCTTCTATTGTAGAATCGCCAGTTTTACCAAATGAGTGTCATTCAAGTGATTTCCAAAATGATAAACATTCAGACGTTTATTACAGTAGTGACAGTGATTCCGATGTATCAATAATTGACGATGTAACAGATTCTTTAGAAGAGATAAATACATTTGGCGATGACACTGAGGAAATGCACATAGGTCCTACATGGGAAAAAAACTTAAAAATTATAAGTTTAAAATATACTGCGAGTTTATATAATTTGAAAAAAGTTTCAAGGAAATGCGTTAATGATGTTATTCATGAAACGAAAAAATTGTTGAACGAAATATCAACTTTGTTGAAACAAGAAATTTGTTCCTTGTTCAAAGATCTTGATACTACAAGAAAAATGGATGATTTAAACAAGTTGTTTGATAATTTTTCAAATTGTTTAGCAATAGTGGATACCGAACAAAAACGTTTCACTCAATATAAAAAATTAGAAACATTTATTGAACCAATAAGTTACAACATACGTGAACGAGTAGAATATAGAAAAGTGAACTCTATCCAAACATTAGTTCATGTACCTGTTAACGCGCAATTTATTCCGTTACGAAAGGTACTGAAACAATTTTTTGAATTACCTGGAATATATTGTGAAACGATGCAGTATGTAAACAGTTTGAATTCTAACACAGAAATAATAAGTAATTTTATTCAGGGCACTTTTTGGAAAGAAAGATTAGTAACTTTTAATGGTAAGAATGTACTACCTCTCATTATCTATTTTGATGATTACGAAAATAATAACCCTCTTGGTGCACACAAAGGTTTAGCGAAAACAGGTGCTGTGTACATAAGTATACCAGTCCTACCCCCACAATATCAGGCCAAATTGGAAAATATATTTGTATTCCTGCTATTCAATACACTTGATAGAACAGCTTTTAAACATCCTGTTATATTTACACGAGCAATAGAAGAATTAAATTTTTTAAATGAATATGGAATAGAAATTGATATAGCTTGTCAGTAAAAAAAAATTTACTTTGAAGTAGTACAATTTGCGGGTGATAATCTTGGACTTCATTCAATATTAGGTCTAACGGAAAGTTTTAAAGCAAATGTTTTCTGTCATCATTGTTTAACAACCCAATCAGAAAAAAATACAATTTTTCAGGAAAAAGAATGCACACTTCGCACTGTCGACAATTATGAAAGTCTGTTATCTGAAAGCGACCCAAAAATATCGGGTATAAAAGGAAGATGCATTTTTCACAAACTTCACAACTTTCATATTACGAAAAATATTTCTGCTGATGTGATGCATGATCTTTTGGAAGGGGTTTGCAGATATGACGTTGCGCTAATAATTAATCACTTCATTTTTAATATGCAATTATTTTCTTTGTCAGAATTCAACATGCGACTTCAAGGATTTGATTATGGCTCCAAATACAATATTAATAAACCTCCAGAGTTCAATGAAAAATCCGTGAAGAAAGGATGTATTATAATTTCGTCCTCAGAAATGTTTTGTCTTATTCAAAATTTACCTGTTATAATTGGTGATTTAATACCAATTGAAAACGAACATTGGGAATTATTTATACTCTTAAGAGAAATTATAACAATTGTATCGAGCAATGAATTACATCCTTTAAGTCATGAGCAACTAGAAACGAACATTTACGAATATTTATCATTATTTACTACATTATTTCCAAATAGTTTTAAACCAAAGCATCACTTTCTTGTACATTACCCACGATGTATGAAACAATTTGGTCCTTTATGGAAACTCTGTTGCCTTCGATTTGAAAGTAAGAACCAAGAAGGAAAAGAAATTTCAAAAAGCACAACAAGTCGCATTAATATAAATAAAACCATAGCAGTGAAACATCAGTTATTTTTAAATTACAGATTTATGACTAAAAAAGCAAGTTATTCTCTTTTTACGTCAAAAACTGTCAAAAATCAGCTCGTTAGTGACTTGAAATATTATAGACAGTTTAGTCACTTATTAGAAGAATCGCGTGGCTTACTTATGAGATCTCTCGATTATATGGGTAAAACTATTAAAAAGGACTGCATTCTTGTTATTTTCTCTTATTCTGGCCCTGCATTCCATAGAGTATATGAAATAATAATGAGTAAATCTAAATACGTTTTTATTACGAAAAAATTTAATGACTACTATTTTGACTATCATCTGCAAGCTTTTAAAATTTATAATCTTCACGATTTTAGTTGGGATATAGTTTTAGAAGAACACATGGAACGTAGTATCATAACAAACATAGTTCAACTGTCTAATAGTTTCTATTATGTTTCCAAAAATTGGATATAATTTAAATTGTATTTTAAATTATTTTGTTTGAACAAAGTTGTATATTTAATAAAAATAATGTCTTGTTCCACTTTCTTTCTAGCATTTTAATAGTTCTCATTATAGTTATGAGTGCAAACATGTACCCAATGTTTCCTTTAATAAAATGTGTAAAATTCAAAGTGTATATAATATAAAAATTGTACCTTATTTTTTAAATCACTTATTTAATTTTATGTTTAATACATTTTTGCGCTGTTATTACCAATGAAAATAAATATTATGATCACATAACTGTCTTTTTTACTGTTTTAATTTTCGCGCGATTGTGAATAAAATTATTACATAACGGTAGATATCCCAGATTTACCTTTTCTGACACTTGATTTATTACGTTTAATAAAAACGTAATGCGTAAAGAATAGTCTACAAGAAATTGTATTATTAAAACATAGTACCTGATAGTACTCTGATTAAACGAAAAAAATACGCTATTCTTTATATGTTACGTTTTTATTAAATAAAATAAATCAAGTGTTTGTCATAGGTATACCTGGCAGTAGTTGAAACATCTATCCTAGATGGCACTATCTGAACTCGCTAGTGGTAGAAATTGACTCTGGTTACTATATAAGACACTTTCGTCCATTATATGTCGAAGCGATATGTCAAAGCGAGCGATTAATTAGGTTATGTTGCGTGAAATATATTAGGGTAGGTTTTAGGAAGCGGCGAGCGTTGTTTGCGTTCTACATTGTAATTTAATTGTAAATAATATAACTGCGATTACAGAATAATAATTAATTAAGTTTCCCTTACCTCTACCGTTTGTCAGTGTTGAAAAATTTTCAAGACCAACAGAAAATTCCATTAAAAACTTCTTCCTTTTTATTTCGAGAAAACAATGTTTAGTCACGTGTTAGTAAAAATTGCTATAGAAATATAGTACTTACTGCTAAACCAATAGCTGAAAGTAATATTCCAGCAATAGTAATTTTTAAAAAAGACAGCTGATAAAAATTAGTATGTTACATAGTAAATATTGCTAGTGACATTTTAAAATTTCCTTAATCCACTACAATTTCTGCTACTTTGCTTTCTAAAATTTACAATTTTTCAATTTTACTACATATTATAGTAATACTTACTACATTGCAAGGACGTACTTCCGTTACTATGTAATATAGTAATTTTTACTCAAATTTATTGTAATATTTGCTATAATATTTCTCTCAGTGTAGGACTCGCGCGCCTTAGTTGAAAATTGGCGATTGTAATGGTGGCCCCATTTCTTCCCTAAAATAAAAAACCAAAGATTTTCTTATTTCTAGTATAATTACATTGTCGACGAACCTTACAAACGAAAAAAATGTTAAAAGTTGACCAATTTTGGGACTTCAAAGAAAAAGTTACGATTCTGCCCCAAGATATTCCGTACTATTTATGGAAAAAGTTCAATTCGAGTAATTTATTAACGTCTTAGGTTCATAGACAATGTAATTATACTAGAAATAAGAAAATCCTTGGTTTTTTATTTCAGGGAAGAAATGGAGCCACCATTACAATCGCCAATTTGCAACTCCGGCGCGCGCCCTAGTAGCATTTCTGGTTGGCCCACGGTATCCCCAAGTTGGGAATTAGTTGGCCATCAAAATGCCAACAATAAATGCTACTAGGGCGAGTCCTAACGAACGTGTTTATATATCTTCATTTCAACCGAACACTTTGTAACGTAAAACTTAATTTTTATTGTTTGAATGTGAACTAAAATACCCTGAAAGTTTGGAAATATCCGCTTAACAGTTTCATAGAAAAAACATTCTCAAGAATCACCTTTATCCTAGCGTCCTAAATAGGGCTCCGCCCTTGAACAAAATCGGATTGACACCGTAGCGGCAAATAGTGGCAGCTAATTCCTTTCTGAATTTGTTTATTATATTCTCACCCACATTCCAAATGCTAAAGATGTGGTTTGGAAAGATTTGATAAAGTTTTATATACTAATAAAAAATAATAAAAATGTAAAAAATAAATCATGGTTTTGACGTTCTTCAATATTTCTGAACGCTATTAGGTTCTATAATCATACATTAAATTGATATTTAGACTGTTCTGGTTGTAGTAAACACGGTAGATATTCCAAATTTTCAGCCGTTGTAAAGTTGTATTTCAAACAGTCTGACGTATCAACAAATCGCCTGTTTTATGTTTTCCGCTATTGACAAGTGCCAATTAAAGATTTTACGTAAACAAACTACTTAAATAAGCAAAATCTTATCAAATAAGCCCCACAGATAGTTCAAACTAAAGTTTTCATGCAACTTTGTCAGAAGAAAAGATAAAAGAAACATGTTTTGGTCGCAATTCAGGCGCTTGATTTTATAGCAAATTTAAACCTCGACAAAACGAGCAAAAAGGTAAAAAATCGGTTGCGAATTGACGGAGATACAGAATTTTGTCCACAAAAAGTCACTTTGGAAACACCGTGCGGCGTGGCGGTTCATTTGTAGGATGTGGTTTATAGTTGAGTGACCGGTTACGAGCAGAGGTATCGTACAGTTTTCGTCGGAGAGACGAAAAACTAACGGAACTCGAATCTCAGAGACTATTCTCTCGAATATACAGTTCTGTCTCTCTATAGCCGCGTGTGTCGGGACCGGGCGCACGCAATTTGAGAGACGAGTAGTCTATTCGTGTGTCACTATTGAGAATGGTTATGAACCTTTCTTCGGCTTTCTCTTTGACATCCGATACCCGATGCCGCGGCGCGGCGACTACAAACGAAGTAGTGGGGATAGCTTCGCGCTTATAGAGAATCCGAAAACGCGTGCCATTTGAGAGACAGCACTGTACATAGGTAGTTGTAGGTACCCATGGCTCGGCTCCCGCAAAGTGAATTATCCCTGTTGCACTATTGGGCTGAAGATAGTTTTGTCGCTTCGACTACCGACCGCTCGGAACTACCGTTTCAGAGCAATTAATCACGTTAAGTTCATCTCGCGTTGGGCGTGAAAATGGGTTTGCCACACAGGACCTGTCACGGCCACGGTCGGCTGTTTTTTCACCAACAGATTGACGAGGCGGGCAACTTGTTCGAATAATAAATACATCACGATTACGTATCGCTTTCTCGCATTGTTTACAACACATTATATTCTTCGGGTATAAATCATTCACGGCGACGCGGCCGATATATAAATTTCGTAAATATGCATTTCACAGCTCGGTAATATTCAGCGCGCTCATATATTTTCCAATATTTCATCATTTCGATGGGGTGTGTATAGACCGGATACTATCAACGCTTCGATACGAATTCGCTGAAATGGGAGGCCAATGTATTTTCGGCCGATATTTCGGATATCGGCTGTTGGTGCGAAAGTCCCCGTTATCGGACATTCCCCCTATTACACCATCGACATAATGAAGCACGCTCCGCCGCTCCGTACATATTGATTCTACCGGTCAATAGAAATTAGACGAAGGCAGACTTAGCTAAAACTGTTATCACTTGAGGTGAAGTAAATACGCAGGAGTTGTTTAGTAAGTTATCACCGAGTGATGGGAATTTAATTTACTATTTTATCGAATACAATATCGAACAGAAAGTTCACTGATCCATGTCTCTATTCCGTTTATTACTGAGTGTATTTTGTGTTTTAGCTTCTTTGTCTTTATTCTCTATCGCAGGGGGTTAGAGGGCTGTGAAAGAGCGAGAGGGCGCATGACATCGATAAGCTAAAAATTACGGTTGTCACTGGTGCGGTGTCGTCTATTGAAGAAAAAACAGGGAATAGGACCGATTTCATGGTAAAACAACTTCTAAGAATATGGAAATAACAGATATAGCATACAAAACAAGGCATCCGGTCAACAGTAGTCTATTGTAGGTAAGTTTTTGAAAAGGTAATTACAGTATTGTCTCCGTATGTGCTCGCTGGTCGAGACTGGCGTTGAGCTCCTATCGTGAACAGATCCCTAATTCCGAATGTTCGTTTCTCACTTCTTTCTGGCTGAAGATGGAACGCTTTGCGTGCGCAGCGGGCGTGCGCAACGGGTGCAAGCACTCAGATGGAATCGTGACTGCTCGACGCATGCGCGCGACGGTCAGATAGCCAGGCACGGCACGAGTCTTTTTTGCGCCCTAGGCGAACTTGTCCAATTGAGCCCTTTATTATAATACATTTATTTGAGTTTATTGATGCCCTTACTCTTAATTTTTACTCGTAATTTAAAATCGTTCTGGTACAATGTGTAGTATTTCATTTAAAAACTTATTTTCAACAAAGTCAACAATGAAAATACCATTTTGCACCGCTTGTCAACCTTACGCCCTAGCAGTTGCCTAATTTTGCAGAGTAAAGTTATAAATAATCTCAAATAAATGTATTATAATAAAGGGCGCAATTTGACAAGTTCGCCTAGGGCGCAAAAAAGACTTGAGCCGGGCCTGCGTCAAGATTTTGCGAAACGGTTCTCGTGCTCACCGTAAGTGCTTACGACCATCGCGTACCCCCCTCGCCTTCGCCGGACAAGAGTGAGACAGAAGTGGTGGGGAGCGTCAAGCACGTATCGTGTGCACCAAACCGAGTACATACGGAGACAATACTGTACACCTATCTGTGAAGTGAGTAGTCAAATAATACTCCATTATATAAGATATTGATATTTGGTGTTTATGGCATTAAACAAGCACTACCATGATCGAATGACCACGCAATAAAAGTCTTCGACTGCGTTACCTAACTATAGTCGTGTTCAGATTTATTGGCCGGTGACTTTCGTGAGGGGTATTCTCCCACCACACCGCTTGCCTGCCTCGGTGCTCCTTTTATCTACGTTCTCGCTCTCTCTCGGGCTACGCCTGGCCGTCGTACGGTGCCCTGAGCACTGGAAAACCGGTTTGCAAAGCGTTCCATCTCGCTCCACCCTTCGGCCAGAAAGAAGCGAGAAACTCATACTCGGAATTAAGGCTTGGCCAGCGGCTAACGGAATTCTGCCGTAGCTTCGTCTCGTATTGGCTATGCGTAGCCAATACGATTCGTAACGCACACTACTATTACGCTATGAATAAACAACAGCCACACGGCATCGTTCAGGCGGAGTCGAGCACCGTTCCCCTTACCCCACCATACCCTTCGGGGGTCCCGCAACTTCGACTGCCAATCCACGATCGTCAGGTGGTAGAGGCTGATTTCTCCTCGCGCGCTGCTCGAGAAACCGGACTCACCGGCCAATAAATCTGAACACGACGATAATGCTATAGACAACAATTTAGTAGCAAGTATTTCTGCAACATTACCCAAAACAATAAAATTAATTTCATAGTGTGCTTTTCTGCCGTGACATTCCTAACTATTAGTGTAAACTGCAATAGAGCATTACCCTAATAGGTATATTAATTTTATTCGTCAGGGATGCGTAGAAGCACTTACATTTATTACTTTTGTAATTTTAACACAAAATAACAATTTACATGTTGAAATGTCAGTTAATAATTGAACAAAGCAAAATGTTGCAAATAATATTTAAATGTGTAAGGTGACTTCAGACGTTTAAACAAAAATGTTAAGCATTTAAGGCGAATAAATTCGTTTATTTACAAGGCAATCGCCTGACCATCGCTGTACAAATGTACATATCTTTCAGTTAGCTTTCCTTCTCTTCGACATGAGAGGCATTATGCTATTCCCAATGCAATTCGCGTAGGCGCGGGAAACGCCAACAATCTTTCAGTAATTTTACACGCCGAGGATAATCGGATACCGGTTAATGTTTACTTCATTGGTTAAACAACGCAGAGTGTGGCAAACTTTTTCTGCCGCGGGAAGAAGTCTTCCATTTACACGGACACAGATGAGGAGAAGTATGATGTTCTCGCGAAAATAAAAATTATTCCACGTACACAACGTTTCATGTGGGCGAAGAATACTCAGGTAGTTCAGTTATTTATTTGAGCACCAAATCATGTCTCATAATACGAATCGTTTATTCTTTGTACACTATGCAGGATTAGGAGTGAACATTTTTTTTAATTTTACAGTGAAATGTGAGAACTGTTTGAGATAAGAATTGAACAACAATAATCAGGGACGCGGATCGGAACAGAAACGAAAAGAACGAAATATTTTTCCGGAACAGAAACAGAAACGAAACGAAATTCTTAACCCTGTTGCAGGAGTGAAAACAATATGCAGTGCTGTCTCTCAAATGGCACGCGTTTCCGGATTCTCTATAAGCGCGAAGCTATCCCTACTACTTCGTTTGTAGTCGCCGCGCCGCGGCATCGGGTATCGGATGTCAAAGAGAAAGCCGAAAAAAGGTTCATAACCATTCTCAATAGTGACACACTTTACACTCTGACCGCGTGAAATCAAAGGAAGCCGAATAGACTACTCGTCTCTCAAATTGCGTGCGCCTGGTCCCGACACGCGCGGCTATAGAGAGACAGAACTGTATTCGAAATACAAATTCCGATTAATAACGTTCTGTACACTTCAGGTTAAACAATTTAAATGAGGAAGATGACTGCAACTTTTTCCCACCCGTGACGCCACCAGCACACAGTTCCATTTATACAATACACGAATGAAAATTTCGCGCGCAAACAATTCACACATACGCACTTAGGCACATCCATAGTAGGGTAAACGATACAGTTATTGACCAGGGTACAGAAATTGACCACTTCAAATTTCTGCCGCCATAGTCTAATGAACCTGCGCGTTTCCACATCAATGATGCACTTTGATCAGAAAAGACAGTTTTAGCTTTCGTTTCAACCAACAACCGATGATTTCAGTACACGCGTTCCGTCGTGAGATCGTCGGAAAGGAAAACTCGCAATTTCAACTCTCAAAGAAGGTAAGGGCTTAGCGGGCATCTTTAGAGCGGCGACTTCTTTAATAGCTATATAATCATTGTTCAATTTTGTTTGCCGTGAATGCCGTTGATCATAATAGGTGACAAGGGCCCAATATTAACATTCGGCATATCTCCAGTCCTGTGGAATGTGATTATGTTGTGTTTTGGGGGTGTTCAATAACTAGTTCGGTGAATGCACAGTAATACAGTTATTGACCACTCATATTTTTCGTGCTGAAAGACCGCGATGAAAATTAATTTGCGTACTTGTAATGCACATAATAAAACTTTGTTTATTTTTTGTCAAATACGTGGTTGACTACGGTCCTTTGCTGTACTCTTGTTGTCTCAAATGTAGGGAAACAAAAATGAGGACGAGTGAGAGAGTTGTCTCTTTTATTTCCTTATTTAGATCTTTACAGGCACTTATACGGGCTTTTATACGGTTTCGGGTATGGACCTTTGATGACTTCTGATCTTTCATCAGTTCGGAAGTCGCTACGGTAATTCGGTGATCAAGGCCGCTTGCTGCCTTGCGGTGTTGCTCGAATCTTGGTGTATCGCGTGCCGAACAAAAGCACGCGGCAAACAATGTCATGGCGATACACACATCGTGTCGCTTTTCCCGGCCTACACAAAACAGCTGTTGCCCAGACTTCCTCGAGTGAAGATAAATTCAAACATTTAGGTTAAAAATTCAAGTGCAATAATTGTGCAGATATTTGAATAATGCCAAATCCAAGAAGCAGTCGTAACTATTCTCCGCAAGCTATAGAAAACGCCGTGAAAGCCGTGGAGAATGGAATGGGACTCAATGCTGCCGCTCGCTTTTACAAGGTACCTAAGGGGACTTTACACTTTCGGAAGAAAACCGGCCGCGAAAAATACTCACATGGCCCCAGTCCGGTGCTTACTGGAGAGGAAGAAGGCATTCTTGTGAAATGGATAATTGCTTGTCAGAATAAAGGGTTCCCTAAGCGCAAAGATGATATCCTTGACAGCGTTACCGAGTTTTTGCAGGAAAATCCACGTCCTAATCCTTTCATAAATAATCGACCAGGTTGTGGATGGTATAAAGCCTTCCTACGAAGACATCCAACCATTTCTAAGCGCACTCCGGAGTCCGTCACACGCGCTAGTGCTTGCGTATCGGAAAACGACATCAGGGGTTGGTTCAAACGCGTCGAGGAATTATTAAAAGAAGAAGGAACATTCACGGCTCTGTCAGATCCAAAACGTGTTTTTAATGGAGATGAGACAAATTTTCTGCTTTGCCCTAAATCTGGTACCGTCTTGGCAGAAAAGGGCTCTAAAAATGTGTATGAAGTGGATTCTGGAACTAATAAAGCAGCTGTAACGGCTATGTTTACCTTTTCCGCTGCCGGTGACCTTGTTCCGCCGATGCTGATCTTTCCGTACAAAAGGATACCTGCTGATATCGTCGCTACTGTCCCAAAGCGATGGGGCATAGGTAGAAGTGATAGTGGGTGGATGACGGCGGAAGTCTTTTACGAATATATCGTAAACGTTTTTAGCCCCTATCTCACAATGAACAACGTACCATTGCCAGTCATACTTCTTGTAGATGGCCACAAAACACATTTGACCCACCATGTCAGTAAGCTGTGTTCAGAGCTAGATATCGTCCTGATAGCACTATACCCAAACGCCACTCGTATTTTGCAACCGAACGATGTCGCTGCATTTAGACCAATTAAGGCAGGGTGGTCAGAAGAAGTAAGACTTTGGCGGCAAACACACCTACACGAAAACATCACGCGGTCGCTTGTTGCACCTTTGCTGGAGAAGGTTCTAGCTAAAAAAACATTGTCACAGATCCTGAAAAACGGTTTTAAAACAACAGGATTGTGTCCGTGGGACCGAAATGCACTAGATTACAGCAAATGCCTGGGAAAAATTACACGTGACGAGCTAACTAATACTGATTTGCGCAACGAAGCTACGTCTCCTGCGGAAAGAAAGATTTCTTACGCCAAATTTTACGAAATAGTGGGCAAAGAAATGACAAACATTTTTAAAACAATGAAGATGGAAGAGGAAAAGTCGGCAAATCAACAGGACACAGAAGAACCGAGTCCTACACAGCTCCTTTTCCGTGTGTGGAAGGAATTCCAGGAGCAACCAGCGCAACAGACGTCTTTGAATAATATGACAGCAGGACCAAGTTTGTCAGTACAAGCAGAAGAGCCTGATTCTGATGACACGTCTAGAGGCATGCAATCATTTTTGTCGTGGCCTGAAAGCCCAAAAAGAAAAGGGAAACGAAATATAGAGCGTATGCCTTATGTAGTCTCATCACAGACGTGGCAGGATATTGCAGAGGCAAAGAAAACGAAAAAGAAGGAGGAAGAAGAAGCGAAGAAAGAAAGAAAAAGGCAAAGAGAAGAAAAGAAAGTGCAGATGAGAGATTCCAAGTCTAAGAAGCCAAAAAAAGTGAATAAGGAGCCAATGAGACCGCGGCGAAGTGCACGGCACACGTCGTGAAGGGTGCACATAAAACTCACCCTGCCCCAAGACAATATGTCTTTAATTTTGGTATATTGGCAGATGGTTTTAATAAAAATGATTTTAAAGTAAAAAATATGCCATTTTCTTTCATATTCAGTAAGTGGTCTACAACTGTACCTGGACCGGTCAACAACTATGCCACGACCGGTTAATAACTATAATTTTGAATTATGTTTCTTTATAATAGCATAACATCGAAACTACTGATTTCTTCAAAGTTTCTTTGCTGTTATAATCATCTTCGATACTTCTCTTTTCGCCTGGTATAACGAAACTTCATTTATAAAATTCAAGTTACTTATTCCATAGCGTTTACCTAAATTGAAGCTCTTAGGTGGTCAACTACTGTATCGTTTACCCTACATGCGCTAGTGGCGCCATCTGCGCCGAGCTTTGCGTCATCTTCCCCATTGCGCGCGCCCTTTATTTTCATCATGTTTCGTGTCGGTAAAAAAGTCGCCTGCCTGCGCCGATTGCATCATGCAATAATCATAACCTTAACTGATTATTGGTTGAATCCATTATAAGTACATTGTTGAATCACGTGCGCATTATAGTAATCAATTAATCATATTACAACAAGCAAAAGTGAGTTATACATTATTATTATATTGTGTCTTATATCTACGAATTATTACTATACTATTTATTGTTTATTTGACACCAACATAATGTTTTCTTATATATTTTTTTTTAACCTAAAAAGGAATGGGTCGCCATAAAAAAACTCCAGTTCGTCAGTATTTATCAATCAATACTACACTGAATGAATCCTCATGTAACATCGATAAATGTGTGGCAAAACTTGTTGGCAATCATGCTGGAAATATGGTTAGACATGTGGAAAGAAACTATTACGATACATATAAAACACTTCTGTAATTAAAAAAGAAGCCCTCCTGTTTAGATAAAGAGAACGAATCACACTGTCCTAATACTGCTAATAAAAAAGGGCAGTTGTCGTTGGATGAATTTGTTAATAAAAGAAAAATATCTGTTTGTACTACAGCGGAGAGTATAATGAATGCTTGTACAGTACTTGTTACGGTAAATGGCAGACCATTTTTAATTCTAGAAGATTCTGGTTTTCGTAAAATATTAAACCCATTATTAGAAGGGCTACACCCTAAAATAACAATTACTATAGAAAATATTAAAAAAAAATATAAGTAAAATTGCTGAAGAAGAGCATGAAAATCTGAAAAGGGAACTAAGGGGAAAATTATTGTTATTAAAAATCGATGGAGCAACTTGTCTTGATAGAAGCATACTCGGTAAGGTAGTTGACCCAATCGCCGATCGGTTTAGGCCTAGTCGTCGATCACTTAAATATTGATATTTTATAAGGTTTTTGAACAATATTGTGATGATATATGTAGGTAAAGACTCTTAAATATTAACTTGCAATTTTGTCCTTTACACAATATTGTTCAAAAACCTTATAAAATCTCAATATTAATTCAAATGATCGACGACTGGGTACCCGATCGACGACTGGGTCAACTACCTTATTAATGTACAATATATAAAAGCTGACAAAATTATTATTCGTACCTTAGCTATGAGAGAAATGAAAGAAAAACATACATCGTATTACATATCATCAGTTATATTGGATGTCTTAAAACCTTATGATTTAAGTGTAGATATGATTTATAGCATCACAACTGATAATGGGGCTAATATGTCTAAAGCAGTGTCAGTACTTTCAAGTTATCAGAATCAGATCAAAGGAGAAGAAACAGATAAAATTATAGATAATTTGAACGAAAATATTGACGAAAACGGAAACAATGCTGGATACAAGATTACAAGAATTAAAGAAAACCACAGAAGACATAAGCAATGATGATCAAATGCATTAGGTAAATGATACTGTGCACTTCTTGCACATTCATCATGTTCTAGACTCTAGAGGTTTTAATAACCTATAAAGATGCAATTTCAATTTTGCAAGGAGTGCGTTGCGCAGCACACACTTTGCAGCTAGCTGTGAGTGATTCAATAAAGGAAAGAAGTATATCTCATCTAATATCCAACGCACGAAATGTTGCTAAAAAATTGAGAACTCCAATCGTAATAAACATTCTGAAAAATTTAAGTTAAAGAAACCAATAATTGATTGTGTAACTCGCTGGCATTCCATGCATTATATGCTGGAACGATTATTATAACTGAGTTCGTTTTGCGATGACATAAGTACAACTATTCCAGAGCTACATATGTCTTCAAATGAATGGATTCAAAGTAAATTAATTGTGTCAGCTCTGAATCCAGCTAAAATAGCAACTAAATTCTTTCAGTCAGAACTTATGACAGGTGGCGATTTCCTAGGTGCTTGGTTAAAATTGAAACTTGATACAGAAAAAGTCAACACAACATTTTTTAAAACTATACTTAAAAATATGATTGTTAGAGAAAATCTTTTGTTTGAGCCGGAAGCAAAATTGACTTTAATTTTTCTAGATCCACGGTATAAATTAATGTTAACTGAAGAGCAAATTTTAAAAGCCAGAAATAATTTGTTACGTATTTACGAAACAATTAAAAAGTTAAATAAAATTGGTCAAAATCTGGAATCTCAAGTGGGTTCAAGTTCATCCGAAGACATGGATGAAGTAGAGATTTTATTGAAGCAAAATGACAAAAATTCAAAATCGCAGAGTGTATCTGCTGTTCATGTTCGGGTGCAAATAGATTCATATTGGAAGGAATCTAGGATTAAGAAAAGTGAATGTATTTTAAAATTTTGGACAAAAAAGAAATTTGATTATCCTGATTTGTATTCCATAGTAGTTAACGTACTTGCTGTTCCAACTACGCAAGGACTGTGGTTTGCAAAAATGTTGCCGGCAGAAACTTGGAGGTCCGATCGAGTGTATCCTCATAGGCCCACTTTCTCTAACACTGTGGTAGATGTAAAGCACACGTATTGTCGCTATTGGCCGACGCGTCACGTCAACGAATCGGTCAGCAGCACCGCATGACGAAGAGAGCGAGCGGGGGAATTGGGGAGTCCGCGGCAGAGAGTGGGGCGGCGCGAGCGGGGTAGTCCCCTTGCCCCGCTCCGCATATGACTGCCAACAATTTTGCAAACCACAGTAAGTTGAAAGGCATGAGTAACGGTTGAAAGGGCATTTTCAGTCCTTAAATTCATTTTATCTTCCAACAGAGCTAATTTAAGCGAAAAAATGTTAGCGGATAATTTATATATTCGTTTAAATCACCAAGATCGATAGGATGATTCTAATTTTATTATACTATAACTTTTTATTATAACGTATATTTTATAATATAAATTATAATACCAAAGACAATAAAATTTTTAAAATAAGTTTATACGAGTTTTTTTTATAAATGAAATAACCAGTTCGGAACAAAATTTGTTTTTCGTTCGGATGGAAACGAAATATTTTTCAGCAGGAACGATATTAACCAAAAAGAAATTATTGTTATCGGAGCTGAATCGAAACGAAACGAAAAAATATTTCGTTCCAGGTCCCTGACAAGAATGAGTGCAACTAGTATACAAAGAGCTTTGTAGAGAATCGTTGTTCTCTGCATTTTCCGTCAGTACTATGATGTGCTTACTATGTATATGTACACTAGCTTTACTACTCGACTTTGCCCGAAATTTAGGTTCTGATTTTATAAAAAAAATTTTCGGTTTTCTTGTGAAAATGGTCACATTCAACTGGATTAGTTAGGCATAATGAACTGGGCACATTTCGTAATCCTAATGAGAAGAAAATCACGCTCCAAAAAAGGTGACATAAATCTAGAAAGTTATACACGATTTAAAATTAAAATTCATAAACTTAGTAGATCATAACGTAAGTTACCTATAACGTGATGAATGATAATAGGTATACTGTGGGATTACACTAAAGGACAAGAAAGTGCTATCAAAAGGCAACATCAATGTATGCGCAGTGAAGAAGAATGCTTTAACATTTTGCGAGAATATCAACTTTGTGAATGTCAACTCTTGGGCTCCTAAGAGGGCCAGTTATTTCAGCCTAGGTGTACGAGCCTGCACCGCACGCTACTACTTACATTCTTACAGTCTTCCCTATCCGTGGCGCGCCTACGGTACCATTGGCTTTCGAGGCCCCTTCCGCGCGGCTAAAGTAAACATCATGGAGGCCTTACTCCCAAATGGCCCGGTTTGGCCGCATCTGACTTAAGGGGAGGTTCCGGTCTAAAAGTCGATTTTTTTTTATTTAATTTTTCGAATGTTCAACCTTTTAGGAATACGTGTTTAAAAGGATTTTTTGAAATTCGTAAAATGCCCGAAGTTATACGCATTTGAGTAGCGGCAAATACATTGATAACACCGGGCGACTCGGCACTCGCGTAAAACTTTAAACGCGTTTTTCTCGTAACAGTGTTCTCCAACGGGGGGGGGGGGGGGGGGCGCTGTATCTCCAAAAGTTATTGTCTGATTCGACTGAATCTTTTTTTATTTTGAAGAATATACTTCTGGCTAGGGGGGGGGGGGGGCTAGAAAAAATGACAAAGAATTGAAAATTTATAATTTTCAAACGCGTTGAAAGACGAAAAATATAAGGAATATGTGATTTCACACTTCAAGTGTCGTTATTCTTTAAAAAAAGATCAGTTTTGTCATTTTTTTCTAGCCCCCCCCCCCTAGCCAGAAGTTTCAGCGAATCGGATAATAACTTTTGGAGATACAGCGCCCACTGTTTTGGATCAATTTTTTGGCGCCTTGACTTTAACGACTCCCCAGGGCCGTCTGCAATGATTAATTATAAAACAAAAAATATATTTCGATCATTTAAGACATCCTTAATACAATGCGAAAAGTCCCATTAAATTATATCTATTTTTGGGGGCTCTAGATCGGAACCTCCCCTTAAAATAAGTCCATAGTATGTGATAACTGAGGTAGACCATGGGGAGATGTTAAAAGAGTAACCTTCTTTAAGCTACAGCAGGCCTGGGATTTAAGTGAACGCGGCGGCCGATTTTCAGAGGCAACGCCTCCTTTCTCCCGCCTCGCGTCTTGGCCCCCGCGGCGGCCCAGCAGCTAGGAGCGCCTCAGGCCCGTAACACGTGAACCGCGCGTGGCGTATTAGCGTGACATTGTATCAATAGGCTCCATATCGTCCCAGAGAGCACGATTGTCGGTGCGTTTTTGTTTTGTTAACGCGCCACGCGCGCTTCATATGGTACGGGCCTGAGGCACTCCTAGGCTAGTGATGGCGATACAATATCGATATATCGGAATATCGATACTTTGCAACCAATACATCGATATTTTGTATCGATACTTAATGTAACGATATATTGCTGTATCGATACTTAACCCATGAATATCGATACAACTGCACCGCAGCACAAACGCGGACTGAAGATTTACGATGTTATCTAAATCAGGCACCAACTAAAATAGACGATTCGCCAATTAAATTTTGGAATCAAACAGATTCACTGCTCAGCAAATTAGCCAAGAAATATTTATCAGTAATTGCGACGTCCGTTCCGTCGGAACGATTATTTTCTAAAGCGGGTAGGATTATGACCGAAGCAAGGAATCGGTTAAATAGTGCGCACTTGCAACATTTATTGTTTCTGGGCTCACTATCCTACGAAGATTGGAATTTCAATGCACATGTATAAATGAATAAATTATTTTTTTGTATATTAATATTTTCATTTTTGGATTCCATTTCTAATTTAATTAGCAATGTCAATAATAATAATTATTGAGTTTAGCAACACCAATTCGGGGCGCAGCGCCAAGTATTTTGAATAAAATATTTATTCGTATTAAAATATTCATTTGTATAAAAATATATCTGCTTAATATTATGTAATACATTGTAATGGAATGTATGAAGACAGCATTTGAGCTGTGTGTATGTAGTTGTGTCATCTTAAGCGCAGTTGGAAAGCACCTTTATGTACTAGCAGCTCATTTTGATTTCACATATTTTTTTGTATTGTATACTTTTTCTATTTTTTTTTGTGATTATTATTGTCTTCTATTTTTTGTGATTTATTTGATTTTTCATGTACTTGGCGTATTTTTTTACTTTTTTGAAGTTTTTTATGGGGTCGCCATCACTACTCCTAGCTGCTGGGCCGCCACGGGGGCCAAGACGCGAGGCGGGAGAAAGGAGGCGTTGCCTCTGAAAATCGGCCGCTGCGTTCACTTAAATCCCAGGCCTGAGCTACAGACTACTGTCTTATATAAATACCTACTTCTGGAATTGCGCGCACGTGCGAGACTGCAGCATACCAACATGGTAACGACATGTCTCCGTTCCTTCCCGCCAAGTTATTTTGCTTGACAAGTTCAATAAATTTGAGTATCGTGAACAATGACTACGATCGAAGAAACGAGCAATCGCCGAAGGAATACACCGCGAAGTAACTTCAAGGTACTCCAGCTAATGCATACATTCAACTCCACCAGCTGAAATACTATCGAGAAAACACCTCGGCACATTACTTCGACACAATCCTTGACATAATGTTGAAGTAGTGTAATTAGAATTTCGACCGTATTTGTAGAATAAATAAACGAGAGTGATTTCGGCGCACTAGTTCGGCCAATATCAACATTCGAAAGATTTTTTAACCAGTTGTTGTTATCAGAAGCAATGTTGTTAAATGAAATAAAACCATTATGGTCGTTGCTAAAACTGTTATTCCTAACATCTACCAAATTGTTGAATTTTTTAATGCATTTATTTTTCTGGATTTTGAACAATCTATTGTATATTTTATCCTCAAAAGAACAATATTTTTCAAAAATGTGTAAGGGAAGGGTGAATCGGTTTTGACCGAACTAGTGCGCCGAAATCACTCTCGTTTATTTATAATGTTGAAGAAATAACAGGGATGCACAGCAAACGTGCAACAGCCAAGTCGAATAGCAATTGATCGCGTGTAACCATAGAAACGATCGCTCTTTATTGAGGGCCAACGACGTGGACGGATTTCAACGGCCTATTACACGTCAGAGGTTGTCAGTACGTGGCAGCGTGAACTGCATCGCCGTGCATCGTAGCTATCTGCCGACGAAACTGTTATGCCTGGAGGGTTGCGCGCGGCTAGATAGTGAATAGATATCCTGCCTAGATACCAAAACGTTCGAAGAAATGGCCGAGAGGAAATATTTGTCATTATCACAGCAAAAGACGTTCCTCGTCTCATGTATATCTTGGTGACACTGTGCAATTATGAAAATTCATTTTCTGCTTCGAAGTTTCCGAGAATCAAAAAACGCATCGGCTGACACCAGCTTGCTATGTATTTCTCTCTGAAATGCATTGAACAAACGAAACCCCTTGTTTCGCCAATTCTCGAGTCGAAAATTATTTTTAATTCTATAGAAACTAATATCTCTGTATTTAAAGGAAGGCATGATGTACAAACCACATGTTCTTCTCAACTGTTTCTGTGTAATTGGATCACCAGCGCAACTGTATTCTGCACGTATTTTATTTTCGTGTCCAATATCGATAAGCGATCCGCGAAAATAATATCTACATATTAATCGGCACGATTATATCAAAATTTAGTAATTAAACTTATGACGACGTGGAGCTTCGTTAAATTCAGTTTCGATTACATTTAATTTCAGTAACCCGACAATGAATTCAAAGCATCTACACAGAGCAATTTCAAGCTTCAAATGAATTTTATAATACGCTCGCTGAGGAAGCAATAATGTCTTACAATTGCAGCGAATACATCGCATTAGCTGAACGATTACAGTTCTGTACCTCTATAGCCGCGTGTGTCGGGACCGGGCGCACGCAATTTGAGAGACAAGTAGGGGAGACCGGGGCTAAAAGTTCCGATTTCGATAAAACATAAAAAATGACGGTTAAATAATGTAATTATTCTCTTCACTATTGACCGAGTTCTTGTTAAATTTATTATATTTTATGATTTTAAGCTTGTATTTAATATATTGTAATAGGTTTTTCATAAAAAGTAATTTATTTGTGGCTGGTCAAAGCGGAACTTCTTACCCCTTTTTGGGGCAAGTTGTTATCTCATTGGGGTAAGTTGTTACTAAGATATAACAGTTGCCTTTTATTGAAATATTTCATTTTCTATTGAAATAAAACAGAATTTTATTAATAATGTTTATTTCTGAGGGTTCGGATCAACAAAAATGTATTATCTTTAAAAGAAAACCAAAACAATATAATAACCATAAACATTATCTTCGATATAAAAACTAAAATCTACAAATCAGTCTTACATTCAACTGTTTGTGGGTATCTTCTTACTGAGATTTGTATTTGTAGTCTACAAGTAGCTTCTTGTCCAGATTGTAGTTTTTTAACAATTCTCGATAGAGTCAAGTGGTAGGTATTGAATTTTCTAGCGACAGTTTTTATCTTTATGCGTAACTTCGATGGAAATGGTGCCCCTTTCCGCTTTTCATTCATATGTTCGCACCTAAAAACATAGCAGGGACAATTTATACATTTGTAGTGGGGCAAGTTGTTACGGGAACAACGTGCCCCAAGTCACGGGAACAACTAGCCCCTATCGACACATGTAGCAATTTCACAGACTATTCTGCTTATACATATATTGAAACGATAAACACTATCACTCCATCTTCTTAAATGCCATTTGATCCATAAGAACGAATCAATCAATAATATCGACGTTAAATAATCGAAATAGACCAAAAAATCATAATAGAAAAATATTTACTTATCTGGTACGGGACTAACAGGTCCTTGCTTGCAGCCACACGATTCGCTTTCGCGGATGCTATTAATATGGGCGACAGAGTGGCGTGATCAACTCACACGGAAAAAATAATTTCAAGTACTACGCTCTGTTCATTTTGAAGATAGAACCGTCGGAACAACTTACCCCCGGAACTTTTAGCCCCGGTCTCTCCTACTCTATTCGGCTTCCTTTGATTTCACGCGGTCAGAGTGTAAGGTGTGTCACTATTGAGAATGGTTATGAACCTTTCTTCGGCTTTCTCTTTGACATCCGATACCAGATGCCTGGCGCGGCGACTACAAACGAAGTAGTGGGGATAGCTTCGCGCTTATAGAGAATCCGAAAACGCGTGCCATTTGAGAGACAGCACTGTATTCATATAGTTGAGCACGTCAAGATTTCCTTACCAAAAACGAAGTTAGTGAAGAAACCACGAAAAGGGGCGTGTGAAAAGGGAAAATAAGGTACGCAAATAACAAAAGAAAAGAAGGTCGTGACGTTGACAGATACTTTGCAATTCTTATTATGAACACATCGATCGCAACGCCTGCTATTATCATTTCGATTACGCGGCGAGTGAGATCTGAATCGATACATGTTGCGAGTATCAGTATCGTGATAAACCTCTCAAATGTTTTAATTGATAATAAATTTACGTCACGTTTCGAATGTTATTAATTGCACACATCAGGTTTTATTAAACATTTCGTGTTGTTCGATAATTGAAAGAAATCCCAGACACATGTAACGCGACCTGTGTCAATACATGTATCGATACAGATCTGAACGTGTATGGGGTCCTTTACTCAGCCAACTCGACCAACTCTCCGACTGTACCCCACGTCATTGATCTTGGATTTGTATTAGTTTGCACTGGTCTCAAACTCGTTATCGGGGAATCGCGAGTACTTGTCCGTCGGAACGTGATTCATTCGACGATTTTGGGACACGGGTATACACGTGCGCGGTACATTACCTGGCACGATGTATGTACACTGCACCCTCTGTACACGAATCCCGATGCATTCGTATCCAATCAGACGGGAAATAGCTCCGCGACCCTCTTGTTCACTCTCCCTCATTCTGCCACGATCGAATTTTGCGTCCCGCGCTTATTCGATAACTCCGTTTGTTGATTGTCGGCCGTGTCGTCCGACAGATATCCAGGTCCAAATCATGACCGTGCACCGACCGCTTCGGCTACGTTTGAAACAGAGTTGGGCATTCTTCGAATAAAAAGTGATTGAAATAAGGATACTTATTCAAAACGTTATATATACGATACTTACCCGACTTATCCTTATTCAAGGCGCCATGGATGAAGCCGGTTATTCAAGCGGATTGATTCGATTCTTATTCTAGACGGTCGATTAACCGGCGAAAGCCTTTGCGGCCCAACCCGCGTGTGGTCGCCTACAGGTCAGATTCTACGGAATCTGAATTTGTTTATTCTTCATCGTATCAATATGAAAGTGACACCAATGGATTATATCGATTAATTGGATGGAAAATAATTTAAATCAGACTATTTTTAACAAAACGGGCTTTGAATTCTGCAAATCAATTTCTCACGTAGTATCCTTAATTATGGTCCGAATTATATCATTTTTGGGGCCATTTTCATCGGGAAGACATGAGGAATCGATTGGTAATACTTTCATCAACACTTATCAGAAACAGAGATTTTATGTGGCCCGTCGGTTTTATTGCTCTCGGCTGTCAACGGGCGGTCTACCGGGGCTCGAAGGTGCTCGCTCGCAGCGAGAAAGCAAAACAGTGGGGTGGGTAGGTCGTTCCCGATAATCCGAGCCCAAAGGCTTCACAACAATCGAAAGATTGTACATACATATTCTTTGTGATGCTTTCGCCTACAATTATTATGGTGGGTTAATTAACAAAGAAACGACAGTTTGCCAACGAGTATTCTATGTTGGCCCTACAATTATTATTGTTGGTTAATGAACAAAAAGTTACGACAGTTTGCCTACGAATATTCAATGTTGGGCCTACAATTATTATCGTTGGTTAATTATCAAAAAAATTACAACGATGATTAAATGTCGTCTTACAAACATCGGAAAATTTGCTACATTCAGAAACGTTGTTACGCTATGCGCCAGGCTGGCGCCGGTAGACAAGGATCATTCCAAACCCGTGACAAAGGACCACCATAACTTCTCGTCAGGTCCACTCGATACACCTTTCCCGATAGATCCTAGCGCCAGATCTCTCCGGACCTTCGCAATAGATCTTAGCGCTAGATCTCCAAAGAGGATCTTTCCGCCAAATCCTCCCGCCTGATTTTCCCGCCAGACTTTCCCGCCAACAAGCAGAGGAAAGCGTCGTGCCCTCAAGGGGTATAAAACCCCTGGACTACCACCGACGCTAGACACTCCAGTACGGACAACTGACCTATAGCCATTGTTACGCGTTCGTTACCTTAAGCACGGTTTTCATTCTTGTAAATAAAAGTTTATTCACAATAAACTCTAAAGTTACTGAGAAAGCACGAGTGCCTTCTCTACTTCGTACCAACGTATTATTATATTCAAAGTTCTGATATTTAATGACGCCAAAACAAATATCGGGACTCACTCGGAAGTAGGGGAACGTGGGGCAAGACGGGGTGGGGGGCAAGACGGGGTACCCGCCATATCTCAGGATTCGAACGCACGGACCAACTTTGCGCATGCGCGTTAGATGTGTTGTTACCGGCGCAGTTACCGTACTGACAGGCAATGAAACACCGTGACGCGTAACAAAATTACACCACTATTTGTAATTTCATGGAATTTCTTCCGTATTTCCTTCTTTGTTGCACCCGTGACAGTGACACGATACTGTAAACGATCATCGATGTATTTATATGTGTATGAAGCACAATTTAACTGGCTACAAGGTACGTATGTTGTTTTATACTTTTATGAATAATGTTTCGGGCAGTGTTCATATGAATGTAGTAAAACGAGAAGGGGCATGATGGGGTACTGATAATGAGAGGTACCCCATCATGCCCAAATGACAAACTCTTCATCAGGGTCAGAAGAAAACACCAAGGAAGACGAAAATCCTCCATGTTTATATTGTGATGGGCTCTATTTAGAATCTGTAGAAGGGTGAATAAGATGCCAAGTATGTATTCCTATATATGGTCCCATTGGGATAACGATATAGCAAATGGTCCCATTTGTCCTGCGCTGGTGTAGACGATGAAGACGATGATGATATACATACGTGCTTCTTCTGTCAGCGTATTAAATAAATACTATATATATATATATATTTAATTTATTTATATCGTTTTCTAATTGGTACCCCATCTTGCCCCCGGGGGTGCCCCACTCGTGGGGCAAGATGGGGTGAAAGGACTTTTTCTGAATTTTTTTAATTATTCTATTAAAACCATTAAATAATCGGTTGATTGATAGTCAAACTGAAAGACTTATTATCAAAGAATAGTTCAGGCACAAAATTGATTATTTGATTAAGAAAACCTGTGTTTTATTCATCATCAAACCTTAACTACCCCGTCTTGCCCCACCTTCCCCTATAACAAAATCAATGATTATGTTCAAACTGTAATATACCTCACTTAATTATTGGTCATTTTGAAACATTAATACAGTTCTGTCTCTCTATAGCCGCGTGTGTCGGCACCGGGCGCACGCAATTTGAGACACGAGTAGTCTATTCGGCTTCCTTTGATTTCACGCGGTCAGAGTGTAAGGTGTGTCACTATTGAGAATGGTTATGAACCTTTCTTCGGCTTTCTCTTTGACGTCCGATACCCGATGCCGCGGCGCGGCTACTACAAACGAAGTAGTGGGGATAGCTTCGCGCTTATAGAGAATCCGAAAACGTGTGCCATTTGAGAGACAGCACTGTAATCACAAAACGATGGGCAATAAGAAAGTAAAGATTATTTGAAAGTGTACTACTGTAGGGGAGAGTCGTGCGGTACCGACCAGCTTACAGTACCGACCAAAGCTAGTTCTCGCTTCTTCGACCAAATATTAACACTTTATTTGAATTAACAAATGGAAATAACAATTCTCTATAACCTACCCTAATAGCATTTATTTGCTGGGAATTTGTTGGGCCAATGACGTGTTATCCGTTAGCCAACTGTTGAAGTGTCGCGCTATTTTTAAATGGGCCAATGATTGTAACCAACGCAGGCTCAACTGAAGGTTTCTTTCCATAGGCCCAACTGAAGGTTTCTTTCCATAGGCCCAACTGAAGGTTTCTTTCCATAAGCCCAACAGTTTCTTTCAAATAGACATCTTAAAAACGTCCAGAAGACGTCTTGAAGAACTTCAAAAGACGTTGTAAACACATCTTTTTCAGGTCTGATTTAAGAAAAAAAAAAATGCGGCGAGGAGAATCGAACCCAAACTTTCCACTTACGAAGCAACCGCTATTCGCACTTATCTAATACATTTCCTTGTAAACACTTCTAATTTCTCAGTACATAACAGGTATTAATTGTTTATAAAAAGTACACAGTGACACGAAATATTTTACAAAATATCATCATTCGACCTTTAGACTCATTCCATACACATTCGTGTCAAGACAGACGTCCGCATTACGTATTTATAATAATAGGTTTTTGGATGTACCAAATTTTCTGATGTTTGTAAGACAACATTTAATCATCGTTGTAAATTTTTTGTTAATTAACCAACCATAGTAATTGTAGGCCCAACATTGAATATTCGGAGGCAAACTGTCGTAATTTTTTGTAAATTAACCAACCATAATAATTGTAGGCCCAACATTGAATAGTCGTAGGCAAACTGTCGTAATTTTTTGTTAATTAACCAACCATAATAATTGTAGTCCCAACATTGAGTATTCGTTGGCAAACTGTCGTAACTTTTTATTACTTAACCAACCATAATAATTGTAGGCCCAACATTGAATATTCGTTGGCAAACTGTTGTAAGTTTTTTGCCGTAGGCCCTATGTTGGGAATTTGTAGGCAAAACTCTAACTACAGTAAAAGTTGGATGACTGCACAGAACGATCTACAGCGTAAGTGCGCGGTAGTCATCCCCACCACCGGGGGAGGGGACTCCTCTGGCGCACCACGAAGCTGGACCGTCGCGAGCGTCGAGTAGTGTTACTTGATCCGAGCTCGAATATCCGTGAGCCAATACTAATGCAAGAAGAAAACTTTTTTATTATTGATCTTTTTGTAACGAAACTTTTACTAACGTATTTCTGAGGTTTTTCTGATTAAAATAAGACAAAACACGACATAATTTGGATCAACAGACGCGGTCGCGTCTGGAAGCTAATTCCCCTTCCCCCTCTACCCATGGCACACTGAGCGACCACGTCTCTATACGCGAAAGATAGCGAAATTGACAGGTCGTCGGAGCTATTTTAGTCTTATTATCTTATTTTATGACATAGTCCCGGTGTTTTTACACGATTAAACGAATAATTTTTTTTTTCGAACCCATTTGTCGTTTTACTTAATGTATCAAGCTGTTTTTCTAAAAGATACAAGATTTATTCTGAATTAATAGTTATCAAAATGATACTTTTTTCAGTCAGACGTTTCGTGACGTCATGTTTTACTTCTACACTTAATGCCAGTAGATGTCGCCATTCTCGTTTTACTTCTAGAATTGACACCAGTAGATGTCACTGTTCGAAAGCAGAATTTATTCCAACCAATCAGGAATGGTTTTGCTGAAAATGCGGTTGCGCAGTTGACGGAAAATACAAAAAGTCGCTGTGTCGGGTATCTAGTAAATAAATGTCACCTAGCTGTCAGTCGATTATAACCTGCCAAGTGATAGTAAAAATTGTTGAAATATCACGAGTTTTTCGACCATATAGGACACTGAATTATTGCCTTAATTAACAAGGTAAGTCGGTAAATTTTTTAATAGAATTTTTATGTATAGCTTATAGAACCCAAATTATATAGATAGAAACGAAGGAGATGTTCAACTTGGAACTTGTCCGGAGGAGGTTCGACAGAGGAGACGTACAGACTTGGAACTTGTTTCGGAGAAGATTCGACAGAGAAGCATCTTGTTACGTGCAAGTTTCTAGAAATTTGTCAAATAAGGTAAATCGACAACACATTATCAGTCACATTATTGAAGAAAGTACACTGAAAACATATTTCCCTTGATACTTTTCAATCTTTTGTGAAAGACATTTGTAATACTTTAAAATCCATAGTAGTTCCCACGCTAGCCATTAATTTTATTAGTTTCCCATTAACAATATATTTATTTTAATACACCAATAAACGTACTAAATTAATTTTATTAATATTATTAATTTTATTATACTGCCCTCCTTAGTTAAACTGTCATATCTAGGACATTTTAACTACACAGGGTAGTATAGCCATTGTGCGTTAACAGTATATTGGATCTCTTCGTTCATTTTTGCTGAATTACTATTAGCATTTAAATTTCCTGTAACAGGACCTTCTGCGATACGCTGTCATCTTCTTTGGACACATTATGTAGTTTCTACACATAGCACAAATTCACTCTTTTTGTAGAAGTTCTACGTTAAGTTGTAACTAAAATGTGGCTTTTATATATTTACAGATAATGGAAGCAGAAGAGACTTAGAAAAAATAACCCCGCTGCACGACCACATGCAAGAAGCACATTTTCATGTTTAATTAAGAAATATGTATGTATAAAATCAAATTTTAGTATAAATATGAAAAAAATGTATAAATTAGAGAAGAAAAAATAAATTGGTATATAGGTACACCATATTTACGTAAATACATGTATTTCTCTACATTAGAGTATGGATTAATTAACCTTTATGTCAACAGTACCAAAATTATACATATGTCAACAGCAGCATACCCGGGTATGCACATACATTTTGTATGGGAAATGGCATGGCGTTGTGCAAAAATGTGAATAATTAACACATTTCTTTTAATCTGCCTAAGTTTTTATCGTTATGTTCTTGGAAAATATGTTTTTTTTTTATGTATGTGGAAAAAGATTTGAGAAATATGTTATTTTAATGTATAAATAATGAGTTTCATAGAACACGCTTTATGGTGAGAATATTAGCTGTGAATGGCCGGCCATTTTTATAAAAAATAGCTTTAAACATTAAAATTATGAAGTGATTTTATGATTTTATTCTTCATTAAATGGTAAAGAATAAAGAAGATCTCACGCGATGGCGGCGGCACATTTGGGGTGCGTTCCGATTTACCGCGGTGAGTGCATGAAATTGGTGGAATCTTATTGGTGGCATCGTGTGATTCCCTAGAATTTCTCTCACTTTCCACCAATACAATGCCAGCGAGCGTGCAGCAAACGCAGAAATTTCAAAGGTGAAGCAGTCACTGCGCAGCGCGCATGCGTGTTTGTTTACAATCTTTGATTATTTGAATTTCTCTATTTCCAATCATCATCATTTTCGCTTTCATCAGTATTATTTAATAATATCGAGGTTATTGTAAACGACGTTTCTTTCTCCATAGTAGTATTTTCAAATTTCAAGAACGCATGAACCGCAGTAATCCCGCGGAACGATATGAATACGCGCCGCGACTACGCTGCGATCTCTGCACTCACTGCGTGATTCGGAATGCACCCTGGCTTGATACGAGCAGGGCTCGCTCTGTCGCGCGAAACACAAAACGAAGCGGGCGACCAGGGCTCGCTTCATTTTCGAATTGGCAGATTGACAGATTGGCATTCGAAAATTCTTCGTTATTTTCTTACATGTAAGTGTGCTTCATTATTATCTTAATTATAATGAAACGAACATATTTTTTTTCAATGAATAGAACAGATTTATGTGCAGTCAAATAATAGTCTGCGCAGATTTTTATTAACCTGTATCTTTATTGAAATGTGTATCCTTTTAGTATCAAGTCCCTTGGAAGGATATTCCATTATTTTCATTGAAATAGCACAATTATTATATTTGGTAAGTGACCTTTACATTTATTTATAATAATACGTACGATAGTAGTGTTCATTACAAATCTGTTGTTTTTTTCCAGGTTGGAATATTCCCAAAGTAAGTAAAATACATTCGGGCGGCTGCTGTGCGCTCCGAGTAAGTTTTACAGGCTGCAGAGCGCCTTATCTTATCTTATAACATCACTCGATAGGCTGCAGAGCGCCTTCTCTTTCGAACATATCAACTTTTAATTAAGTTTAAAGATAAATAATTAATATATACAACAAACAAAATGTCTGTACATGATCGAAATAAAGATTTAAGATCTAAAATACAAGACCTATATTTTAATATTCCTTATAAAAACTTAACCGATGAGGATAAAAAAATTATACGATGTGAGTCAAACGATGGCTGGCTTGAGGATTCTCATATGACGGCTTTTTCTTACTTATTGAACAAAGCCGCTAATTACGAAATTCGACCTACGTATCTAAGATATAACCTTCTAGAAATCAAACCCGTTAGGAAAGATAGGGACCACATACAAATTTTGCATCGTCCAGAACATTGGACTTGTAGTTACTATGACGGGACAAATATTTACATATACGATACGCTGCACAATTTCGCGGTTCCGTTACACAAAGAGCAAAAACTTTTTTTGGAAAAATTGTATCCTCATATTACAATTACAGACAAAACCGTTCATTTTCCGATTGTTCAACAACAAAAAAATACAAGAGATTGTGGAGTCATGGCTATAGCAATTGGCGTTTCATTAGCATTTAGTATTAAACCACAAAATGTTTACTATAATACAACACTTATGCGAAATCACCTGTTGAAATTGTTGACCGAAGAAATACAGTTCGAACATTTTCCCCAAGATCATAATATAAAAACTCCTCAACAAGTTTTACCGTTACAAGTTGCACGGCAAAAATGTTACGAAAGATTACGAATGAATATTCGAAATCGAAGAATTAAGGTAGATGTTAGGCAGTCATCCAATGGTAAAATAAAGGCTGAAGGTAACAAAAAACTGTTTTCTGGACGCGACACAAAAAAAGTCCAAATCCGAAAAATGTCCGTTGTAAGCGACAAGATTTTTATCGAAGTAGGAGAATCCATCCTGAGATCAAATAAAATTTTGAATAAGACCGAAGAAGGCATTCTTCCTAATGACGATACAAATCATGATCCTACATTTGTACAAGAGATTTCATCCACTGTTAAAAATATTTTTATGGAACATAATTATTCGTCAGGGAGTAATATCACAAACAATAATAATATGAATAAAGCGATCATAAATGGTAATGAATTTATGAATGATAAAATAGTAACTGATTTGAAACGTCCTTGTAAGCATTCGATTTCGAGAACAAATTACTCTACAACAATTCCACGAGCGATGAAATTGAGAAAAATGGAATTGTCAGAAAAAGATGAAAAGATCATTCAGATAGGGGAGTGGTTAGAAGACACGCATATAAGCCATTTTCACAATATTCTGCGACAATTTTATGGTTATGAACCCATAGATACGCTTTTAATACAATGTCCAGATGCAATAATCCCAGTAGACGAATCGAAAGAACATATACAAATTTTATACAGCCAAGCGAACGATAATTGGTCTGATAGCACAGGTGGCCATTGGGTTTGCAGTTATTATGACACAAATTTGATATATATATATGATTCTCTGAACAAAAGAACTGTACATCGACACCATGAAATTATCCTAAAACGATTATTTCCATTTTATCCTTTCGAAGAAAAAGGTGTCATTCTCCACTCGGTACAGATGCAAACAAATTTCAATGATTGTGGCGTATACGCAATAGCTAATGCCGTATCACTTGCATTAGGAGTAAAACCCACTGAAGTGCAATATGATCGAAAAAAAATGCGTGACCATTTGATCGAAATGTTAAAAAATAATGTCATAGATCTGTTTCCTGTACTTCAATATAATATTCAAACAAACTTTGATGACGAATTAATTAAGATTTCTTCTAATATGGCGGAACAAATTTTGCAAAATGATTTACAAAATAAAAATGCCGAGAATAATGATGCTTTGAATATAATTGATTTTTCCCAGATAATAATAGCAAATAAAAGAAAACGTAATCATGTCGATAACAATGAATTTATGAATGATAAAATAGTAACTGATTTGAAACGTCCTCGTAAGCATTCGATTTCGAGAACAAATAACTCTACAACAATTCCACGAGCGATGAAATTGAGAAAAATGGAATTGTCAGAAAAAGATGAAAAGATCATTCAGATAGGGGAGTGGTTAGAAGACACGCATATAAGCCATTTTCACAATATTCTGCGACAATTTTATGGTTATGAACCCATAGATACGCTTTTAATACAATGTCCAGATGCAATAATCCCAGTAGACGAAT
This sequence comes from Andrena minutula, assembly GCA_929113495.1. NCBI lineage: Eukaryota > Metazoa > Arthropoda > Insecta > Hymenoptera > Andrenidae > Andrena > Andrena minutula. The sequence continues at coordinate 24,096,558 of OV815993.1, forward strand.
CGAAAAAACATATACAAATTTTATACAGCCAAGCGCACGATAATTGGTCTGATAGCACAGGTGGCCATTGGGTTTGCAGTTATTATGACACAAATTTGATTTATATATATGATTCTCTGAACAAAAGAACTGTACATCGACACCATGAAATTATCCTAAAACGATTATTTCCATTTTATCCTTTCGCAGAAAAAGGTGTCATTCTCCACTCGGTACAGATGCAAACAAATTTCAATGATTGTGGCGTATACGCAATAGCTAATGCCGTGTCACTTGCATTAGGAGTAAAACCTACTGAAGTGCAATATGATCATAATAAAATGCGTGACCATTTGATCAAATTGTTAAAAAATAATGCCATAGCCATGTTTCCCGTACTTCAATATTGCAATGATCAAAGAAACTTTGATAACAAATTAATGAAAACTCCTTCTAATATGGTGGAACAAATTTTGCAAACTGATTCACAAAAAAATAATGCCGAGATTAATGATGCTCTGAATATAATCGATTTTTCCAAGAAAACAGTAGCAAAACGAAGAATTCGTAATGCTAAGTATTATAGGAAAAATAAATTACGAATTCTTCAGCAAAGAAAATTGTGGAAAAAAAATTACAGTATATGCAAAAAACAACGCATTGCAAAAGTCGGAAAGATTCGAGAAATCAATTACACCATAAAGTTTCATCTTTCTTCTGACAGATATATAAAAAATATTTCCAAATCTCTTCTTTCAGAAATGAAAAAGAAATGTGTAGTGAGTAGCCGATTTGAAGCTATGAAAATGTATAATTGGTGCATGCAGAAAAGGAAAAGCTACTTATTCTATTTGAGAAAAAATATAAGAATCTTGAAAGAAAAAGCTGAGGTTGCTTTGACTCGAGCTAACAATTGTCCAGAATGCAATATTTCGGATAGAACTGAGGCATTATGTGGATTTTCAAAGCATTTGCCGTCTTCTGAACCGTACTTTTATGAGGCGGCATACAAACACAAATTCCTGATAAAGAATTCTAAATGTGATTCTCATCAGAAAGATAAAAATGAAAAGGATGACGACATAGAAGTAAATGTACATGAAAATAAATTTAGGCAATTGGATGATCAATCAGTGACTAAAAATGCAAATGGTGTGATTATTGACAAAGTTTTAGAACCTCTGCCAATTGAAACTAAACTTCTTATTCTCAATGAGAAAGGCCAAGTTACGAACGTATTACCATTATTAGAGGACAATAACAAAAAACAAAGTAAAATATGGATGTGTGATGATATTTGTAAAATTGATAATGTATCCATTATACAAAGATATCAAGCATTGTTGAAGACTGCTGACAGGCTCAAAGTAAAGAGTGTTTATAAATTTGCCAATAACTTATTATCTTGCAGTAGAAGTTACATGTCCCGCAAATTAGGACATTCATTTCTTTGTTATGTTGAACCTGATACATGCTCTTCGACATTTTTACCAGTTTTACTTTTAGCCCCCCATTTTGTCGATGTAAGAGTTATAAAAAGAATTATTTGTAGAATTTTGGAACAATTCAATAATATAAAGAATCTTGACAAGAGATTGGATGAAACTGATATAGAATATCTAAAAAAAATTAGTACAGAAGCGATAGAGAAGAGTAAAACTACGATACCGAAATCGTACGAAATAAAAAATCTTAATGAACAAAACATAATGTCTAAATATAAAAATGCTTTTAAACAATTGACCAAAAGAACATTAGATACTGCTAAAAATGCATGCATTTCATGCGAAAAACTGTGCTACCGTAAAGAAGTGATGAAAATTGCAGATATGAGGAAGCCGTTGACATCAGAATCATGGGAAAACTTTAAAGTTTTCGCAGAGAAAAACGGATTGCACAGTGATTTCATATGCAAATATTGTAAGGAAAAATTCCAAAGGAATCAAATGCCTCCAACTTGCGTTAAAAATATGTTATATGTTAAAGAAATGCCAAAAGAAATATCTGCGTTAAACGAGTATGAAAGAATGTTTATACAAAGAGCAAAAGCATTTCAAGTTGTCCAACGAATGGAAACTGTCTCGAAATCAAAAAAAAATATACCTCATCAACATATGAACCAGAAAGTAAAAGGGAGAACATTTTATTTGCCATTGCCAATAGAGGAAACGCTCAAAAAGATTTGTAAATCAACAGATCCAATCAATCTCAATCAAGAATTTTACATATTGGTGCGTAGTTTACCAACAAAAGCAAAAAAGGTTTGGGAACATCTTGTAAATGTAAAAAACGTATATAATGCTTTGGTACGTTTGAAACAGATCAATCGCTTATATGAACATATCATTTTGCCTCCAAATCCAAATGAATTATTAAAAAAAGATTGGCCGGAAGTTGAATATACAATAGACGACTCCGACGCACAAAAAGAAAACAAAACATCTGAAGACACTGATAAGCAAGTAAAATTACCTGCACTGGTAAGTCAAGCTGATAAAGATGATGGTATTTACGAACAATACACAATTTATCCATTATACGAGAAAAGGATTAATGAAAAAGCGACAACATTATATCAGCAAAAAAAGATAGAGGACGCGCCACTTGATATTTATTGTAAGACCATTGATCTCCAATGCTTTCCACATTTGTATCCTTATGGAATGCATGGAGAACATGAATATAGAGAAGTCCATTTAACAGAATTTGAATATATTAAAGCAAGGCTTAAATCAAAACATTCTCAGTTTCGACTGGACGTGCAATACCTATTTTTCTTATTGAATCAAACCACCATTAGACGATTGAAAGCTGGAATTTATCAAAAACTGAACATAATTAATCCAAAAGAAAAATGTACAGCAAGTACATATTTGAATCTAATACAAAAGGACCTTTTAGAGTGTCACTTAACGACTATATTCTCTCGAATTCCAAATACAGAACCGTTCTGGCATATACCTAGAAGTAATTTGAGATGCATGCTGGAAAATTATGGGCCAGCTACCTGGTTCCTCACTCTCAGTCCATCTGAATGGTTATGGTCAGATTTAATTGAATACGTTAAAGAAGTTAATACGCCATTTATGGATAAAATGTCCAGTAGTGAGATTCTAACAAAAGATCCAGTATCCGTGTCAAGATTTCTCGATAACAAATTTCATGCGATGCTAGAGTTTCTTTGTTCTATCGATAACCCAATCGGACACGTGGTACATTATTTCTGGAGAAGAGAATACCAAGGTAGAGGAATGCAACATTTCCACTTATTAATATGGATCAAAGATGCTCCTATTCTAGGCAAAGATTCAGATGAAATAGTAGCTGCTTTCATACTAAGATATGTCACATGTAGGCTTCCAGATCCCAAAATCTCACCTACTTTGTATAGACGTGTGAATACCCATCAAAGGCATCATCACAATTCGTATTGCATGAGAACAAAAAAGAACAAAAATAATCGCATGCAGCGAGTGTGTCGTTTTGGATTTCCTAGACTTGTTACAAAAAACATAAATATGAGAGACGTAGCTACATCTATAGCTGGTAGAAAGCAATTAAGAAGTCGTAGTAGATTGTACGACTTGCCACGTGACAAACAAGAAGTAAATATTAACGATTATAACCCAATTGTCTTAACAGCATGGGAAGGAAATATGGATATCCAATTTGTAGGTGAAAACTCAACTACTTTGTGTTGGTACTGCACTAAATACGTGACAAAACATGAGAAAAGTTATGCAGCTGAAATGTTTGTAGACGTTCAATCAACAAAATCATTATGCGCTCGCTTATGGAATATTGGAATGCAAGGATTAAATAATAGAGAATGCGGTGCTCTTGAAGCCGCTGATACTTTGTTGGGAATATCTTTATACGGTACGGATACCAAAACAACTATTAGATGGTTGGACGTCAATGTAATCAGAAATCGGAGAGTTAAACGCAAAGAAGAAATAGAAAACTTGGATCCCGATTCGACTGATATATTCTTCCCAAATATAATTGACGATTATTACCCAAACCGACCAGTCCAACACGAATCGATGAGTTTGTACGAGTTTGCAAGATGGTACGATAGGAAAAAGGCACTAAACAATGATGATTGCAATAATGACGATGATCAAGATAATAATGATGATGATTCCGAACTCCAATGCTTCGAAATAGGAAATAAGTATTTCAAAAGAAGAAAGAGACCTTACTTGATAAATCACTACAGGAATAATTCAAAAACACAGCCAGAAAGATATTTCTATGCCTTACTGTTGTTGTTTCAACCTTGGAGAGATATAGATGAATTGAAAAATGGATGTGATACATACTCAGAATCTTTTTTAGCAGCACAAACTATTTTAGAAGAAGCAATGAAGTATCATAAAAAATTGACTGATTTAGAAGAATGCATTGAAGCCGTTAAGGAAATGGTAAATCATAAAATTAATGAACCATCTCAAAATAATCCTAACGACCGCGATGAAAATGCATTAGAATGTGATCCTTTCGAAGTTGGCGATGCGATGAAAGATTTTCATGACGCGGCTAATAACGTTAACGGAGAGGAGCTTTCGGAAATGATTGCTGGCTTGAATATTGATCAAAAAAGTATTTTCGATAAAGTAGTTTCGGCTATAAATTCAGAAAATGAAATTTTGAGAATGTTTGTTAGTGGAGAAGGTGGCACTGGTAAGAGTCGTTTGATTCAAGCTCTCCAGGGTTATATAAAACAACATTTGGGTAAAGAAACGGCTGTAACGGCGCCTACCGGAATCGCAGCTTTCAATATTAACGGTTTGACAGTACACAGACTGTTTCAATTACCTGTCGAACATGGCAGTAGAACAAAAAAATATAAACAATTGTCTAACGCCGTTCTCAAAATATTACGAGACGAATTGAAAAATATTTCATTAATAATAATAGATGAAGTATCGATGATATCAAATGTTACATTGATGTATATAAACTTACGTCTCATGGAAATATTCAATACATATGAATGTGACGAGGGCTGGTTCGGTAAAAAGCATATACTGGTAATCGGAGATTTACTACAACTCCCTCCAGTTCGTGAAGGTCCTTGTTACCTGCAAATGTCTGACGATCAAGTACAAAAGTTTCTAGGTTGCTTAGCAGGTCACAATTTATGGTCTTTATTCCAATACAAAGTATTAACCATAAATATGCGTCAAAAAGGCGATGAAACATACCGTCAACTATTATCGAGAATTCGTTTTGGCACACTGTTGACTTCAGACATGCAATTGTTGCAAACGAGACAACTAAAATTCAATTCGTCAAGTTATTCAATGAAACTTGATGAATTATGTGAATACATCAATCATTTGCCTGCTGACACTGTTTGCTTGTTACCTACATGCCACCTGTGTGATACTCTTAACAGTGCAATGCTTGAAAAAATTGAATCTGAAAAGATCGAGCTTATTGCTCAGGACCAGTTGAATTGCTCTAAATTTTTGAAAAAAAAAGTAACGAAATTATTAAATAAATACGAAGAGGATCATTCACGAACTGCTGGTCTGGCCAAAAGTATAACAATAAAAATTGGAACGAGAATTATGATTCGTAGGAACATCGACGTCACTTTAGGACTGGTTAACGGTACTATTGGAACAATTGTTTCTGTCACTCGATCTATTGACAAAAAAGATGATATCGACAAAATAACCATTGTCCTTCCAGGAGGCAAAGAATGCGCTATAGATAGAGTTTCCGTTAAATTTGAAATAATGGAAAGGGTGTTCGTTGTTAGAAAACAATTTCCCATATGTCTTAGCTATGGTATCACTATACACAAAAGTCAAGGCTTGAGTTTGGCAAATGCTATCATTGACGCTGGCAACAGTGTGTTTTCTACTGGGCAAGTTTATGTGGCTCTCTCAAGAATCACTAATTTGGAAGGACTTCACTTGATTAACTTTGACCCGCAATCTGTTGCAGCTAGTGATTCGGCAATTCTTGAATATAACAAATTAGGGGCCACTCATGATCCGCCACTTCCAAGTAACGAAATTCGAAACATTAAACATAAAAAAATCACAGACAATTTCTGGGCCGTGCCCAAAGGAGTGCTAGCCCATCAAATTCCCATTGAGGATAATGCTGAAGATTTTATAGAAATTCGTGGATTACCTAACACTGATCAAATATCAAGTTATGCAAATGCCATCATGCAATGCATTGTACAATGTTATGTAATCAAAACAAACTTATTAGAGTTTACAGAGTCTCACGAAATTCGAGATTTCATAAATGATTACTCGGAACAACATAAAAAATTGACTACTTTGAATATTAGAAGTTTCATAGGAGGCAAATTTTTGCAAAAAGTTCAACAAGACGCATCTGAATTTCTTTTAGCATTATGCAATAATTTACAAGGGCTCCGAAATATAGTTCAATTTGAAATGACAACATCTGTACAGTGCAGAAAATGTCCTCATAAAGAAACAACCACTAACAAGCATTATATTCTCCCCTTGCCAGTTAAAGAAATGTGTTTAAAGTCAAAGAAAGGTTCACCTTTACAAGATTATGTTAATATTGCTTTACCGATTGGTTGGAAATCGAGTTCGCGAAAACCGTGCGAACAATGTTCTGAGCAAATATTTACTAAAATTGAAATTATTACTCCGCCAATAATTATTATAATGCAACTGTTGTTGTTCTCTTGTGATGAAAATGGCGACATTATTAAAGAAATTAATTATAACATTACAGCTGCTCCACAACCGATATCAATATGTAATAAAAAATATAAATTACTAAGTGCCGTATTTCACACCGGTCTTCATCCTCAGAGCGGTTCATATTCATGCATGATACGTGATGGTACATCAGCATGGAAATGTATTGACAACGACAAAATTAATCAAACGAAGTGGCCTCGTAACGCAAAAAATGTGTATATTCTTTTTTTGCAACGTCAAAAATGAAAATAAATCATATGTTTTAAACGATTTTATTCAGCTTCGATTCCTCTGAACACTTAAATTTAAGACAATTACACCAATCCAATTGTTTTGAAACTTTGGAGGCGTGCGTGATTCGGATGACAATACGATATTTTAAAAATCAAATAACCCCGAGGGGGTGAAAATTGTACCCAGTCAGCAATAATCAATAAATATAACCCATAACCACAAATTAACGGACGCGGTCGCGCCTGGAAGCTAATTCCCCGTCCCCCTCTTCCCATAGGCACAATCACGGCACTCGGGTAGCTAGTCGCATCACGAGTTCCGTAAATACACAATTTATATCGAGAAATGATTCGTTATGAACGAATAGAGAAAAAATAGAGAGGGTGTCCCTCATGTATATTTTTCTCTTTCTACCGCCGTTTACATTTTCGCCCATTGCATGCTTTCTCCATGTTTATATACTCTACGATTCACGGTTTTTGAGCATACCGTAATGAAGAATTTCGATAGATCGATATTTACTAAGAAGTGCTCTTTGATCGTCAAATCTTTACTAATCATCTAAACAACTTCATAGAAAAGCTATAAATTAGAAGTAGATGAAAATGGCAGACAGCGACATGGAGACGGATGAAGAAATTGTAAGTAATATTATAAAAATACTCTATTAAACTCATAGCAGAGTTGCACTTGGCCTACGGCATCAGTGGACCTAGATCGTAACTGTATAATAACAATGCAACTTGAAGATAACTTACTAACAAACTAACTTGTAACGTCAACGATTAGAAATATGAAACACATCTGAGTTAAAATATGCTTCTATGTATTCAATATTTTCTTCTTGTATTACTTGTTATACAGTTACAGTCTATGCCCACTGATATTTAACATATTACTTCCGTCTATCATACGACGCTTTTATGAGCTCTTGTTGATCATTTTCGTTAATTAATTGTTTATTAATTTTTGTAGCAAAAAAGCGAGTACGCCCTTCTCGATGGTAAGTTTTACCCCATAAAAACTTCAAAAAAGTAAAAAAATTACGCCAAGTACATGAAATCAAATAAATCACAAAAAAATAGAAGATAATATATAATAATTACAAAATAAAATAAAGATAGGAAATCAAAATGAGCTGCAAGTACATAATAGTGCTTTAAAGAATTAAATAATAAAATTTATAATATGTACATTTATTCAAATTTATTTTTCCAGACTCGAATGATGAAGAAATTTTAAAGGCGGTTACAAAGGTTCAGAAAACCGCGCCACCGCCACCGCCACCACTACCACCAACGCCATTACCAGAGGCCCGGCCAGCTTGGCCGCCGTTGCCATCAGCCGTATTTACGGCGCCTCCGCCGCCGCTGCCATCGGCCGTATTTACGGCGACCCCGCCACCGCTGCCGTCAGCCGTAGATACGGCGACCCCGCCGCGACCACCACCCTATCCCCCCCAAAACCATATGCAGGGCCCGGCCACGGCAGATGGTATTATTTCTTATTAATTTAATTAAATACCTTTTTATATTTTTACAATATATATTATTCGGTTTAGCCTATATCAGAGGAGGCGAACATTTTTTTCGGCACGTGCCAAAAATCTATAAATTATTATAATGAAATTGAAGACGTTTATTATTATTACTAATTACAGGAGGTCATGAAACAAAGCGGCATCAGCGGAGCGGCTGGAGGGTCCGGGCTCGCCAGGACCAATGGGCCACCCTCCAGGCCGTACGGGCACAGGCCGTAAGCCTCCGTGCTCAGGCCTGCATGCTGCGGGAGCTCGTCCATACACAAACCTATGGTCGTGGCCGTGGCCGTGGCCGTGGTCGTGGTAGCCGTGGCAGTCGTGGCGGCCGTATTTTATAATATAATTATTATGTTTAATTCTGTATTATGTTTGACGTATTAAAATAAAAAAATAGTTAAATGTGTGTGTGTGTGTGTGTGTGTGTGTGTACAGGTTCTCGTCTAAAATACTTCTAATTCATGTTGAAACACCGCTGTGGCGGCATTTGCGGCAGATATAGCGTGAAGTAAACGGATGACGTTTAATGCGAGACACGTTCGCGCAGTCCTGTCATAAAATTTAATTTTCGGTTATGTTTATTTTCCGGTTGTTAACATAAAATAACCGATAGTAGATTTTGAAATAAATGCGTATTTCTTTGGTCTCTACCATCCCGCTTTATTTATCTGTGTCTTCCATTCTAAGCCCGTTGATCTATTTACTTTGGACAAGACTTTATTCATCTGAGTATTCAGGTTTCCTAACCCTTGCCATCTCTACGAAATACATAACATTCGTTTCCATTCTTTTCATTACTACTCTAGTTTCCCGCTTAATTTATTTGTGTTTTCCATTATAATAATCAATGGATTTATATATAAATCCGTTGATTTATTTACTTTGGACATTACAAGTTTATCGTTTATAGTGGCAAAATTATTATGATTTTTTTAGGTTCATTGCAATAAAAGTCATTTATCCTTTGTGTCATTTTCGCTACAGCATCGCGAACAGAACCGATCGCGCAGATTTATATAATTATGACAATCATAGGCAGATGGTGCCACAGTGGTGTTTCAACATGAATTAGAAGTATTTTAACGAGAACCTGTGGCTTGACAATGCCCTCACCATATTCATGAAATACTGTAGAATCTTAGCGATGTATAAAAGCCAGCCCTAAAGTCGGTATCATATATATTGGCCGGTGAGTTTCGGAGGGGTATTCTCCCACTACACCGTTTGTTTGCCTCGGTGCTCCTTTTCTCAACGTTTTCTGATTCACTCTCGTTCCATCTCGCTCTCGCCTTCACAGAACAAGAGTGAGCCAGAAGTGGTGGGGATAGTGCCAAGATTCTGACGTGTAGGCCAAACCGAGATGTCAGCGTAGAAATACACACATCAGAATAGGTGTGCGTTAGCAACGAAAAAATTCAGAAACTTTATTGGTCAGAACATCGATTCGTTCTCGATAGCTTCATCTCGTATTGGTCTACGTATAGCTTCGCAACGCACACAACTATTACGTTAAGGATAAATAACAGCCAACCGGCTAGGTTCAGGCGGAACCGAGCAGCGTTCCCTTTACCCCACCGTACCATGCAACTTCAACTGACAAATCAGCGATCGTCAGATGGTGGTGGCTGATTTCTCCTCGATCGCTGCTCGCGAAACCGATTTCACCGGCCAATATATTTGATACCGACTTTAGTAAGCTCGAATGCAATCGAAACTCGATCGGCCACAATCGTTTGAGCCGAGTGTACCAGCATGTATCTTGCATGAATATGAACCGCTTTGTGGATGAAGACCGTTATGAAATAGGGCACTTATTAATTTATAATAAATTATGAAAAAAGTGATGAAATCCCCTCCCCCCCCCAAAAAACATGACTCATGTATGAAAGAAGCTAATTCCCTTTAATTCACGAAAAAGGTCCCACGCAAAGATTGTGAAATCTTTGCTAATTCCAATCACGAAAAAAGTTCTCACGCAAAGATTGCGAAATCATCTTTGCTAATTCCAATCACGAAAAAAGTTCTCACGCAAAGATTATGAAATCATCTTTGCTAATTCCAATTGTATTCTCGTTCTCCGTTCGAACACTGATTCCTCTGTCACTTTTTATACTTGACATTCCTTTATTGGCCACAAATCAATTCAGTGCTCAGATTTTCAGCTTCGGTTTTAAGGAATTAGCGGGCGAGAGGCTTATAAGAAAGAAACTATGAAGTCGACTTAAAACAAAATGTTTTTCATATTCTCCGCATCTCTCTTACAACGTATTCGGACTCAGCGCGCACTAGTGCAGGTTGCCGAATGTGCTATTAATCTATTACCGATTTTGATTCGTTTAAATTAGTCTCTACCAATTTTTTTACCAATCATTTTTATTATTTTCCATCGTAAAACGATTTTCATACGACATTTTTAACAGAAGATATCCCTCTTATAAAAGTTTTTGTGTCAGCTACAGGCCTCTCGCCCGCTAATTCCTTAAAACCGAAGCTGAAAATCTGAGCACTGAATTGATTTGTGGCCAATAAAGGAATGTCAAGTATAAAAAGTGACAGAGGAATCAGTGTTCGAACGGAGAACGAGAATACAATTGGAATTAGCAAAGATGATTTCATAATCTTTGCGTGAGAACTTTTTTCGTGATTGGAATTAGCAAAGATGATTTCGCAATCTTTGCGTGAGAACTTTTTTCGTGATTGGAATTAGCAAAGATTTCACAATCTTTGCGTGGGACCTTTTTCGTGAATTAAAGGGAATTAGCTTCTTTCATACATGAGTCATGTTTTTTGGGGGGGGGGAGGTAATATTTACTTCATTTCTCACCCGGCATCCAACATTATTATCACTCATTAAATATGCAAAAATGATCCGAATTATATCATTTTTGGTCTTTTTTTAAATGAGGGAACCTCACAAATACATTGGCAAAAGTTGCGTTAACCAGAAATCAAAAATAGAAAAATTTTCTTGTTGCATTAGTAAATGTGTCATCGACGCGTTTGTTTTGTTCAGCTCGAGTGTCTTCCCTCTTGCTCTTTCTCTCGCTGTCCTTCTCTACGCTTGACAAAAAACGTAAACAAACTCCGAGCACGGCTCGAAATTTTGGAGGTCGAGAATATTTACCTCTGCTGGATAACTGCATGCCTCCGGTCCCGAATTTCGTGCAGTTATCCAACTTTTACTGTATATCCCAACTAATTCCCAACTGCTGGCTACCGTTGGCCAATCAGAAATGCTACTAGGGTACGGGCGTCCGACCGGCCTGCACAGTCTGGCCTGCGCAGGCCGAACTGGCAGGCCGCCCGAACCATGTGTGGCCGCCTTTATTCACAATCCAAGAGTAAGGCCCTTGAATGACCATCCTTATTCGAGCTTTGAATAATGAATAACCGTAAGTACCTTTTATCTGAATATTATTCAGATATTATCTTTGCCCATCTCTGGTTCGAATCATTTACATTGCAAGCATGACCTTCAGGCACACCAATGTTCAACTTAAAATTACATACCTATGAAAATGAAATGAATTACTGATTGTCAAATCGCAGCAACAAACGATTGAACAAAAGATCTCTGATCGACAAACGCTGTAACTTGGAGTGCAAAAAGTTAACGGCAAAAAAAGAGTCTGCGGAAGAGTAAAATGTGGTAGCTTTTGGGGGTGTACGCAAGCGGTAATTGTTCGCTTGTAATACACCTATGAAGGAACATTTGATAACCGTTAACCGTGCAACATAAAATATTAAAAATTGACGCTCTCATTGGCGTTCCTGGAAGTGGAATTTTGAATAATTTATTCAAAATTATTGAATAAATTACGAGGATATATTGCAATATTTTGTTTTTTTCTTTGAAAACGGTAGTTCAATAATTCAAAAGTAACTTCCCGTGATAAATTGATTGCCGTTGTTTTCAATAATTAGCGAACGGGATTAAATATTTAAAAAACCGCAACAAGTAATACCTAATCTTGGAGCCAATGAGCTCATTCTACATGCGCGAAACGGGTTCCTTCATAAATCACAAGCAATATACACTTGAAGTTCGATGATTAACGTAGGAAGATACCGAACCCGAATACACTGCTGTCTCTCAAATTGCACGCGTTTTCGGATTCTCTATACGCGCGAAGCTATCCCCACTACTTCGTTTGTAGTCGCCGCGCCGCACAGTGGTCTATTTCGCCAAAAAGCTGGCCAAAATGCAATTTTCAAACTATAAAACAGCGTTTTGCTACTATGGCACATTTGTTATATACACTGCAATGTATCAAATACTGTTTGAGAAATTAAAATACAGTTATCAGTTACTATTATATAAACCTTTAAATTTGGCTTAATTTCTTAGTCCTTAATGTCTTGATATTTCTATCATTTTTAATGTATCACACAAAGTTTCATTGAAGGAATTCATTTGTGAAATGTTTTACCATTAAAATATGTGTTATAAACATTAAATTTGCATAGCAGCAGTCCAAAATATTTGTACATTTACCCGTGTATTTCCCTTCCCAATATATCGTACATCTTAGTCCTCGCTTAATAAAGAACGAGGAAAAAAGTAATGTTATACGCTTTTATACGCAAAGAGAAGAAATTCTTCATTTCAAGTACACTGCCCAGAAGGATATGCAATTGAAAAATTTTGCGATAATTTGCGATCCTATAAGATATTTACATTTAAAGTGCTTAAGAGGGTCTTCTACAGTTATAGACAATTTTTTACATTCTCCGGAATTTTTGTATAACGAAACTATGAAACTTCTTCCATTGACGTTTTTTTTTCACATGTATTTGTTCATTTTTCAACAATACTTACAAATTTTTACAATGAGAAATAATCAAAAGGTGGCAGTACAGAGCCTCGTATACAAAAGGGTGTACCGAAACGATATTCTCATTGCTCTCATAAAATCTCAAGATCTACTTAACCGATTTCATTCAAATTTGGTGTGTATCTTCAATACACATGTTGCTATAGCCCGTACTAGAATGAAGTCAAGATTATTATTTTTTCTACTTTTCTTTACTCTGGAAATGTTAACAAAAATTTCGAAAATTGGTATTTCAACTTCAAAATACCACTTTTTCTAATTGTCAATGTTTAATGAAAACAATTTTTCTAAACTAAAAATATGCCATTTATCGCCTATTGAACGAATAAATAATTAAACGATCCATTGATTTTCGCAACATTAACACCACTATTTTCAAAAATCTTCTAAAATGAAATTATACTTAATTCATTATTTTGAATGCTTCTTTTTGAGCGAAAACAGAGAAATCATCACGTTTTACGAAAAAAAAATACGTAAAAGACAATATTTATGCAAGCGGTATTACATCCTCCATTATGAATTTTATATTTTCGATGACACATTTGATACCAGCGACCACGAAAACTCTAAAGTACTAGGTGTCTGTTAAATTTGATATTTTTTTCAGGTACTCGACCACCATTTGTTTTCTTTTTGCAATTTTAACTTCAGATTCTGAATCAGCGACCTCGAAAACCCTTGTATACTAATTTTTGTACAAATCGGAAGATGCCTTCATATTTTGGCCAGCTTTTTCGCGAATTAGACCACTGTGCGCCGCGGCATCGGGTATCGGATGTGAAAGAGAAAGCCGAAGAAAGGTTCATAACCATTTTCATTAGTGACACACCTTACACTCTGACCGCGTGAAATCAAAGGAACCGAATAGACTACTCGTCTCTCAAATTGCGTGCGCCCGGTCCCGACACACGCGGCTATAGAGAGACAGAACTGTATTCGAAAAATTATATGACTTTGTGGATATGTAGGGGATTTCCTACCGATTACTACGCAGTTTTTGTTTGATACCGAAATTCACTCGAAGGAGGTGAAATTAACCCCTGAAAATTCGGCTATCATCCGATTTTGTGTTATAACTCGCGAACTGTAGTACATAGAAAACAGTTTCAAGAGAAAAGTTACTTCTTTTAATTAGCTCTATCACATGATAAAAAAATTATTTTATACTTCACGAGTTATAACACAAAACCGGAAGTAACGTGAATTTCAGGGGTCAATTACACCCCCCTTACAGTAAATTTGGGCAGCAAACAAAAATTGCAGTGTAATCAGGAAGAAGTCCCCTACATATTCACAAAGTTTCAGATTTTTTTAATTACCGCGTTCGGGATATTCCCTTGTACTTAAGCCGTTTTGCAGTTATCGTGATTACCGTTTTAAAAAGAGTGTCTCCATAGAACCGTATTTACAGTTCCCGATCGTTATTTAAACGCTTATGGCTACTTTTATGAATCTCACATCACCCATAATATACAGATTTAACGGGCATCATCGATCGATCATTTTGCTGGATTAAATTTCTATAAGTTGAACAGTTCCGCGTGGAGATAAACAATCATCGAAACGCCCAGCGAGTGTGTAGTACTGTAAGTATATACTTATCACTCACGCCAATGAGCTGTAACTTGTAGAATATTTAATACAATTTTCAATAAGGGACACTTGCATACTATTTTCAGAACTCAAGCTACATATTTGTAGAATACAGAATTTTCGATTTTCAAAGTTTTATCCCTCTTATAGATAGTGCATTCTGCACTTAATGATTGCACACAGAGCAACCGAAAACATCTCAATTTTTACGATTAACCCAACAGGGTACTCAATGCCGTTCAGATCGTATCTTTTAACCCATTTTAATATTCTGCCCTTCGAATGTAATTAATCGCGAACCCAACATGCATGTGTAGGTGGAATTTGCAGGCATTGAAGGCAATCTGAAATGGGAATTATATTTGCGATGCTATGCGAAGAATATATTTTCATCGTCATGATAAAATACCTTCGCTTTATTATGGTCGTGTAACTGTACAGTACCTGTATACCTTTATGCGCACCACAACATTTATTAAACGTACTCGTGGCAAGGCGCATCGTAGATCCCGCCATACGAATGACAATTTAAACTATGTTCTTGCCCGAGCAGTTGTATGTCATCCACTGCCACGGCAGCTGAATGTACCATCTTGCACTCAGAATTCGTATTAGCGTCGTGAATATAATAGCGGCAATAACGAAGGGAACAATCATTTCCCCTCTAGTCTTTAAGCATAAAGAGTAAAAGGTACCTTCTTTGTTTTCCGTACCATTTGTGAATTTTTAATGAGTACCAGATATCTAGAGGTATCATCATCGCTGTGACAAAAATAACTATATTCGCTCGTAAACTTGTGCATCCAACAAGCGAAAAAAGCATCGCAGATTGGTCGCCCGAAGTGCACACGAATAAGCGGTTCCGACTAATTAAACAACATTTGAGGGAACGGAGGGCAAGCAAGCATTGAAACGTAACGACCGGTCGCGATTCATGCAAATTCAACCGTTTCCGAACCAAGTGTTTCCACCACCATCTCCACCACCCCACCACCTCCACCACCTCTACCACCTTTACCACCACCACCGTTGCTCGGCAATCGTTCCTCCTCTATACACTTGTCTCCTTCCTGCACACGAATATTACCTACATATTATTTCTCATTTTCATCTGGTCCTTTCTATTCAGTTTTCCGCAGCTATATTCTCATTTCCTTTCCACTTTTTCTATCTTTATCCGCCGTCTCGCTGGCGTACATTCTCTACTTTCCTTTCATACAATTTCATATAAATTCTCTTATTTCATCTTACCCTAATTTCCTTCACTACATCCTTACTTATTGGCTCCCGTCCCTCGCCTAACGCTAGGTTCTTTTTCTGTACGGCCGCTTACTTCCGCCGTATTATTTCTATCGTTATCCTTCTTCTTCGTTTTCTAAATACATCCTTTCTCAGCCCCCTTTTAACAGAAGTAGGTCCTTTGGGTCCCTTTTAAAGAGAACGAATGAAAACACACTAACGGCACGTGACCCTGCACAGCGCTCCGTCCCGAGCAAACCCAATGCAACGACCAGCTGCAATGCTGTTCATCTACTTAACTCTCAACCCTGGGAAGACACGCACAATAGAGGAATAGATCCCAATAACATCAAAGATATCGTTCGAAAACATTCGGACAGTTGGTTATTCTTTAAATTACAAATAAAAGCACTTACAATGATTTCATCATTTGTTATTATTATAGCTATGTACATTGTACAGTAAAGTATCATGATACGATAAAATTTATTTTCGTGTATAAATTATATAAATACAATGCAATAACAAAATTCCTCTCCATAAATGCAGAACCTAATGAAAATCTATTGTTACTCGAAAAATTAATTATTTTCAGGTTGTTGAATTTCTAAGGTCTGGGCAAATAGAGAGTTCTTCTGAACGTAAACATAGTGCGTGTGGTTATAAACTGTTCGTTAAGCCAACATACCGCCAGTATACCTCCAGTGCATACAAACTCCACATAGAGATCGTTTTAATTGTAATGCGCTACTAGTTAGTTTTTAAATAAGGAATTTTCAATTTATAACTTGTTTATTCCGTAACAAAGTGATAAAGATTGTTTTTAGCCGCTATTTTACACAGTTAAGGGGGGTTTCCTCCCACCTTTGACGGCCTGAAAAGGAGCGCGATAGTTGGGATTTTGTTTTAAAGGAACTTTCAAATTATATTAATTGAAAACTTTATGCCTATATTTGTACATATTTAGTAAACATTTAAAAAAAAGTTAATTAAAAACGGGTACCTAAAACATTAAACGCGTTTTTCTCAAAACAATGCTTTTCGAAGTGGTTACCATGATATCTCAGAAACCAATCACCTGATTTACTTCAAACTTGGCATATATCAGTGGATGTCCCATTCTTGTTGGTACTAAAACTAAATCGGTTTTTGCAAAATTCGACTTTTACGACTTAAAAAACCAGCGAATTTTTTGCAAACATCTCAGTTTTAGAGGCTGCCATTTTTTTTTAATTTTCAGTATTTCTCATTTAATCTAGTTCAGGCGATAGCCACACTGATACAGATTACATAAATTTTTAAATTTTCTATTTAAGACAACTATAACGACTAAATTTATGCTAACAATGCCCATGTGATTTTTGTAAGACGCTCAATTTTTTTTCATATTCTCTACACAGTGACAAATGAAGCGGCAAAGCTGGATGTAAATATGTTTACATAATGGTTTTGTTTTAAAAAATTCCCTCAAAGTTCATATCATTTTTCGTCCATCTAGGTAGGAAGACCGCTTAACCTTTAGAGCAGGCCTGCCCCATCGGGTGCAAATACCTCCTGAATTTCTGGGACCCGGGCAACAGCCAAGCGCGGGGACTATTCCATTGCTACCCGTTGCGAGATTTGTGAGAGAACTGCATGAGTGTGTGAGCCTGTTAGGACGGCCGCACACTCATGCAGTTCTCCCGCAGTCCATGCTGTGGTTAGCAACGTAACAGTCCCGCTGCCCGGCTGTTGCCCGGGTCCCAGAAATTCAGGAGGTATTTGCACCCGATGGGGCAGGCCTGCTTTAGGGGTACGGGCTGGCCACTACAGTGGCCACAGAAAATTTTAAAAGTTGGACATGTTTCTAAGGGTTTCTGATACTGCTAATTATGATTCCTAGGTCAGAGTATTGAAATTTTACGCAGAAACAGTGTGGCCAACATAACCAAGCCTAAATAAATAACAGCAGTTACATTCATATATTATTCTTTCCTTTGGCGTTACCCAGGGCTAACGACGTGGACGTAGAAAGTTTTGTAGATATTTTTTGTTTTTGGGGTTTTTGTGTTATTTTTGGATTTATTTTTTAGCTTTCTGAATTTACTACTTATTATGTGAGCTGCAGTCGCGCAACTCACTAATGTCCATGCATTATACAAAATGAATAATGAATGTGTATCTCTTTGTTGCGTTTTTTATGTCTTTGTTCATACTTCTTGTCCTTCCAAATGAAAAAAAAAATGAATTTGTATGTCGGAAATTCGAATTTACAGTATTGATTATATCGTAGGGAAATCCTCAAAACCGGGTGCTATGCCCATTGCAGTGTCACATGTGGAGCATATATAAATAGTTCGACATCTAGTTTGCCATAAAGAACTTTCTACGTCCACGTCGTTAGCCCTGGGTAACGCCAAATGAAAGAATAATATATGAATGTAACTGCTGTTACATTCCTGTTATTTATTTAGGCTTGGTTATGTTGGCAACACTGTTTCTGCGCAAAATTTCGATACTCTGACCTAAGAATCGTAATTAGCGATATCAAAAACCCTTAGAAACAACAAAGTTCAAATTTTAAAAGTTCCAGTATATGCCATACCGTTCGCGGCTGGGCTGGCCACTATAGTGGCCACCTAAAAATTTGGATACTTTGCCGACCATTTTGGTGGTATACAGTGGTGTCTCTCAAATGGCACGCGTTTTCGGATTCTCTATAAGCGCGAAGCTATCCCCACTACTTCGTTTGTAGTCGCCGCGCCGCGACATCGGGTATCGGATGTCAAAGAAAAAGCCGAAGAAAGGTTCATAACCATTGTCAATAGTGACACACCTTACACTCTGACCGCGTGAAATCAAAGGAAGCCGAATAGACTACTCGTCTCTCAAATTGCGTGCGCCCGGTCCCGACACACGCGGCTATAGAGAGACAGAACTGTATATGCATTAATTTTAAGTAAATAAAATTTACAATTTCAATGAAGAAATCCCGGCCCTCTAAAGGTTAAGTAATATTTGTGACGGACTGTTACTACATATCTATCAAGTGTCCGGATATTTTTGAACTTATTGTTAATGTACATCTGATAGCCTACATCAGGCCTGCCCTGTTCTGACCTCCTTAAGTTCTGGGACCCGGACAACAGCCAAACGCGGAACTGTTACTTTTGTTAGCTAACCATAGCATAGGCTACGGGAGAACTGCAAGACTGTGCGTGCGTCCATACTGGCTCTGTCCATTTTGGTAAATCGTGTAAATAATATCGCTAGAATTTCAATTGTCCGTTGAAGAGGATGCAATATTAATTGAAAACACCAGAAACTACCCTGCTCTTTTCGATAACAGTAATAAAGGTAGGTACAAGAATGATTCAGTGAAGGCAAACATACAGCGCGATATTAAAAGTCCTAAAAGAACTTTGTCATCTTATTTTTATAACACCAATGATAATTAATTGCGTATTATTTTTAAATTTAATTCAAATTTCTCGATACACAACCTTCTCGTTCGGACTACAGAAATCTATCACCCGAATACGTCACATGCATATTGGAATAAATCATCTGCGTTGGAAGCTGCGACTGGACGAATACATACATATGTACGTTGAACGGCACACATCCCCTCACACTCGTTTGACGCTGACAGAATATCTCAGCTCAAAGTTTCCTAATTTTAGTCGTGACGATTAATCAAGAGAAGACTTTTCAAAATCTCGGTAGGTACATTAAATAAGTACAATTTAATTCCGACGCTGGTACATTAGCCGTACTCCGATTGTCCGTTTATATTTGTTATTTAGTATATACGGTGTCCCTTAATTTCTTGGTCTCCTTCAAGGGGGTGGTTGAGGAGGTAATCAGAAGAGAAAAAATCGTATAAACATGCTGTAGAATATGTAAACGTAATAGGATAAACGCTGCCAAAAAACTAATCAGAGGTATCGAAGTTGAGCGTAATGCTATTAAGGTAATAAATAACAAGAATTTAATTTTAATTTTATTATATTAACCTGCTCCAACAACATGCCGTCTAATCGCTAGATCGCCGATTATGCCACCGCGGGACTTCTCTATCGTCAACGAATTTGAAAATCACGAGGAATTGTAGACTCCTGTTTTAGCAACAAATACAAATATTGCATAAAATACGTAAATTTCAGTAAATGTGTTAATCACTTTCACAGTATATTTCAGCGCCGTTCAGGAGTTGCCCGACAGGGCAACAGGTCAGACTGCCCGGGGCAAACACTTGGCGGCGGGCAAGTCACGCCTCCCCGGTAGTCCAGTGAAATTAGGATTTGTCTTCGGACTAATTCCCATCAAGCTGGATTTTGGCATGAGCCTTTATTTGGTCGTTTTAAACAATATGTCAAAAGTCCCCATCAATCCGAGTGCTGCTAAAAATTTTACAGAGGGTTGAAAAAAAACAAACGGTTTTTCGCAAATATCTCGCTATCTAGCAGTTTTGCGACAAAAATAGTTATTACACAATTTGTAGCCTAGGAAATTCTCTACAAAAAAGGTCTTACAAGTTTTTTCGTAGGTGTAACCATTTTCATGTATGTCAGGTTACCAAGTTTCAACCCCCATAAACTTCATAAGGGAAGATCCTGAACGTGGAAATTCAGAAAATTATGAAACTCTGGAAATATGTAGGGGAAGTCCTCCTGAGTACAACGCAATTTCGTTTGATGCCCAAATTCACTCCAAGAGGGTGCAATTCACCCCTAAACTTTTTTTTTTGGTGGTATTATTACTCCTGAACTGTAGGAGATAGAAAAAAAGTGTTCAGGAAAAAGTTACTTCTTTTAATTGGGACTATCAGTTGGTAAATTATAGGTCTTACAGTTCTTACGGTTCTCGAGTAATAACACAAAATCGAAAAAAAAACGTATTTTCAGGGGTCAATTTCAGCCCCTTACAATGAATTTGGGCAACAAACGAAAAAATTACGCAATACACAGCTATATTAACCTCTCTATATCCCCTTTATTCCATTATAATATAAAGTACAACACAGAAGAAATTATTTACACGCAGATAGAGAACGGGCGAGGCTTAGCGAGGCTGTTATTATGCCTAACCCAAATTTAGCAGAGTGTCTGGAGCAGGCGGTAACAAAGTTGGAATCGGCTCCAAAATATCATTTTTCATTATCCATCCCCAGTCTGCAGGATTAAGTGCGTTACCGAGCCACACTTGCACTTGGTAGTACACCCGATATAAATGCTGGCGGGCAGCACTAGATGTTGGTGGAAGCGTAGATAATTTCACCGCCTTATTAAGCCGCGTTGATTTGGCAAAGCAATAGTACCTAAATATGTCGATTGAAACCTCGTTTAATCCAGCATGGATTAGCTGCCACCATCAACGTGAAACACGCTCAAGACTATGCTGACGTTCTCATTACTCTTACGAAAAAACTTAGCAGAAGACATACTGATTGAAGAAACAGACGCAGAACATGAGGGAAACTCGTAATTTTTGAATTTTTAATAAAAAAACATCGTGGATTAGGCCTACTGGGGACACCACGTTTAAAAAAACGCGCTCGGTACTCTATCTCCGGGGTGGTGTGGAAATGAGTGTATTATTTCTCGCGGGCGAAGATCCAACCCCTCGAAAATTCAAAATTTTTTAAAACTTTGGGGATATAGAGAGGTTAATATAGCTGTGTATTGCGTAATTTTTTCGTTTGTTGCCCAAATTCATTGTAAGGGGCTGAAATTGACCCCTGAAAATACGTTTTTTTTTTCGATTTTGTGTTATTACTCGAGAACCGTAAGAACTGTAAGACCTATAATTTACCAACTGATAGTCCCAATTAAAAGAAGTAACTTTTTCCTGAACACTTTGTTTCTATCTCCTACAGTTCGGGAGTAATAATACCACCCAAAAAAAAGTTTAGGGGTGAATTGCACCCTCTTGGAGTGAATTTGGGCATCAAACGAAATTGCGTTGTACTCAGGAGGACTTCCCCTACATATTTCCAGAGTTTCATAATTTTCTGAATTTCCACGTTCAGGATCTTCCCTTATGAAGTTTATGGGGGTTGAAACTTGGTAACCTGACATACATGAAAATGGTTACACCTACGAAAAAACTTGTAAGACCTTTTTTGTAGAGAATTTCCTAGGCTACAAATTGTGTAATAACTATTTTTGTCGCAAAACTGCTAGATAGCGAGATATTTGCGAAAAACCGTTTGTTTTTTTTTCAACCCTCTGTAAAATTTTTAGCAGCACTCGGATTGATGGGGACTTTTGACATACTGTTTAAAACGACCAAATAAAGGCTCATGCCAAAATCCAGCTTGATGGGAATTAGTCCGTAGATTGGGCAAATTTTCGTCTAATTTCACTGGACTATGGGCAATACGGTACAGATGCCAGAATGAACAAAGACCGTCGCGTCGTCTGAACAGTTTTCGAATGAACCTACTAACACATGCCTGCCTACGCACCTACGAGCCTCTATTCCCGCCACAACCATTCCTCCCCACTCAGCTGTAACGATAGCTGACGTCACTGCGCGGAGCTTTGCCCACAGCGTTTACCTCGAGCAGTGGCGGGCGCCCTTGCCCGCCAAACGGTAGCTTGAACGGCGCTGGTATATTTACACATATATATATACAAAAAGAAACGGTGGTGTTTTGGAACATTTGCTCTAGCTTTGCGATGTAAGTATTTACAATTTTTTATTATATGGGTTTTTGACATGTTTATAGGACTCTTTGTATTTTTTATAGCCCCAAAAACCTCTTCAAATGAGTCCAAGGAATTATGGAACAATATTGTGGCAATATTGTTTTTTTTTTTTCATTTCTTCACTCATAAAGAGTTACTATTTGTCAGAAGTGAAGAGTTTTCATAGTACACGTTTCTCTCTCGATCAGTCTTTGAAACACCGTTCGCTAAATAGTCATTTTTGTATGTCGTAAACAAATTGTGTGAATTTTTTCTTACAGAAGCCATTCATGTAGGTATGTACAATACTTTCGAATGATCTTTACTTTCTTATTACCTATCTTTTTGTGATTATTGATGTTTGAAAATGACGAATAATTCAGTGAGGTATATTACACTTCGAACATTTCATTAATGTTTTTGTTATACTTCGGTATGAGATCGGATGCTTCTTTTGGCGTCATTAAAATCCGTAAAGGTTTCTCTTTATAATACAAAAAAAATGACTGCCTATTCGTGCCATTTTGGGTTTCCCAGCATTTTCTTTGTCGCAGAGCACTGAGCAATCACATTGCACGTCGCGTCGCGTTCGCGTTATCCACTGCTAACCGTACTTTTATACCAGTTTATTATTACTATACGCACTGGTTGTTGTTGAAGGTTTACTGATTCTGTTTAGTGTCACGACCATAATTCATTTTATAAATCTTTTATGCATCTGCTTTCGTACTAACACCCATCAACGTCTGCAAATCCCAGAACCTTACAGTAAGACACGTAATACCAATAAATCACGAAATCAGCGATTTTCGACCTTATTCTGCGATCTTTAAGCGTTCATAACTCAGAGCAACGTTAACCGATTTTGATGAAATTTTGGGCACGTATATAACTTACTGAAATCTACAAACGGGTTTTTTGAATTTTCATTACAGGCTCACAAAAAAAGTTTAAAAAACGACTTTTACTACTTTTTTTGCTATTCCGACCATGTTCATTTTTTTTTCAAAACGACGAATCACATCATTTAGCAAACTAATCCCTCTAGCTTCTCAAAAAAAAACTCAAGTTGTTTGGATTAATTTGAAAAAAGTTATGCGATTTTAAAGGGTGTATTAATACTTTTTACACCCACTGTATGTATCAATAACAGCCAAAGTTGCAAATAAGCGCAGCCAATTTTTGGAGGGCTGTTAGTCGATAGGATAAAATTCGCATTTTAATTCTAAATACATTCGATTACAGTTATGCAATATGAAAAGATATTACAAAACATGCCATCCACTGTTTTTCTTCGTAAACATGGATTGATCTATTCGTGTCATCCAATAATCTGTCAAACCATTTCGATATATCTAGCGTATCCGTTTTTATTCTCGACTTCGAGGAAATCGAAATCGGGGCAGGGATCAGAAATCGTTCGTGGCGGACGCGCGAGAAGCTGTGTGCGAAGTTCGTAATTTAACGCCGCATACCTCCAAAGATAGAGTCTGGTAAGATGTTATAGGAAAGAGGAGGGTACGAGGGAGGGAATAGATATGCCGCGCTACAAGGGAGGGAAAGATTTATGATGCTCGTGCGTCAGCTCGCACAACTCAATTTCGGGATACCGCAAGTTAGGAGCCACGGCATTCCCTTTGTTGCGGCCGGAGACGACCGTCGAGGACGAAGCGATAAGAGAGAACCTAACACTAAGGAAAAAAGACTGGAGATAAAAATCGGACTAGGCGAGCAGAAACAAAAAGTGGCGCACTCCTACATTTATTTCCCTTGTACTTTTACCTCTCCGCTGCTATTGTCTATCCTGCATCTACTCGAGAATGTATGCTGTTTTGAAGTAATCTTTTCATTATTGCAGACGAAAGCATTATTAATTCGTTACTTTTTACCCGATTGCGGCACGCAAAGGAGGGTATTGTGTTTATCAGGCTATGTTTGAATGTTATAGGATATATAATTTTCAAAAAGTAAAAATAAAAAAATTAAAAATTATTAAAAATCCGACTGCTTAAAAAGCGAACTAAAATGACAAAAATAATAATAAGATGACAATTTAAATTAACTCAATTGCCTGCAGTTGGAGGCCTTACATCTTCTGATGCTTTTCTATCCCAAGTGCTTCAATCTGGTAACAAAAATATGTGGACAACATCAATGCAAATTCAAGCTTATATAGTGACATTTCAACTTCTGCGTATTTTGTAACTTATACAGTGCTGTCTCTCAAATGGCACGCGTTTTCGGATTCTCTATAAGCGCGAAGCTATCCCCACTACTTTGTTTGTAGTCGCCGCGCCGCGGCATCGGGTATCGGTTGTCAAAGAGAAAGCCGAAGAAAGGTTCATAACCATTCTCAATAGTGACACACCTTATAGCCCGAGATCCAGTGAACATTTTACCTACGTCATTTTTTAATGGAAATAATTTATATTTTATGAAATCATGTATAGAGACGATAACGGAAACCATCGTCTGGCAGTCGGGCGTTAGAACAACGACGCGTGGGCGGACGTTGAAAGTGCGAAAAAAACAGTAAAATTACGTCATTTTTTAATGGCTGATTTTTGGTGTGGTAATTAATAACATAATGGTAAGTTATAAAAAAATGTTGCCAGACGTTTTTATTAGAACTTAAGGGGTGCCAGACGTTCATAAAATTACATTTTTACAATGATCATTTAGGGGAAGCCCGGGCAAAGCGAATGCCCTGGGCAAAGCGGATAGTCTTTTTTTTTGCTTTGCTATCAAAGATGGTCCCACGAGTTTTTCCTGATCTAGAAAGCGACCGGTTGTAGACGCCATGACAATGCAATAAAGTATGTAATTGCTGTGGTGCGTCGTTTGTGAAGAAAAAACGAAAATTGTGCGTTTTCTTACACATTTCGCTCAGGTAGGTACGTGGCTGGATTATTAATAGTTATCGGTATTTACCACAGTAAATATTTTTTATAAGAACTCTGTGTTCTTAAGATTCTATTAGAGGTTAACATTTTTAATTTGTTGTTCATACTTTTATCAAACATTACAAGTTTCCACCAAGTGGGTTCTTTGGGCAAAGCGGATGGGGGTAAAGCGGATGGTCAATCCTCTGCCCTGCTAATCTCGGTCATATTATTATTGTCATATATTATTGATAAATTATTATTATTGATATTGATATTGATAAATATTATTGTCATATATGTGTGTTTTGAGCCATACTCCGACCCCCCATCCGAAGACTGGATCCAGTGCAGCCAATGTACCAGATGGGCCCATGAATGATGCACTGTATATGAAGGATCTGGCAGTTACTTCTGTGACGAATGCCAAGATTGACTTTGCGTTATTTAATAACATCCGCTTTGCCGACCCCCTCATCCGCTATGCCCAGGGGGCTAGGGCAAAGCGGATTGATTGACTTATTTACGTTTTTCATTTTAAAATGCTTTAAATGTTTTAGTTACCAATTTTTTCGTTATTGTATCAGAAAGCTGATTAATTTTAAATGATTATTAATATAAAAAATATTTCTCATCTTAATTGTAACTGTGTTATTTTTCTCACTAAACCTTAACACATCCGCTTTGCCCGGGCTTCCCCTACGTCATAGATAAATGGCTGTTTCTTTTTTTGAACTTTAAGTTAGAACGCCTGTAACACTAATATACAATTGCCAGACGAAAATCGCAGAACTAACACCTTGCCAGACGTGAGTAAAGTCTCGGCCGACGCGCTCATCGATACCTCGACGCTACACTTAATCCATTATTGTAATACTTCCTCAACAATTATATACCTGATTTTTGGTGAGGTAATTAATAACATAATGGTAAGTTATACAAAAATATTGCCAGACGAAAATCGTGAGTTCCGATATATATGTCTGGAAAACGTATATTATTGTTGAGGAAGTATTACAGTAACACAATCCAACAAACTGAAACTTTTTTTCTGTTCCACAATATCCACTGGGTGATTCTGGTAGAGTTTTTCACCCTGAACACGAATCCGCAAACCGCAAACCCACTGCCAGACGATGGTTTCCGTTATCGTCTCTATACATGATTTCATAAAATAAGAATTATTTCCATTAAAAAATGACGTAGGTAAAATGTTCACTGGCTCTCGGTCTATTTCACTCTGACCGCGTGAAATCAAAGGAAGCCGAATTGACTACTCGTCTCTCAAATTGCGTGCGCCCGGTCCCGACACACGCGGCTATAGAGAGACAGAACTGTACTATGTTTCTCCCTTTATCCGTGTGGGAAATACTGTTAGCGTTGTTAATAGCCAATCAAATCTAATTAGGGCGAACAGCAATACACATATTTATTAAGACAATATGCAATATTCTATTTCGAGATAAATGTTCGAATGTAATTACATCAAATCATTTGCATCAAAAGATTTAAGGCCTCCGACTGCAGGTAATTAAGTTAATTTAAATTGTCATCGTATTATTATTCTTGTCATTTTAGTTCGCTTTTTAAGTAGTCGGATTTTTAAAATTTTTTCTCGTTTTGTTTTCGAAAAGATTGGGTTTTGAAGATATGTTAGACAGACGTACAGGGTCATCGTTTAATCCTGCAACCCGCGCGCGCGCGAACTTGTAAATTGGCAACACCGCCTCACGGACGCATTCCACTACAACCATGCACCGTCCCGGCGCGGCGTTCGGAGAGCTGCTAGCGATCGCTAGACAGCAGTGATGCCCGAGCTTCGAGAATTTAGGGCTGGTCTCTTTCAATTTCGCAGCCCGGGTTGAAAAATTTGGGGCCTTTTTCGTATAACTTTTGAACTATAAGAGATATCGGAATGCAATTTGCGCCGAAAAATGAGGAAAAATTATTCCCTCTTAATGATGGATAATTTAAAATATTTTACGTTTACTTAATTTTTCTTTTATCAATGTGTTAACCATAATTGTTTAAAAAGCTTTTGCAAACTGTTTATTTGATAATGTATTTAACGCTGTTTTTAATATTCGTGGTGTTGATAAACAATAGGCTAGTTGTTTTTGTATCATTACTTTCATAAATTGAGAAATTAAATTTTTATTCAATTATGTGTTAGTTCTGCAGACCTCAGAATTTATTGTTCTGGTTTTCTTTTTTATGATTTTATCCTTAATGCGGTGCATACCTAGATCAGACGTAAGGGGTAACTATATAGGACGCGTCTTTGATTGTAGCAGTGTTTGAATTTTTTCTCTAGAATTTTTGTGTTTTAATGTTTTAGCTACTCAATGCCACGCCTATACCGGCTTCCGATAATGTCATTTTTTTTAATGATGTGCCATTATTGTGGCTTTTACAAGCTGGTGGCGAAAAATCTCTCCCTACAAGGGTATAGCGCCGTGGGCAACCCTGTCGTAGCTAAAATTTTTGAAATTGAGACGAGTACGAGATCAGTTGACATTATTTTCAAACCTCATTATAGTAATCTAGGGTGCGAATGGTAAACCGATCATAAAAGCGGAGCGCGCGGCTCGACTACCTGGGCCGGAAAATTCCCGATACCTAGCTCTTTGCGACGCTAAAATTTTCGAAGCTCGGGCATCACTCTTGTCCAGCGGTCGCTGGCAGCTCTCCGCTGGGCGATGCATGGTTGTAGTGGAATGCGTCCGTGAGGCGGTGTTGCCATTTTATAAGTTCGCGCGCGCGCGGGTTGCAGGATTAAACGATGACCCTGTACGTATAGTCGTACAAATTTCTTCAAAATCGACGTGTGTCAATGTTCCTTGTAGAAATCGTATCTATCATCGGCGCCGATTTTGACGGAAACAAAGCCACGGTTGAAGAAAAGTTATTTTAAAATTTACATTTAGTTTTGCACAAGGTTCCATTTTACTCGTAATTTTAAATACCATATTTACACCTGTGTTCTGCCAGCACTTGGCAAGAGGCATCCGCACTGGGCGAGTTTTCACAATCGATTCTTTTCCAAACAAATCCCTAAATAAGAAAGTGTTATTCTGCATTATTGACTTACCTTTTCTTAAAGAATCACTCCTCTTCAGGTTATACCACCAATAACCGATCAACCTCTCTAATATAAATCAATGTAAATAGAACATTGTTGTTACAAAATCAAACGCGTAACAGATCTGATAGTATTGCCTACATAGCTTGAATACATTAATTGAGACGCACTTGAAAAGCAGTAATTGAGACGAAGACGAATGATAGGCGTATTTGATTAGGTAGTAATTCTTATAGGTGTTTTCGATGGAACGTCTAGAAATCAATACATCAGTCGAAAACACGATTTTAGTGAGAAAATTAATTTTTTATTTTCAGCGACTCGTAATCAATGTTTATAACTTTGTAATTTAATCTGGATGATGTAATTCTCTAGGCAGTGCGTCAAAATTAAACGTAGCAGTTGCAATATTGTAAATATATCCTCACGTATTGTGACAAGCTATTGTCATCTTTCCTGAAAATAACTATTTAATATGTAAAGCAGTATGTAATGATAATGTAAAAATATTGTTTCTTCTGTTGATGGGTTAATGAATTGCGCGTGTGCACCTATCAGTTTGTTAGCGACTTTATTTTGAAAACACATGAAACATGAGTAATAAATTAAAACAATTAACGAGTTCGAGTAAATAAGAGCGCATGTAACATATCGAATGAGAAATGTTAATTCACGAAACGCGGATATTGCGCCAGTTCAACTAGTAATTGACATTGTGTAAGGCAGTAGTTTTATTGAGGGTGCAGAGCTTATTATCCGATCGAAGAACGTGAGATGCATTGTCGTACAGGTCCACGATACGACGTTTGTAAAAAGGGAATATGTACAGTTACTCCCGGATAACTGGATAAATGTACCTCGGTTAGGTTGATACAAAATCATCCCCACTACCATTTTTTGCCTGGGAACTTTCCCCACTGAGCGCTCGGCTCCTGAGAATAGGGAGCGGGAAGGAACAGAGGTAACGCTGGCATTGAAGCTGGGTTTTAGGGGTGTTCGATTCACCTCAAAGAATCGATTAAAAATCGGATTATAAGAATCGATTCAAAATCGGATTATAAGAATCGATTCAAAATCGGATTATAAGAATCGATTCAAAATCGGATTATAAGAATCGATCCTTCTAAAAAATCGGAACCAAAGAATCGATTCTGGAAGAATCGAAAAAGAATCGCCATAAAACTTTTTTTCCAAAATTACTTTTGTGGGATCAGGAACCCCCATACCATAAGCAGGGCACGGAATAGCGACGATCGTGGGGAGTCGGCGGTAGCCGAGGTGGCTAAAGGTCTGCGCACACATTTCCGTTCCATCTCCGTTTCGCCTCCGTATGGTGTCCGTTCCGTCTTCCTGCGGTGTCCCTAACTTCACTGACAACTGTGTAGGGGGCCTGCTCTGGTCCGGTAAGTCCCAATTCAGCTATTTCTGCAAGCCTGCTGTACAATTCTCTCAGTCAGTAGCGTGATACCTGTCGTATTGGAAACACCACTTTGTGTCTAATCGCGACAAATCGCGGATGTGGACAGCCGTTAAGAACCGAAAACTAGGATTTCTTGGAGGGGATAGGGTGAAGTGAACGGGCGATTCTCCATGCCCCTGTGACATTTCAGCTTGTGGGTAGTCTCCTTTTTTCTCATCTCCCAATAGTATGTGTATCGAGATTTCGAATGCGCATACCAGTCCACACTTACCAGCCTATTTCACAAATGCGAATTAGTGAAAGAAAATGTGTATTATGTACTTACATATGTACATACAGTGAAGACAAAAGTATTCGGACACCCTTTGAAACAGAATAACAACATTAAATTTGGTCCAAACGACGTGATTTTTTTAGAAGCTAGAAGGATTAGTTTACTAAGTAGGTGGCGTGTTTCGTCCTTTCGAAAGAAAAACAATCTTTTCATTACAATCATTAATAATGATCAGAATTATATCATGTTTGGTATAATTTTCATTGTAAAAACTCTAGCAATGCATTGGTGGTATTTTTATGGAGTTTCAATATTAATTATAGAAATTACCATTTCCATTAGTGAGTGGCCTATTGCTGTCTTTGTCTTTATGACTCTAGGCTCTAGGACCCCTGAAGCGCGTGGTGCGAGAGCTTCGACCCGAGAACCTTTCATGGTCATGCGCATGGCAACCGAATTTTAGTTTCACCGAACGGATAGGGGTTCTACACGGACACCGGCTGACATCCTTGACACGGACAAGTGTGCGCTGCTTCATTGTAAAGCACGCAAACGATATTTTTTAACACGGATCTGGACGGCCCAGACCTGACGGATACGGAGAGGCCATCGAATTTCACGGAACTGATAAGTGTGCGCTGCTCCATTCCAAAACAAGCAACCGATACCTTGTACGTCCACGGAACGGAGACGGAACGGAGACGGAACGGAGACGGAACGGAAATGTGTGCGCAGACCTTAAGGCGGCTGGCCAGCGCGCAAAACTAGAGATCGCGGGTTCGAGTCCCGGTGAGGCGACTTCCCTTTTTTCCGTGACCCTACACTTTTACAATTAATTTTACTTTTAAAAATTACTTTTACAAGGAACAATTTGGGATAGTTGTTGAAGGGCATTGTATTGAATAGAAGAAATATTTTGTACACGTATAAGACCAGGAAAACCTACGCATCAAGCAGTTTGATTGATCCTTTCACTAGTGGCAATTAATTCCCGCAGAGGGCAAAGAATCGATTGTCGATTCTTACATCAAAGAATCGATTCTGAGGACAATCGGATACCAAAGAATTGATTCAAAAGTTCGCTCTTTTAAGCAAATGAATCGATTATCTAAAAAATCGAATCGGAATCGAACTAGGGCTCTTACTTTTCGCGAGTTTCCGGTTACCCGGGCGCAACCCGGGACTGTGGGTAATACGGTTACGATTACCCGATACTCGTGTTATACGGATAATCGACGAAATACCGGTTATTGCAGTGCAACCGCAATCGCACTTCTGTAAACTACAATTTAAGTAGAATTTAATGTTTCTCTACCCATAAATATCTAAACTAGATAAATTATATAGGAGTTTGTTACAATTCATTACTATAGAGTTACATTAAACTTTGTTTTGTACCGTGTAACGTTCCGCTACGAACCGCCCTACATTTCTTCAATACTTTCTATATTAATTATTAATTTCACCATTCACTCTATTCCTTATTTTAACTAGCATTAAGAATACTGTAAACATTCGCGAGCAACCTCCCATACGACGGACAAACAGCAGACTCAGTGCCGCGCGTGAGACAAGGACGCATGCGCACACCATACGGCAAACCGGACGCCGAATAAACCAAGCGTAGTCCGCGAGTGGCGCGAACCGGATGCTAATAATCATTGGTGCGCAATATTCGCACAGCCAGCGATTGGCGGGCTGAGTACGCCGAACTACAGGGTGATTGGGACGAAACGCCTGATTCGCCTCGCAACCGTGACGAGTTAACCCAAACCCCCGTGGTGTCTCTCCGAAGGCTTTCGACCCTCGGACGGGGTTGGAGTACCTATTAGGAAGTGAGAAATCTTCGAATTCCTCATTTCTCATCAGATCTGTGCGAAAGTGACGTCAATTAATTCCTGGCGTTCCGCCGATTAAAATCATACCAAACATCATGCAAATCGGACTACTTTGACACAAGCTATTTGTGTTCCTTATGTAAAAGTAGTCCGATTTGCACGACATTTGGCATGATTTAAGTATAAATACCGAGTCGCCGGCAGCAGCAAGCAGACTTGGTTCTGCCACCGAACCTACAAGATGAGGCCTCTTTAACTAGCCCCTCAGTCTCGCTAGAAGTTTACTTTAATTTCCTCATCCTTCCGAGGCCGCTTTCGCTAGCCCCCCAACCTCCTCTCCGACGCCGCTTTAACTAGCCCCTCAATCCTTCGAGGCCGCTTTCGCTAGCCCCTCAAAATCCTTCGAGGCCGCTTTAACTAGCCCTTCAAATATCCTTCACGTGTCACTTTCACTAAGCCTTCTAATTCTAAAGCGTGGGCCAGCTAATAGGCACCAGAAGAATCTACAAATCTGAGGGAAGGAATCCTCTCACTGTATCATCGACATAGCGTCGTAATCAAATTCACATACTAAATCGACCTAGTGTCACACTCTTGTATCTTGAAATTCATTTCTTAATCGCACGTCACCCGAACCAATCCCACAAATTCACGGGTAACCGCTCTATTCGTGAATCTCCTGTAAGGAACGGGAATGTCTCGTTCGAGAACGTTACAACCGTGAAATAAATTATTCTTGTGTATTCGATGTTGGAATAATACATTACGTTGTGAATATCAATGTTACTTGCTGCTTTCATAACGGTGTGACAAAAAATATAATTACTAATGAACAACACAATTAAAAAATATTGTTGACCTCGTTGTTTAACCCTAGTTCGACTGACGAGGCACCCGGGTGACTATTTGAACTTTACCGCCGAAAAAAGAATGTTTCTAAGTATTTTTTTTTCTGAGCTTCTATGACATCTCAAACGAATGATTTCTGAGTAGAAAAAACATGCGTAAAAGGTTTTTAATTTTTTTCTTCGCCTTACTTTTACTTGTTGAAATGTTTTATTCTCATTTCGGCTAACGCAGTCACCCGGGTGACTTTTAGAAAATGTATAGAAAATAAGAATGTTAGTCACCCGGGTGACTGCGTCAGCCTAAATGAGTTCTAAAATTCGTCAGTCGAACTAGGGTTAAGCTAAAATGTGTAGCCGTTTTTATGTTACATTTTCATTGTACAGTACTTAATGAAAAACAATACTATTAGTTTCAGTTTTTTACTTACATACCACAATTTTTTTGCATAATATACATATAAGTCAAGTGTAATGTTTATCACGATCCACTGCAATAACCGGTTAACTTTATTTCGTCGATTATACAGTTCGACAAAACTTGACTTTTTTTCGGACTTGTAACATTCATTAGCCGTGTATTACAGGTTTTCGAGCGCTGAAAACGAATCCGCAAACCATTTGTCACCATCACAATCAGTTTTTGAGAAATTCGATTTTTATTATTATTATTATTATTATTATTATAATGCATATTGGCAAAAACAGTAATGAGTAATTATTACTGTTTCGGCACAAAAGATGTTCAAAGTTGAAAATTTGCATTTTTTTTCAAAATCGAAATCCTCAAAAACTGAGGACGGTTTTTTGAAACCGTCAAAAACGGTGTGCGGATTCATTTTCAGCGCTCGAAAATCTATAAGAAACGGCTATTGAATGTTACAAGTCCAGATGGCTATCGAATTATGTTACCCGTATCATACGAGTATCGAGTACTTGTAACCGTATTACCCGCAGACCCGGGTAGCGCCCGGGTAACCAGGTATCACCCGGTTAACCGAGTACCCGGGTCCCTGGGTATGAAGAGCCCTAAATTGAACACCCCCACTGGGTTTACATTAGTCCAGTCCAGTGTTCTAGTACAGCACTGGATTATAACTGGAATAATGTAAACAGTGCGTTGATTCCAGTACAATGCGGTTATTCCAGCAGATTTCGACTGGATCGAAAGTCTACTTTTCGATCCAGTGTTTACCCCCTCCATCGAGAACACAACATTCCAGCGTTACTGGATTGGTCTAGACGGCGCAGTCCAGAGCCGGCTGAAGCGTAGGTACGGCGGTGTACACGTGTTTGCGTTTTTCAGAAAAATGGCGAAGAAATTAAACGAAGACCAAACATTTAAATTCGTTACACTATACAGACAGCGTCACTGCTTGTGGGACATCACGTCTGAAAATTATAAAAATAAGGCGATGCGCGATTCTGCCACAAAAAAGATTTGCGATGACATGGAAATTGTAGGTTATACAGTGGAAGATGTGACGAATAAAATAAAGTCTATTCGATCTACGTATTACCTGGAAGTGGATAAGATTAAAAAGTCAAGTGCATCTGGTACTAGTGGCAATGTGTACCAACCGAAAATGAAATGGTTTACAGAGCTGGATTCTTTTATAAAAAATGTGATTGTCTAAAGAAAAACACAGGTAAGTCAATTCGTAATAACCGTATTTATTATTTAAAAAAATGTAAATATGCATTAATGAATCATGTCCTGTTGCCATAAAAGTGTCCCTTCAGCGATAAAGTAATTCGTAAATTGAGATCTTTTTTCTCTAGCAGACACAGTCGAATTATTACTACCCTGATAAGTAATACTCTGTAAAGCATTAATGTGGTGCCTCCAATCACCGCCAATCAAAGTATAGTTAGTGGTATCTTCCCGATCTACACAACCTGCATAAATAATATTCAACAAAAAAATGATAAAAAGTGTTACACGTGCCAAATACTGCCGATCTCCCTAACATTACCGTTTAATTGATTATATTTAATTAGAACGTTCCGAATTGTCGAGGGAAAAAAACTAAGTCTGGATATATTGCCGTTTCATTGCTGGAATCTTGCACATATCTTGCGAGCACCGTACATCTTGCAACATATGTGCAAGATTTCAGCAATGAAACCGCAATAAATCCGGAATTTCGCGGAGCGAATCTGAATTGTCGACACGCAGAATACAGTCTAAGATTCCACAGGTTACCATCGAGGAAATGTATGCGAACAAGGACATTATTTGACAAAAAAGTAATACGATTATTTAATTAACACCATCGAGTTTTAACAATCTTATAAATAATATTCAACAAAAAATTTATAAAAAGTGTTACACGTGCCAATTGCTGCCAGTCTCCCTACCATTACCGTTTAATTGATTACATCTAATTAGAACGTTCCGAATTGTCGAGGGAAAAAAACTAAGTCTGGATATATTGCCGTTTCATTGCTGGAATCTTGCACATATCTTGCGAGCACCGTACATCTTGCAACATATGTGCAAGATTTCAGCAATGAAACCGCAATAAATCCGGAATTTCGCGGAGCGAATCTGAATTGTCGACACGCAGAATACAGTCTAAGATTCCACAGGTTACCATCGAGGAAATGTATGCGAACAAGGACATTATTTGACAAAAAAGTAATACGATTATTTAATTAACACCATCGAGTTTTAACAATCTTATAAATAATATTCAACAAAAAATTTATAAAAAGTGTTACACGTGCCAATTGCTGCCAGTCTCCCTACCATTACCGTTTAATTGATTACATCTAATTAGAACGTTCCGAATTGTCGAGGGAAAAAAACTAAGTCCGGATATATTGCCGTTTCATTGCTGGAATCTTGCACATATCTTGCGAGCACCGTACATCTTGCAACATATGTGCAAGATTTCAGCAATGAAACCGCAATAAATCCGGAATTTCGCGGAGCGATCACCGAATTGTCGACACGCAGAATACAGTCTAAGATTCCACAGGCTACCACCGAGGAAATGTATGCGAACGAGGACATTATTTGACAAAAAAAAATAATACGATTATTTAATTAACACCATCGAGTTTAAACAATCATATAAATAATATTCAACAAAAAAATGATAAAAAGTGTTACACGTGCCAAATACTGCCGATCTCCCTAACATTACCGTTTAATTGATTATATTTAATTAGAACGTTCCGAATTGTCGAGGGAAAAAAACTAAGTCTGGATATATTGCCGTTTCATTGCTGAAATCTTGCACATATCTTGCGAGCACCTCTTGCAACATATGTGCAAGATTTCAGCAATGAAACGGCAATATATCCGGACTTAGTTTTTTTCCCTCGACAATTCGGAACGTTCTACTTAAATATAATCAATTAAACGGTAATGTTAGGGAGATCGGCAGTATTTGGCACGTGTAACACTTTTTATCATTTTTTTGTTGAATATTATTTATATGATTGTTTAAACTCGATGGTGTTAATTAAATAATCGTATTATTTTTTTTTGTCAAATAATGTCCTCGTTCGCATACATTTCCTCGGTGGTAGCCTGTGGAATCTATTTACCAATATACCAAAACTATTGTCCACAATTCGTCTAGCACCCGATAGTCTGTAATTGTATATCTTTTCTTTTAAACTCAAGTTTGTTCCTGGGTACGGTTTCATTAAATATGTTTTTAATGGGAACGCTGCATCGCCCACAATGATGCCTCCGTCGGGTATAAGAGTATTGCTTTCTAATTTGCTGTAAATGAAACAATTTTTTAATACGCCACCATCCGATGTACTTCCATGTGCACCCACGTTGATGGAGATGAAACAATAATCGTGATCAACTAATGCCATTAACATAATACTATGGTCTTTTTTGTAGTTGAAATTTAACCCTTATGTCAATACCCGGATACCCGGATGCCCACCTGAGCATGTATTGCGAAAATTTTAAATGTTGCCATGAAAATATCTTTATAAGCGCTCGAATCGTCGTGATTTGATCCCTTTACTATCAGAATATGCATTGACCTTTCCGTTTCAAGATCCGAAAGTAAAAAATACGTGATTTCAATACCCAGGGTACCCGGGTGCCCATTTTTAAAAATATGAGTTTTACGTGCAGTTAATGATTTGATAAATTATTAATATGATTACTGGGATGACTTAATAAATGAAATCGATAGTTGATATAATTAAAAATTTATGAAAATTAGTTATTTATGTGCATTGTCTGTATTTTGTAATAGTAACGTCGTGCTCATCTCAAACAGGTTTTATACATTGCATACTGGATTTTAATGATTTTCTACGTTTTTTATGGCCTCCCGTAGCACAAATGACACGATTCTGTGCTACCGCGTCGCTAATTCTCTTGTTAGAAATTTAGTAAAAAGAATATTCCAGATCATTGGTTCTGGAATAAGTTCCGTGCGGTTCATCACAATCCTCTTACCAGAAGGCACACACGCCTTTTCCACTCCATGGCTGGATTCTTTAGGAACAAAGTCCTTATTCGTTAGCCATAGGGCGAC
This sequence comes from Andrena minutula, assembly GCA_929113495.1. Classification (NCBI taxonomy): domain Eukaryota; kingdom Metazoa; phylum Arthropoda; class Insecta; order Hymenoptera; family Andrenidae; genus Andrena; species Andrena minutula. Next base: position 24,134,220 of record OV815993.1, read on the forward strand.
GGGCTGCTTGCCATTCCCAGACTCACTATTATATAAACACCACCAGGCCACATCCCATAGCTCGGAGACACCTCAAGTCACAAACCACCGTCTGACATCCACCCACGAGGGTGCATTGGTTATGTCAGGGACCCCTACCGGGTCGTCACCCAGTCATGAACCAGGGATTAAAAACGATTATGATATCGGATTCGGCTCTCGAAACAGTTATGAGAACCGAAATAATCTTGAACCATGTTACGAGTGAAAAAGGTTCTGGCCTGTATCGGTTTCGGTTCCACGGAACCGATATTATATCGGTTCCATAACAGTTATATATGGGTTATAGAGTAAAGGACCCAATTACTGGCAGCCAACCCAATTACTGTCACCTTAAGCTATTTTACTTAAATGTTTAATTATTCGTTATTTGAAGTAATATACCTTAAGGTGACAGTAATTGGTTTGGCTGCCAGTAATTGGGTCCTTTACCCTGCAGTAAACTTTCGGAACTGATACAAACAATACTGTTATAAAACCGATATACGTATAACTGTTATGGAATCGATATAATATCGGTTCTGTAGAACCGTAACCGAAATCTATATAGTCAGAAAAATCGGTTCCTTGTAACAGTTGTTCAAAATATCGGTTCTTCATATCTGTTTTAGTCAGAACCGATATACAGTGCTGTCTCTCTAATTGGACGCGTTTTCGGATTTTCTATACACGCGAAGCTATCCCCACAACTTCGTTTGTAGTCGCCGTGCCGCGGCATCGGGTATCGGATGTCAAAGAGAAAACCGAAGAAAGGTTCATAACCATTCTCAATAGTGACACACCTTACACTCTGACCACGTGAAATCAAAGGAAGCCGAATACACTACTCGTCTCTCAAATTGTGTGCGCCCGGTCCCGACACACGCGGCTATAGAGAGACAGAACTGTATAACAGTTTGAAATATTTTTTGTTCGGAACCGTTTCAACCTCTATCATGAACCCTCCGAAAGCGAAATAGCGTCGGGCTATCTGCCTTCAAGCACCCTGAAAACATGTGGTCACAAGCTTGTTTGTCACATCGCCTTGTTCCCACTGCTCAGAAGAATTTGCATTATCTGATGCTATGGGATAGCCGTAAACAGTTGCATTATGGCCTCTAATTCCAAATTTCAAACAGCCGCAGTTCGTTGGGGCCCGAAATCGACCGTGCGGCGACATGGTAAATCCGTTTCCAGGCCCATTTTGTGTAAGTTATAATAGGCTACATAGCACGTATAGGTCTCCTGTTTGTACTTCTAGTTCGCATTTGTCGAATAAAATACCAAGGAAACGATTTCCCTACAATAGGGGAAAGTAGGGCATAACCGGGTACCTAATGTATTTTTCCTGCTAGCATAAAGTCAGACGGCAAAATAAATTTTGGACACCGCTAGAAATCTTAATTGGACCTTACAGAATCAGAAAATGAGAATTCTTATATGAAAAAGGTATTTGGCTCACAGGAAAACGAGTTTTCTCGACAGTATGCAAATACCCGGTTTTACCCCATAGGTGTGGGTAATACCGGGTACCTATTAAGATATTGATGCTGACGTTCTCATTACTGCTACGAAAAAAACTCATACCACCTTTTTCGTAGAGAATTTCCTAAGCTATAAATTGTATAATAACCGTTTTTGTCGCAAAACTGCTATATAACGAGATATTCGCAAAAAACAGTTGTTTTTTTCAACCCTCTGTAAAATTTTTAGCGGCGGTCGGATTGATGGGGACTTTTGATATATTGTTTAAAACGACCAAATAAAGGCCCATACCAAAATTTAGCTTGATGGGATTTATTCCGAAAACGGATTCTAATGTCACTGGACTAATACATAGAACCCGGTTTTGCCCCATAATCAAATACCCGGTTTTGCCCCAAATGAGATGATTTACTAAACATTAAATATTTACACTTCAACATGCGATAAAGAACCGGGTAAAACGGCAAAATACTGCGAAAAGTCTATAGAATACAATGCAGTATTTACCGTAATCGATTCTTTAAATCCAAGTGGCATAAAAAAGGCAATTCACCGACGCAACGCTGGAACTTTTCAACTCGAAATTTTTAAACTTCTCTAAATGAAAAACTACGACGGTCTTTGCTCTACGATTGATCTCATTCCGTTGTGAGGTCTACCCGAATGTAACACCATACGTTGGCTGCATATCGCAGCTCTTGTCTTAGAGAAACAGTGGTACCCGGTCTGACCCGCGTACCCGGTTATACCCCACTTTCCCCTAGGGTAAACTCGGGTAAATTGGTGATAGTTTTAGAATTTTTCTAATAACTGCTAATATTTACATATTCTGAAAGTGAGTCTATGATATAATGATAGGCCCAGGGACCATAACTGTTATAACCTAAATCTTAAAAGTTATGGCATAAGAATTAATAGTTTTCTTTAAATGATTTTGGTTATGAATAACCATTTTTGTCAACCGAAATATTTTTTGGTCACGAATAACCATTACCTTTGACCAGAATTTGTTTTGGTTACGAATAACCATTATCGTTGACGAGGAATTATTTTGGTTACGGCGTAACCAATATATATTTGGAGATTTTTTTTGGATACGGCGTAACCAATATATATTTCAGGATTTTTTTTGGTTACGGTATAACCAATATAGGTATATTGCGGGATTTTTTTTTCGGTTACGGTATAACTATTGAACTATAGAATATCTGGAATACGAACTGTGGGTATTTGGAGCCGCGGCGCGCTGTTGAAAAGAGATAGTGCACAGCGTGGGATGCTGTTTCACTCTTACACACACGTCTATACCTGCCTATACTCAAATGTTCTTTTACGCCGCGGCTCCTAATACCCACAGTTCGTATTCCAGATATTCTATAGTTCAATAGTTGTACCGTAACCGAAAAAAATTCCCGCAATATATATTGGTTATACCCTAACCAAAAAAAATTCCCGAAATATATATTGGTTACGCCGTAACCAAAATAATTTCTCGTCAACGATAATGGTTATTCGTAACCAAAAAAAATTCTGGTCATCGATAATGGTTATTCGTGACCAAAAAATATTTCGGTTGCCAATAATGGTTATTCGTAACTAAAAGAGATAAATCTTAATATTTTTTAATCACTTGATTTTTCGAAAAATTTATGCAGTATTTAATGAAGACTGACTTCCATTTAAATAAAAATTAACTTTTTCTCAATGATTTTTTTTTCGAAAAATTTAAAAAAATAACTGTTATTTCGGGTCCCTGGATAGGCCAGACATCAGAGGAACAACTGATAGGTTAACAGAATTTTACTAATTATATTTAATTACAAATATACAAAATTACGTGGTCATGACATACTTTGGTTATTCGGTGATAGCTCTGGTTATTCGGTGATATTCTCGCTAGCCCGTGATATGGCCAGCAACTACTTTTTTTATTTTATTTTATATAATTTTACATTAGTTTACATTAGTTTATATTATTTTACATTATTTTATATTATTGTTATTTTGTGTATAATCAATCGTTTCATGATCGTTAGATGTGTGAGACGTAGGGAAACATGGTTTCTGGTAATTGCCATTAGAATTTTTCGAACATCACAATTAGAAACGCAGGTTCGGGAACAGGAAAAATAAGAATTTAGTCACTTTTCGTAAGCAAAAATAACACATCTTATTGTATGATAATTTTAAGAGTAAGACTTGTTAAAGTGTCCTTTCACCATCACTTACATGTAGTGTGAAAAAAATTTCACGAATAATGCGCTGCTGGAACAAAATGCTCTATCCCTCTATCACACTAACTTCAATTAGGGGATAGGTGCCATAAAGGGGACAGGTCTTAAAAGGGACAAATCGAATTTCCAAAATTCTAAACGCATTACACATGCAAGTTATTTTCCTGTGTATTGCAACACTAGTGCCTAGTCGTTTGACGTAAATTTCACTACGGTCTCACTTGCAACAGAGTAGTAATCCACGCTTGATGTTTTTCGGCAGTAAAAGTAAAATTTTCATTGGTTTTCTGTGTCGTTTTCTGAGATCAAGGTATATACAAAGTGTTAAAGTGTTATATCATTAAAATAACCTGTATTCAACTGAAACGAAATCGCTTAACAGGTAAGCTTAATTAATTGTATTCTTTGTTTTGCGGCTATTTTATATTAAACTCACGTAAATTCGTAAAGGGGACAGCATAACAAGTCTTAAATGGGACAACCGTTTCATGGCTGTCCCTCTCATACACATGTACTGCTGGACACTATATGTATTATTAGTGTTCTTTGTTACACTTTTTATAATTTTTACACTTTTTACACTTCTTACACTTTTTATTCTTTTTACACATTTACAATTTTTACAATTTTTACACTTTTTACACTCTTTACACTCTTTACACTCTACACTTTTTACACTTTTTCCACTATTTACACTTTTTACACATTTTACACATTATACACTTTTTACAATTTTTACACTTTTTACACTTTTACCAATGTAAACACATGGTACAATCAGTGATACAAAGCAAAAGAGAAAGTGCAAGGAATCTTCCAGTAGCAGTCAGATATCAATTCCTGATTTGGATTCTTGTTCTGACTCGAGGGACATGGGCTTACGAAAACGAGCGCGCCTATTGACAAATCATTCAAAAAACAATCAGTGCTGCGTTTGTAAAGAGAATTATATTACTAGTAAGGAAAATTGGTTCCAATGCAAAATTTGCGGTAAATGGGCCAATGAGTCATGCGGAATAAAAGGCACAATCAATTTTTTCTGTTCCATGTGTCACTAATAATAAAATTTTGATGATTTATTCTACAAAGAGTTAATTTTTTCGTAGATTTCGTTGTTTTGTATCATTAAGATTTAGAATTATAATTGTAATACTTAATAAGTTTATTTTTATTAACGTGTCCCTTTCATGACTGATACTATCCCTTTTAAAAACACCTAGTCGTAAAAGGGACATTTCCCACTTTTTTGTAAATCGAAGATTTTGTTAATTTCTATTGCAATTGATGAGTTTGCAATATACTTTTATTGAAGGGAAATAAATGCGCTTTCTTGTGGTGTAGTTGTTTTTTAAATACCTATAACGATATTGTCAGAAATGGATGCTAAACAAAAGTGTCCCTTTTATAGCACCTCTCCCCTAATAATTATTTTACCAAAACATAACCTAGAAGATCAAGGCTATCTGTTAGCCTTTGTTCCATCTAAATTGAGTCCGACAATTTCGAGTTACAGATGAATGAAAAAGTATCACCGAACAACCTGTATCGCCAATTTACCCGAGTTTACCCTACAAAGTATTTAATCAGGAATTCAGTAGGTGGGCACCCGGGTACCCTGGGTATTGAACAACGTCGTACATTCCGGGTACTGGCATAAGGTTAACCCTTAGTATCATTGAAAAAATCATACACACCATTTGAGGTCATTTTCATGAACTTTAAAGCGTTACTTTACTATTACCATATGTAACAAGTGTCCTTAGGGCAGAAATACATCCGTAGAAATTCTACTGTGATACAGTGTCTCATATTATTGATTACAACTCTTAATTTCGCCAGGACCACTGAAAATACCACGTAAATGCTAATTTTTCTTTCAATTATTTCGGATTTCCTTTGTGAATAAATTTGATGTTGGAGATAATAATGTATGTAACACTAATCTAACATTCTGCAAAACCGAGTATTGGCTTAATATTATAATATATAGGTATCTTTATACATGATTTAATACTGGTGTTAAATCCATATTTTTTCATTTATACAACAAATTGTTACACTAGGAATTTTTTGCTTATTTTTACGATGAAGGGTGCACAAAAATGGACCGATGAGAATTTTTCTAGGTAAAATAAAAAAATCATGATACTAAGGGTTAAACTTCCATAATGTTTATTGCCGATAATTTTTATATGTTTCCCGTCGATAGCTCCATAGCACAAAGGAAAATTCCACCTGTTCCGAAATCCTTCCTCAATTTTTTCCCATTCTTGTGGTGTGCAATTTGGTATCTGTAAATCAAACTTATAATTTTATTTTCAGAACAATAATGACAGTACCCAGTCTGAATCAGAAAGTACTGATACTGCAGCCCCTGCTATGTATTCTGAAAATGACTCACGTAAATCAAAATCAAAGAGGAATAAAATATGAGAACTATCTTCAATAGTTAACAATGTGAAAATGCTTCAAAATGATATGTGCAAATTAGACGAAGAAGACGAATTCGATGTCTTTGGAAAACATGTTGCAAATCAATAGCGAAACATTTCAACTGAACAAGCCATCATAGCTCAAGAAGGAATTCAAAGCGTGATAACAAAATGCCGGTTACAGGACCTGCGTCATAAAAAAAGGGCGTTTAATGTTCTATTATAGATTTTGTATATAGTTTCCAGTTGTATAGGTTGATAAATAGGAAGTGTATTTGTTGTGTTTTTTTTGGCAGAAATATAATAATTACATATATTTAAAATGGTAACGCGGAACTTGTGTTCTTTACCACAGTCTGAAGAAAGTGCTCTAGTATGATTGCGGGAGCAAGGGCTGCAGAGAATTAGTAAAAATTGTGGTGTTCATCACAAACCGATGAAGTTATTTGAAACAGATTAGCATGGTGCTGGACATTTTATGCGTGTAAGAGGGAAAAGCAAATGTCGGCAGTTTGCTGGAACTGTAGATTCTTTCTTTGAAGATATTCAACTACCTTATGACAAAACGATAAAGTATATTGTGCAGTGATTATGTTGATAATTAATGTATTTATGTATATTATTTATATACGTTTATTTTTTGGAGGGTGATGTATTACTTTACAAGAGATATGTCTTATGAAGATACAATACATGAAGTGTGCAATATGAGTGGTGAAAGTGTAGAAGAATGCAGCATGTTATCATCTGCTACTATTAATGCATGGTTTAGGTATTGCAGAGAGATGATCATAGATCATTTTCAGGATATACAAGTAGGGAAACCTAAATTAGGAGGAAAAACTGAATGTGGTTTGGCCATTGTTGTTGAAGTAATTTAATATTTGTATTTCTTTCATTATTTATTTTTACATACTTTAATATTTTTGTGTTCCCTTTTCCTTTTATTCTTTTTTCTCTTCTTTTTTCATTACTCCTTGTTCCCCTTTTTATTTATTTTTTCTCTCCTTTTAGATTGATGAAGCGAAATTTGGTAAGAGGAATGGTTGTATCAAACCGAGAAGCATCAACGCTTATTTCTATTACTAATTTTTTTAGTCTGTCTTCGCCAGGCATTACTATCCTATGTGTATAATAGGACGCCTAAGGTATCCAAAATTACCTGTATGTACAACGCAGTAGCGGATTCTACATTGTACATAATACCTGTTTTAGGCCACAGGTATAACCCATTATCGAATTTTCCAAGGTTTTGATTTTTTTACGGCATCTTTGGGTTCCGAAGAAACTTCATGCTGAATCTAAATCTTGTAGGTCATCGGGAAGTACGAAAAAAAGCCTCTGGACAGATTTTGCTAACAAACGAACATCCACCTTAAGCGTCTTATTATATAGGATTATTATATAGGATTAAGGAACATGTTCATATAGGTTCAGAATTACATACGAATAGTTTTAGGAGTTATAGTAGTTTAGCAGAAGAAGGATATATACATAAAACTGTTAACGATAGTGTCGAGTTTAAAGCACCAGATGGGACGCATACTCAAAATATTGAATCAGCTTGACGTCCAGCAAAAGATTGGTTCAGAGGCAGAGCACGTTACCATGATGAAGAGTTTGGAGCGCAATTGTGTGAATATTTGTGGCGTCGATTTTGTTCCTATAATAAGTTAGACAAAATGGGATTTTTGATTGATGCAATAAAAAAGCAAATATGTCCTTAAAAGCAAATAAAATTATTTTGTAAAAATACTTTTTTTCCATTACGAACAAAATTGTTTACTTATGTTATATATTTAAATACTGCACCCCCTTCCCTCTGTACAGTATTTCCGTTGACTTATTCCGAAACAAAGCATTCCACTTTGTAATTTTTCCAGGGTATTAGTATTGCTTTGCGCTAGATTAGTGCGGGGGGGGGGGGGGGGGCGCTTGCGGGCACATAAAGCATGGTAGCGAACCGATGTGAATTTGGGCATAACCTAAAATAATTTTTTCCCCAGGAAAAGAAGGAAGAGGGTGCGATATTAGTATCTGAGGGTCTGTGATTATACTCACCAATGCGACCGTGCCAGGCCCGTGCCATACATCGTATAGCCAAATTGAAACATAATAAATGTTCACATTAGGGGTTAGAATATACGTCAAAATTTCACAGTCCCTTTTACTTAATAACTTTTGACTGAATAGATTCCTAAACTCAAAATTGTTATTTTTGCATGTTATTTGATACGTGCTTTCGATCTATCTATATATATTTCCGGTGGAAGAAAAGGTTTCCCAGAGGAAAAGTTTACCCAATAACCGGATTTTCAGGGGTCAATTACATGCCCTTAGAGTGAATTTGGGCAGTAAACAAAAATTACGTTGTAATCAGGAGGAAATCCCCTACATATTCACAAAGTTTCAGAATTTTTCGAATTTTCGGCTTCGGGATCTTCCCTTGTTAGTATAGTGTATGGTGGAGTACCAGTATATGGAACGCGGTTCTTTCCCGTGAAAGATCCATTCGTAAAGGTTGAGTCGTCACACCGCAGGTTCATCAAGAAGATCTTCTCCATATACGGTGCAAAGGGCGATCTTGAAAAAGAAGACTCGCTGTCTCTATCTTTTTCTCCTTCTCTTTCTCGAGCACTCTCCAAGATCGAAATTCTCAAGATCGCCAGTTCTTTGTCCGAGAGCCGATGCAGCTCCAACCCGAGACAAAGATCTCTCTTTCTTCTTCACGCGTATACTTTATATTCCCTCCCACATTGCTCCCCCCCTCCGTCGCCGCGTACATGCAGGTACATGCACGTGTACACATATGCGCGATTGCAATTCAACGAGTTTGGTGGGGCACTTCGGTCTTTGTACGGTACTACGCGCGATTGTTCTGACGTCAAAGGCTGAGAAAAGACGCACAGGAAGAAGATGAATCAACGACAGAGGCGAATAATCAAGAAGTTCCGTCGGCGAAAGTACTGGAGGAAAGTGGAAAGACGGTCGCCAGGAAAAGCGCGCGAGTATAACGAGGTGCCGTGTTTGAGATTAAAGGAGGAAGAACTCGGGAATGACTTACCTTGTGGGCAATTGCACTCGGGAACGTTTCGCTTGATCCGAAAGACATTCAACTCCGGCAAAAGCTGATGCTGCTGTAGTTGCTGCTGGACCTCCCTTTTTAGCCTCTGAATAAGGATGTCCGGCGTTTCCTGGAGCTGGCAACGAGCCTCCAGAGTGGCAATCCTCGACTCCAATCCTAGTTCCCTGTACATCAGTAGGCCGGACACGGCCAGGCTGGTAATACAGAGGGCGCACATTGCCCAATTTAGTGTTGCCCCCGCCGTCCGAGAGGAATCCTTACGGAGGAATTTCCTCAGCATCGGCGTTTCGAGGGAGCCCTTTCTCATCGACGACCGGTCAGCCGTCGTGTCGGACTCCATGTTATACACGATCTACACACACACTCGCTCCTATTCCTGCGTGCACGCAGCGCGTTAAGCGCCCCTCATAACCCAAACCCGATGATCGTCGATACCTTCTGATAGTGATGGGTAAGTAAGCGCGACACAACGTAGAAACCACGCGAGTCTTACAGACTGTGCGGTGGCGTCATCGTCCATCTGGAATGCATCTCGCGCGCCCACTTGCCGTTATTCCTTACCTCTCTTATCTAGGATTCGTTCCTTCTCCTTTTACCTCGCAAGCACTCCTTCCCCAATGTCCTATACTTCTACACTCCAATACTTTCGACAAACGCACTTACGCTCTCTTTCTGCTCCCGTATAATTCTTCCCTTCCACTTAGGCGGTGATCGACGTTCGCAGTCTAACCGAATTGACGTTAGTAAACAACAAACGATGCCCCTCAACGAATGGGTGTTCACTAAACCGCGCGCTCCTTTCAAACAGCGTCTTCTTAGCCACTCGGTCTCGTGTAAATTGTCCTGATCCGTCTATCAAATCACTCGGCAGCAGCCAGTTGCTTTGTACACCCTTTAGTTTCGTCTATCTTGTTATTCGGACGTCTTGTCCTTTCTGTTACCGCTGCCACTGCAAATCGAGCATTCCCCGGCGATGTCGCATTACGATTTCCCCGACACTGTTGTGCACTAGCCACGTTCTACGACGAGATCGACACAGGGGCGAGCGAGATACGCTGAACCTTGATCACAGTGCACGGTTTCCGGGGCTTTTCCTTCGTTTCGTGGCGCACGCTGCTGTGTAGATGGAGCAGGGAAAACGAGGGACAGCTGTGTGACAATTACTGTGTCAGAGACTCCCCTTCGGACGACATCCAGCCACGATCTTCGCAGACGTTATTTCGGCGCACCACGTTTCGTTACGCGGAGTTTATTAGTGAAACGGATACACTATCTTGACAATAAGATTTGATTTACTGAACGAACGAAAAACACTCCCGAAATGCCACAAATACGAAGCACCCGGTGTGGCATTCGCAGCACAACTGGATGTGGTGGGGCGATGCTCCGCCGAGAGCCGAGGGTTTGTCGCTTCGGAGATACTCGTAGATGCTCGGCCTTCTTCGAGTTCCGACTCTTCCACCGGCTGCCGGACGCGTGGAGGACGATCGCTCGACCCAACGTCCACTTCCATTCACACTGATTCGCCCCTGTTTCCCTTGCCCTTCCATTTACCTCACTGTCGCGTCCTTTCAACGCTCGACCGGATTTCAGTGAAGAATTTTGCCCTCTGTTCTATTCTATCCTTTTCTTTTTTTCTCTCTTCTTTCCTTTTCTTTTCTTCCTTACCATTATTAGACCGAATTACCACGACGCCGAGAATACACAAATCTGCGCAATATTATTTAACGATTAAACCCCCTTTCCATTTCTCGCCCATTCTTACGTATGGATAGAATTAATTAACTGTAAACGGCTCTTCGAAATATCTCCGAGATGATCAAGACTTAGAAACTGATGGACTGCGAGAATTTTAAACTTTCGATTTTTTTTCGGTTTTGTGTCTGCGGTGGATCGGGTGAAGCAAATCTTTTCCATTGTAAAATTCATGTTTAAAAAAATCCGTCTCCATTTATGTTAGTATTTATTTCCAGCTGTGGACTTACAAATATAACTCAGAATTTATATATATTTATCATGGTGTAATAGCAGCAAAACAATAACATTTTAATACGATTTGTTTTTTACGTTTCTGTTGCCAACAATTTTTAACCGGCTTCAAAAAGGAGGAGATTATAGATTCGACCCGTATGTATTTTTTTTATGTTTGTCTTCGCATAAATCCTCAGCGTATGGACCGATTTTAATGATCTCTTTTTTATTCGAAAGAGGGTGGTCCCATCCTAGACAGCATCAATATTGACCCAATATTTTTCCAGTTCTGGTTAGTAATAAAGACTATTGTCACCTAATTATTATTATTTTATGTATGTACGCACATATTTTCACAACATGTTGTGTCAATATTCATAAAACTAAAAGGTTAAAAATAAAAAAATTAAAACCGATTTCAAAATACTAAAAATGCAAAAAAACACTAAAATGTAAAAAATAATTTTTCCCCTTATTTAATCTACGACTCATATTTGTTAAGTCGGCGCCAGATTTACACAGTGCAAATGATGAGGCACCGACTTAAAAAATGTGAGAGTCGTAGGTTAAATAATGGAAAAAATTATTTTTTACTTTTTGGTGCGTTTTAATATTTTGAAGTCGGTTTTAATTTTTTTTAAATTTTTTAAAATCTTAAAGATATCGCGAAGGTTTTCCGTTTAGTCTAAGAAACTTCTAAATGTGGAATACTCGAGGTTCCCTGTATTTTCTAGCAAAGGGGTTGGAACCTTGCAGACGTACAAGAGGATAAAGTCAGAATATACCGAACGAAGTATGATTGAATCGAAGCAGTTATATTAGGAAATATCGATTGACTAATCGATTGTGTCCCTTGAAACACATCCCCTGCGTATATACGTGACGGATACGTACAATCGACCCCTTGCTACCGCCCAATCTCTAGCACAGGAAGCGATTATAGACTACATCCTGGAACGTACGTTCGGTGTGTTCGCCCTCTGCGTATATACTGAATCGAATGCTCTGGCAACCTCCTAATCGTATAACTAATACGCCGACAATTCGTGAATACGCAATGAGAAGTAAGTGCAGCTAGGGGAGACGGTAAATTAATAGCGGTATAAGATTCCCCTCTAGGATCGTACTGATTTATAAAAATGTTCTCTCTAATTAAAGACATTTCTAGCTACTAATTAGGTTTATAGCGGAAAACATCTCGCAAGAATTTCATAAACTTTATGGTACAGTCACTAGGATTCCAATGTCTTATATTTAAATGTATGTGCAATACACACTTCTGTATTAGTATTATAATTATAATTATTTCTTAGATTTTATACATATGTAGGTACCCATATAGCACACTTCGTTGCAGCTGTATTGCAGGAACGTTGCTGGAATATTGTGTTGTTGCAGGTTGCATTGCAATATTGTAGGAACGTTCCCGCAATATTGCCGACCAATATTGGAGTGGCAATGATCTTACAATATTGCAGCAATATTGCAAGAACGTTGCTGTGCAATGTTCCATTGGCAACGATCCTACAATATTTCGGCAATATTGCGCGCACATCGATGTGCAATGTTTCAGTGGAAACGACCCAGCAAAATTGCCTACATATTGCCGTACAACACTGTAGTGGAAATATTGTAGAAACAGTACAGCAATATTCTGAAGCAACTATGACTTTGACGAAATTTGAAATATAACGTCGAGTAGATTCTACAGCATGTTTCATTTAAGAGATTTAACTGGATATGCTAGAATTTCTCGTTGGACGTTTTTATTGCCGTTTCGTTGCAGAATCATTGTCGGAACGTTGCAGGACTACATATTTGCAATGTTGCCGCAACATTGCAAAAATACACATCTGCAATATTGCGAAGGCGGACGTAGGACTGAACCTGCAACGTCTCTGCAATGTTATGGTGCAACATTGCAATCTTGCACCGCAATATTGCAGAGACGTTGCTGCAATGTTATGGTGCTGTGTGGGTAGTAGGCTATTTTCGCAACACGCAGAAACAAAAAATTATTGCGTTTAAGAATGAATGCAGAATACAATGGACGAAATTGCCATTAAGCCACCACGTTTATTGGCCAATTTTTATATTTATTTCATACTATTGATAAGTGTATGTATCATACCATTTTAGGAGAATTAAAAAGAGCATATAGATCCGTTACGATAATACAGAAATACAGTAGGATCTGTTGTCAGTTTTGATTTTATTTATCTAAAAATCGTTTGGCTTTATAGAAATTTCGCAGCTTATTTCTGGATAAATTCTATCTTTACGTTTTCTCTTCTAAATAAATGTTACTTCTGTTACTGCAACTGATCTACATATGCTGCTTTTTAATTCTCCCAAAATGGTGCGATGCACAGAATTATCAATAGTGTAGAATAAATATAAGAGTTTGCCAATAAACATGGTGGCTTTATGGTGGGCAGTGTATTCTATTAGGGATGATAGAAACTACAGCATCCGGCTGTTGACTCCGGCTAACTAAATTCGTAGACCAACCTTTCTAACTAACAAGGGAACACCGCGAACCCGGACTCGCTGATTGGAACGCAAATTTGTGGGTTGATAGAGTGACACAAGACAAGAACAACGGTGTGTTTCATTTGTGCCCTATCGCTCTTCAGGGGAGGTTCTGGTCTAGAGCCCAAAAAATAGGTGATATTTAGGAATTAATTCAAGGAAAACTACTATATATAATTTAATGGGACTTTGTGCATTGTATTGAGGATATCTTAAATTATAGAAATATATTTTTTGGTTTATAATTAATCATTACAAACAGCCCTGGGGAGTCGTTAAAGTCAAGGCGTCAAAAAATTGATCCAAATCGGTGGGACCTGTATCTCCAAAAGTTATTATCCGATCCGACTGAAACCTTTTTTATTTTGAAGATTATTCATTTGGTTAGGGGGGGGGGGGGGGGAACAAAAAAAATTACAAAAATGACATTTTTTTAGAAAATAACGACACTTCAAGTGTGAAATCACATTTTCCTTATATTTCTCGTTCTTTCATCGCCTTTGAAAATTATAAATTTTCAACTATTTGCAATTTTTTTAGTTCTCCCGCCCCCCTAGCCAGAAGTATATTCTTCAAAATAAAAAAAGTTTCAGTCGAATCGGATAATAACTTTTGAAGATACAGGTCCCACCGTTTTGAGAACAATGTTTTCGAGAAAAACGCATTTAAAGTTTTACGTGAGTACCGAGTAGCCGGGTGTTATCAATGCATTTGCCGCTACTCAAATGCCTATAACTTCGGGAATTTTACGAATTTCAACAAATCCTTTTAAACACGTTTTCCGAAAAGGTTGAACATTCGAAAAATGAAATAAAAAAAGAATCGACATTTAGACCAGAACCTCCCCTTAAGGGGGTGAAAACTAACCTCAAAGTCGATTTGGCACTTCCACTTTTGCGCGTATAACTCTCAAAGTACAACACACAGAAAAAATTTTCAAACAAAAGTTTAACGGTGCAATAGCGCTACAAACTTGTGTTAAAAAAATTTTGAAATTTTTTTTTCGTTCAAGTATTTTTTTTTTTAAAACTATTTTCAAACTTAAAGGGCTACTGGGCACAAATGAAGCACACCGTTGTTCTTATCTTCTGTCACTCCATAAACCCAAAAGTTGCATTCCAATCGGTGAGTCCGGGTTCGCGGTGTTCCCTTGTAAGTATACTTACAGCACACTTCGTTGCAGCTGTATTTCAGGAACGTTGCTGCAATATTGCGTTCTTGCAGGTTGCATTGCAACATTGTAGGAACGTTCCTGCAATATTGCCGTGCATTATTGGAGTGGCAATGATTTTACAATATTGCAAGAACGTTGCCGTGCAATGTTCCATTGACAACGATCCTACATTACTTCTGCAATATTGCTCGCACATCGACGTGCAATGTTCCAGTGGCAACGATCCTACAATATTTCGGCAATATTGCGCGCACATCGACGTGCAATGTTCCATTGATAACGATCCTACAATATTTCGGCAATATTGCGCGCACATCGACGTGCAATGTTCCACTGGCAACGATCCTACAATATTTCGGCAATATTGCGCGTACATCGACGTGCAATGTTCCACTGGCAACAATCCTACAATATTTCGGCAATATTGCGCGCACATCGACGTGCAATGTTCCACTGGCACTTATACTACAATATTTCGGCAATATTGCGCGCAAATCGTTGTGCAATGTTTCAGTGGCAACGACAGAGCAAAATTGCCTACATATTGCCGTGCAATACTGTAGTGGAAATTTTGTAGAGACAGTACAGCAATATTCTGAAGCAACTATGACTTTAACAAAATTTGAAATATGATGTCAAGTAGATTCTACAGCATGTTTCACTTAACTGGATATGCTAAAATTTCTCGTTGGCCGTTGAAGATATGAAAAAAGTGTTATTGTGAGAGTTGTTTGTACATGAATTTAAATTATAGAAGAGATTTGAAAATGAATTTAATTTAGTTACATAGAGTAGATACTATATATTTTAATGTGTGAAATTATTATTATTATTATTAAACGTCTTTATTGCACAAACACGTATATACAATCAAGCAAGAGAAAACAGAGATGAAAACACAAATGCAAAGGTTTAGTCTAAAGACTACGTTCCAACCTAACCTAAAATGATACCGTGGTAAAATTAGAGTGCGCACCTACAGTGTTAAAAATCCCTAATAGGTTTGTCAAATGAGCCTCCGTTTTTTAATAATTTGAGTTTAAAGTTTTGCACGGTAGGAGTATAAGTTCGAATACGTAAGCAATCTTTTCAATCAGCGGTTGTAGCTGCGGCGGTAAAGTCTTCGTCTACGATGCTACAGGTCCTGGGTTCGAATCCCCCTGGGGTAAAAATATTTTCTATGAGAAAAAGACACACGGGCGTTATACTATGATACTACGATTCTGCACACATTTATGTCATCGCGTCCCTCACTGTCCGAAACGTTGCGGTGGGAGGACCATTGCTGTAAAATTTCCGAAACACTGCGGGAATATACTCCTGCAATATTGCTAAGGCGGGCATAGGAATGAACCTGCAACTTCCCTGCAATGATACGGTGCAACATTGCAATCTCGCACCGCAATATTTCCGAAGAGTTGCAGGATCATTGCTACAATTTTGCCGTTTTGTTGCACACCTGCAATATTGCGAAAGCGGACATAGGACTGAACCTGCAACGTCTCTGCAATGTTATGGTGCAACATTGCAATCTTGCACCGCTATATTGCAGAGACGTTGCTGCAATGTTATGGTGCTGTGTGGGTAATGCTATCTCTGTCAACAGTGCGGTCTACCTAAAGATGCCCGTGCTTCTCATTAATGTCATTAGAGTATCATTTGAACATAACTTACTCGTTAAAGAAAAGAGTCAGTGAAAACCATTCGGAAAATATACATACAGGGTGTTACAGGATATTTCCGCAAAACAGTACCATCATATTCTATAAGTAAAAATAAAAAAAAAACGTCATATAAACACAAGTTCATAAATGGTATATTAAAAGGCAATAATAATACGAAATAACAACGGACTGGTTTTTCGTTCGATACAGCGCAACGTTCGATATACAGTATTGTCTCCATATGTACCCGATTTGGTGTATACGATATAGGTCTGTCGCTATCCCCACCACTTCTGTCTCACTCTTGTCCGGCGAAGGCGAGAACGAGATGGAACGAGAGCGAGCGAGAGCCACTAAAAGCGAGCGAGGACGGTACGAGACAGACGACAGCGTTGATGTTTTGTCTCCCCCGTCTTTCGGGCGCCGTGACATTCCGTCTTTTGCGTGCGCGACGGGCGTGCGCGATAGTCGCAGGCACATACGGAAGCACGAGACCGCAACGCAAAAACTTAACGCAGGCCCGGCTCTAGTTTTTTTTTTGCGCCCTAGGCCAACTTTTCAAATTGTTGCTATTGCTCAAAATGAACTTTAGAATTAAATATTACAAGTTGTACTATAAGTGGATTAAACTACGAATAAAAATTCAAAGTAAGGTTATTAATAATCTCAAATAAATGTATTAAAATATAGGGCGTAATTTGAAAAGTTTGTTTAGGGCGCAAAAAAGACTTGTGCCGTGCCTGGCTATCTGATCGTCGCGCGCATGCGTTGGGCAGTCACGATTCCATCTGAGTGCTCGCACGCCCGCGCGCAAGAAAATCGGTTCATTTCGCTCACTCCTTCGGTCAGAAAGAAGCGAGAAACGCACACTCGGAATTAGGGATCTGCGCATTCTGAGTGCCCAACGCCGGTCCCGACCAGCGGGCACATACGGAGACAATACTGTAACTTCAATAATTGGTAAACACAGTCTGTGCACACGAATTAGATAAATATCGCGAAACTGTTCCCACGCTGTACTTACTGAACAAAAAACATGTCCGTTGTTATTTCGTATTTTCGTAATACCTTTTGAATAAAGCATTTATTAGGGTTTGTCGGTTTTTAAAAACCGATATTGAAAGCTGGTTTTTATTTATAAATTTGTAAAATTCGAAAACCGCTTTTTAAATGTAAAAAAAAACAGTTTTATAATTTAGAATTAATACACAGAAATAAATTAATTATTTAATTAAAAACGTTAACATTTTTACTTGAAATCGCCTCGGACACAAGCATATTGTAACTTTCTAGCAGGTAATAGTTTACTGTAAAACTAATCTTCATGAGTTCATATTTTCTGACGACAAATGCTAAATAGAATAAAGATTTACAATTTGGTACCTCTGTAAAAGATTTATATTTTGTACGGATTTTAGATATTTTATTTTTTTCTCATTTGGTTTTATATGCAATCTATTTTATTGTGTTACATTTTTGTAGATGTATAAATATTAAATGAACTCAAAAATAGTACGGATTTCTACAGATTTTAGTTAATAGATTTTTTTTTATTTATTTGGTTTTGTATACATAGAGTATTTTTTATTTCGTTATATTTTTGTAATTCCATAAATATTAAGGAAACTGTACATTTTTAAAATAAGTACAAATATTTATTTACTATTTTAATTATATATTTTATGTGAAAATTCGGAAACCGGTCTAACCGATTTTTTGGGAATACTGAAATTTGAAAACCGGTTTTTTCAGAAGTCGGTTTCTGTATAAATCCTAACATTTATGAGCCTACGTTTATATGACACATTTTTCTTATTCTTATTCATAAAATATGCTGGCATTGCTGGCATTCTGTATATGTATGTAAGTAAAATGAAAACTAACATTTTATGTACTTTTATATTTATCAGATCTTGTTACCTTGCCTATTTCGTGTCGGAAAAATTGCCCTAGTAGCATTTTTGGTTGGCCAACGGTAGCCAACAGTTTGGAATTAGTTGGGATATAGTTAGAGTTTTGCCTACAAATTCCCAACATAGGGCCTACGGCAAAAAACTTACGACAGTTTGCCAACGAATATTGAATGTTGGGCCTATAATTACTATGCGTAGTAATGCCAACCATCGTTGGTTAATTAACAAACAATTTACAACGATGATTAAATGTCGTCTTACAAACGTCAGAAAATTTGCTACATCCAAAAACCTGTTATTATATTCCAAGTTGTGGTTTTTCTTTCCTTATTTATAAATATGTAAAGAGGACGTCTGTCTTAAGACGAATGTGAAATCTTAAGGAACGAGTCTAAAGGTCGAATGATATTTTGTAGAATATTTCGCGTCACTGCATAGTTTTTAGAAACACTTAATACTTGTTATGTACCTAAAAATAAGAACTGTTTACAAGTAAGTGTATTGGATGGTTGCAAACAGCGGTTGCTTTCTAAGCGGAAAGTCTGAGTTCAATTCCCCTCCTCAACGCGAAATTTTTTTTCCTAATCCAGACCTGAAGAAGACGTCTTTACAACGTCTTTTGAAGTTGTTTAAGACGCCTTCTGGAAAGAAACTTTCAATGGGGCTTTTACGGTAAGCCCTATAAATAGTTGGGCAAGAGTAGGAAAGCCTACCTTGGCCATCTGTTGTTGGCCCATCCTGAAAAAAAAGTGCCAAATCTAACTGTTGGCCAACCAAAATTATGTGCGTGGCCCAACTGTATGCCAACAAGAAATGCTACTAGGGTGAAGGATCAGACATCGGGGACAAATTGCTTGTATTTATGTTTGCCATGCTAATTTGTAGATTTTTACATCATTTTTCTGATCGGAGACTTTAAATCTACTTTAGCTTCTGTTTATAACTGCATTACCTTATATTCAGTTTTAAGTACTTACCTGTATACACCTGTAATTCCAAACAAAATGTAAACAGTTTAAACACAGTTTGATAATTATAAATATGTCACATAATAAAACTAACATGTTTTATGTGTTAGCCTACGCTATTATTGTTCCACAAAGGCGTTGGAATTGATTCGCGACACATGTGGGAGAAAGTACAGTTCTGTCTCTCAAATGGCACGCGTTTTCGGATTCTCTATAAGCGCGAAGCTCTCCCCACTAATTCGTTTGTAGTCGCCGCGCCGCGGCATCGGGTATCGGATGTCAAAGAGAAAGCCGAAGAAAGGTTCATAACCATTCTCAATAGTGACACACCTTACACTCTGACCGCGTGAAATCAAAGGAAGCCGAATAGACTACTCGTCTCTCAAATTGCGTGCGCCCGGTCCCGACACACGCGGCTATAGAGAGACAGAACTGTATCATAAATAGACAAATACTTATAATTACGATAGCATCAGTTAAGGTATGTATTTACATATCGGTACTTGATAGTGACATAACTGAACAAATGTAAATTTTACTGGAAAAGCAGTTTAAAATTTGCATTTTACTAATAGTTGAATACTGACTCTACTTCTTCACCTATCCAGATTAAGGTTCACTGACAGCACATTCATCAAGAAATTTAACAAAATATCAAATCAACCCTAATCACCTCTATATTTTACACTCTCTTGAGTTATGCCGTTCTTCGAAAGAACGTAACTCTAACATTACAAGCTGTAACCCATGTTGAATTAAAGTGAAACAAACAATTCACTTGCAACAAAATATTCTATTGCAAATAGAATAATAGAAAAAAAAATGAATACTTATACCACTATTCGAGAAAATAACATAACCTTACACTTACTGCTGCAAGGAATCGATTGAAACCAAATCAGTATTCTTGTTGAAAAAACATGGTCAACTTGACAACGACACGTCTGCTCTCTGGTGTGCAACTAAAGAAGTTAAAAATATGCTGTTTTACACGATAAAAATACTGCATCTATCTACGTGCAAAAAAAATAAGAATTTACATTTTTCTTAGTTATCCCACTGTGAATACCAAGCACCAATATGTGTATCATCCTATAATTATAATAATGTTATTCATAATCTTTATACTTCATTCACAATTAAAGGGATATAATGATACAGATTTAGAGAAATGATTCCACTAAAAAGTCTGCGGGCTACTGAAATTGTATAGCGATTCTTCTGAACTAATATCTTCCTGAAGATTTCTGCCAGAGTAGACGGCCTGTTTATAAAGTACTTGAGCGAAGAATAAATGTTTATTGCTTCGGACCAGCTTCGGATTAATAATGGACCACGTTGAGAGCCTCTGGCAACAGCAAACTGCTCTTCGAGGGGTGAACTTCCAGCGTGCTTCGTGATTAAAAAGTCATCGCGGCCGATGCCCTCTTCACGGCACGTTGGTCATCGTTGGGGTGCGGTACGAGCCGCATTATGTCGCGTTTCCGCTAGGAAGCAGGCGCAGTCGGGACAACAGCCTGCACCTCGTTTCCGTGCGTTCCGAGAGAACGTGCCTTGCGGACACCGCGGGCGAGGACGAAGATACGGGGCAAGAATGCGTACAAGCAGGACATAGCGAGGCAACGATAAAGGAACGACGAGCGAAGAAGGGAAGCAAAGTGAGGCTGGGAGAGAAAAAGACGACGAAGGAGGCTCCGGCGGACACGTTCGCGGCACTAAAGCAGACTCTCATTTCGGGGGCAAATTCGAGACCACCCCCCGCGAATATGTCTGCACGTGCGGGAGGGTGAGTGTCGCGGAGCAAATGAGAGAGAAAGAGGAGGACGATATCAATGCGCAGTTTGTATTCCGCTCTGTGGAAAAAATTCGTACGTTACAATGTAGGTATGTATATCCACGGACGCACTCGCCAAAACTCGCTGTCGTTGCTGGCGACATCTTCGGCTTTGTCTTCATCCCTTTACCTGCGGCATTCCTTTATATATTTATAACGCTGCTGTCTACGCGAGAAGTATGAGCGTGCGCGGATATATTAATTTGCATTTTAATAAAGATCTTGCCGTGTCTCTGACGCTAATGGTATTCTTTGGATAATTTGATAACTTCAATTTCACGATCAGTTTCATTATTTATGTACGAAGGAAGAATGTTTTTTATAGTTTCAAGTAAATATCCTTAATATAGTGTTTGACGAGAGCTCAGAGATTAGCGATAACTATACACATTATACTAGGGCTCTCACTATCCGGATATCCGGATGCTCAGATCCGGATTTCGATTCGTATTTCGAGTTATAACGAGAAATCCGGATACTAGGATATCCGGATATACAGTAATTCCCCGTTATAAGCCCGTTTTTTTCCCCGTTGACAGCCCGACGACTATCCCCATCATTTCTTGGAAGCCTACGGACTAGAGTGAGAGAACCGGACAACGAGCGAGAGGAAACGAAAGAGTCAGACACGAAGTTGCTGTCGGGTACGATAGAGAATCATGTCCGCAGGCCACTATGAGCCCGCCGCCAGCCCCGTTCGTCGGGCTCATAACGGGGGATTACTGTAGTAAGAGCCCTACTACCTACTAGGTAGGTACTAGCACAGACGAGGTATGGAATAGACTACTCACCTTATGGGACTTCGTGTCACCGCCCAAACTGCGTTACCGACCCATAATTTGAGGACTGAATTTAGCGACCTCTGTTCATGAACAGCGTCCAACTCAAGAACTACTCTGAAATGTGTTGAAATACTGAAAGGTGTGTGCGTGCTTGTATACGTGTGACTTGTTTAAAGGGAGAATTTAACATAGAGGGCGGGCTTTCGCTAAGCTATGCTTTAGCTTGGTTTGTCAACGACTCACGTCGGATTTCTCTCTGAAGATCTATTTCGGGAATCAGGACCCTATATGGCACTAAAATATGGCACTTCTTGAGAGCTTATACAAGCTATAAATTGCAAGACGAAATTAATTGTTAGTATTTTACATGTAGTGGAACATTCAACTAATATTTTCACGTGTTGTACGCCGAAAAATATTAAAAAATGGCGCTATTACTGACATTCCCGCAAATCTCTGTCCTTCGCGCGTGTCTAAATAGACGGTGCCCATCCTACGATACGTAAAAATCATTGTAAATAATGAATTGAAACTTTTCCGTAAAATTTATATTCGTTGCTTTTGGGACCCGAGGCCCCTAAATCCTTACGTTTCATTATAAATTGATTGGGTCTGTCCTTATTAAGTATTGAATAGATTTAAAAATTATAAAAAACATCTACGATGTAAGTACACGAGCGTAGGTATCGCTTACGTTAAGATCTAGGCACACATATCAGTTCCGTGTCAGCTTACGTAAAATTCAAGTGCTCTTCATTACTTTCCTCAATTACTTTACTCCAAGTACTTTCCATTAGTCAGTAAAAATAATCGGAATTATATCATATTTGGTGTCATTTTCGTTAGCAAAACACCTTAGTATTCCATTTGTGATACTTCTATGATAGAAATTGACATACCCATTACAATGGCCTATAGCTGACTTTGTCTTTATGCCACTACTGTAGCGTTAATGACCCCCCAAGCTGTGTCGTTCGAAAGCTTTTACCTAAGAACCCATCAGGGTCGTAAAAAAAGATACGCGTTACCGTTCAACCGATTTCAAGAGAGCGTGCAGTGAAAAGGCCAGAATGTCGTGGCCATCGAATTTTAACTTTCTGAGTACAAATACAGATCCGACACTGAAGGAAAAAGATGAATGAGTATAATGGTCTTGAAACGCTGTGGATTACTACATATATCTGAATTATTTACGAGTTACATTTCTTTGGAAAGGGCTGAATGAGGTGTATTTTGCGAACAATCAAATCGATTGAAAATTGTTTCTCAATTTATTAATTTTATTAACAAGAATAGCAATAAACAGAAGAGGGATAAACATTTCTATACTCGGTTCATCCGTAGAATAATCGTACGCCTCGACCGTTTCGTGACCGTTCTGCGCAGCCCCCACTACCGCCTACGGACCCGACGCAGGCGATTGACAGAGAGGTAGCAGGCGGTAAGACGGAGAATATCGTAGGCTGTTAAGTGGGGGTCGGACCAATCAGCGCTTCCTCAGAATCATCCCTGCGCGGAACGGGATTTTTCTACGGATGAACAGAGTATAACATAATCATTATCGATTCACTGCTCTATCATTTCGTTGTTTGAGATGAAATGCCTTGCATCTGTTGTATTCCATTGGTATAAGGATGGACAATTTAGAAAATTAACAATAGTAGAAGAAATGTACAGGATCATCATTTAATCTTGCAACCCGCGCTCGCGCGAACAGGTATGCATTCCACTGCAACAGAGATAGGCAAAAAATTATTTTAAATAAAAATTTCGCACACAAATTCTTATTGAAAATAACTTTTTGCCCATCTCTGCACTACAATCATGCGCCGTCCCGGCGTTCGGAAAGGTGCCAGCGACCGCTGGACAGCAGTGATCCCCAATCTTTGAAAATTATAGGATGGTCTCTTTCAAATCCACGTGGCAAAGAGCTGTTGGGAATTTCCCGGCCCGGGTAAGCGAGCCGCCCGCTCCGCTTTTATGGTCGGTTTACAACTCGCATCCCAGATTACTGTAATGAGGTTTGAAAACAATGTCGACTGGTCTCGTACCCATCTGAATTTCAGAATTTTTAGCTACGACTTGTTGACCGCTGCGATATACTCCTATACGGAGAGATTTTTCGCCACCCACGTGTAAAAGCCACAATAATGGCGCATCGTTTAAAAAAATGGCATTAACGGATGCCGGTATAAGCGTGGCGTTGAGTAGCTAAAGCAGGGCTGTCGAACTTCCCCACTCCGCGAGCCACACGTCTTGGGCGCCCGATCAGTGAGTTCCCCCACTTATCTCTCTCCAGGAGTAGTTCGAGACCAATGCTCATTGTCAGTGAACCGATCCCCTCCCACCACGAGCCCACGGGCTTGTGCGGTTCCCGGACGAAAAACACATCAGAATGAAGTAGGTATGGAGGGGGTCGTTCTCCTACGGCTCTCCTGAACGGGCGATGAGGAGAAAGAGCCACTGTGGCTCGCGAGCCACCTGTTCGACACCCCTGAGCTAAAGGGTTAAAACATTCAGACACAACAATTCTAGAAAAAAAAATTAAAACACCGCTACTATCAAATACACGTGCGATTAGTTACCCCCTAAGTCCAATCTATGCATACACTACATTAAAGATAAAATCATAAAAAAGAAAACCAGTACAATAGATTCTGAGGTCTGCAAACGCATTGTTGGACGTGGCCGAAACCGCGTCGTGGAGCCCGTCGTCATCGACAAAAGAACGAGATGATCGGCGGCGGACGAAGACAATCTCCTTAGCAGATGGGTAAAAAATTATTTGAAATAAAAATGTCGTACACAAATTTTTATTTCAAATAATTTTTTGTCCATCTCTGACTGTCTCCTGCAGTCGCTTGCATAGGACGGTCGTATCGAGCACTTTATGTATTACAAACCTTAAATATATGTACTTCTTGCATTCTAAATACCATACTCCCCCACCCCCTATACTATTCAGTTTCCTCCATCAAATACAAAAACTTTCATATGAAACATTTTTTTGCTTTTTCAATAGCTCTAAAAATAATAGCGTGTGAAAAATAATATAAGAACAAATCGGATATACTGTATAAACTTATTGAAATATCCGAACATCAGTTAATATTAGTCAGTTAACGTCAGTTAGTACATAGTTTAAACAAATTAATTTTTCTAATAGTTATGGAATAGAATGAATTATTTTTTTCAAAAAATATGTATCTAATATTTTTGGTTACTCCGCAGACTTGCAAAATTGCACCAAAATCGGTGTGTACGGGTTCGATATGTTCTTATTAAATAATAATATAGTACAGTAGAAGGATATTATTATTATTATTATTGTTATTATTATATGTCTGTATTATATCGTATAGACCAACATTAATGTATGCGTAAACACATGATGAATGGGTGGGGTTCAGCAACACGTGCTCTTAAAAAACATTAAAGCACTCTTTTTACATATTACGTTATTGCAAGCGAATGAAATTTGTTTTGCGTTAAATAAACCGGAATAGGACAACAAGGTTAAAAAGCGAATGTGATATCGTTTTATTTTCATCCGCCTTTCTCTTCCGTTGAACGGAATATGTTCATATGACGATTTTTAAATTGTTACTCTAACAGAAACATTTGTAAATCGCGGGCTTCGGCTCTCAAAAAATAACCTAGTTTTACCCGTGCTGAATTCTAATTCCTACCACGCGTAGCGTTACAATCTGTTTCGAGACTTCACCGGTAACGTTGCATGCGACACTAAAATGGTAAGGGGGTCCTAGGACCCCCCAAACCGGTGACACAAAAATACATTGGGTGAGTAGTCTATTCCATACCTCGTCTGTGGTACTAGGTATCCGGATTATCCGGAGTATCCGGATTGCTCGTTATAACTCGAAATCCGAATCGCAATCCGGATCTGAGTATCCGGATATCCGGATAGTGAGAGCCCTATATTATACATACCCTTCTACGTGTAACAGATCCGCAGTTGCAATTGTACCTGCAACTTTCCTTGACACCGTTCGAGAGTTGTATTTTCCCTTGATATTTCCGCCCCATACAGGAATAAAGTTTTGGATAGCTGCAAATTGCAATC
The DNA here is from genome assembly GCA_929113495.1 of Andrena minutula. Taxonomy (NCBI): domain Eukaryota; kingdom Metazoa; phylum Arthropoda; class Insecta; order Hymenoptera; family Andrenidae; genus Andrena; species Andrena minutula. The sequence goes on from OV815993.1 coordinate 24,160,396, forward strand.
TACTTTCAGCTTTTTAAGCTTCCTATAATCGTTTATGAAATTTCCGTAGTTACGATAGTTTACTCGGGAAGGTGCTTTCATCCCGGCTCGATACGAAAAATCGTAGAAAAGGAAGGTCGCCGGGACACATATGGTAAAAAAGTGCTGGCGAGGAATGAAGGAGGAAATGGAACACGGAACGCTTCATTTAGTTTTATGACAGCCTAGAAGCTGATCGCTACATCGTCATGGACGAACACGCATTATCGAATGCACCCGGCTTTACTGGTACTCAGCCAAGGTAAACGCAATATCGCATTTGATAGCCCAGTTTCCAACGAATCGCAGACCTGCCTGCGCAGCCAGTTCTATTACAAAAACAAAGATAAAGACAACAAAGAATGCACGTGTGTAACATAGACATATATAGACGGAGCGCGTTTGAGGGGGGTTGTAAGATTCGTGGTAAGGGGAGCGATACAGGCAAATCGGGTATCGCAGTGGCTATGCATGCCGAATGCTTCCGAAGCTAACCCGACGTGCTTGTATCTGACCTCTGTCTTTTCCCCTCCAAGCTTACCATTCCTCTCGCCGATAATCCCAGCTTCTGCTCCGTCTATACATATCTATGGTGTGTAATCGAATAACATATGTTCAGACGAATAGTCTGATTGTATATTTTCGTGCGAAGCGATACGGCTAATGTAGGGGTGACAAGTGGATACTTCCCTCTCTGTACGATAGGTCGGATGAAGAGGCAATGAGGGATCTTGTTATCGTTATTGGCTAGACAAGAAGCGTGTACACAGTGGAAGATGTATAGTGGAGTCACAAAATCGCCTGAATGCTAAGCAGGTGAGCCTCGAATGAATCATCTACTTAAATGAAAACTTAAAATCTTACATTTTCTATTACATTTTCATGGGAGCATTAACAATGAATCGTCAGGATTTTTCTGGCGTAAATTCAGTTTCTCAACAGAGAAACAACCTTTTCAATAGTCTTCACAATGTATAAATGTAAAAGCATACCAAAACATTCCACGGGATTATTTATAAGTATAATTTCGACCGTAAAAATTAATCAATCTGTTTTCGGCGCACGGTTCGGTCAATTTTAAAACAATATACAAACAAGCTATTTAGCAATAAATTTATAAAAGCTTTCGACGTTTCGATGTTGACGCAGATCTTCTTCAGGAAAGTTACGAAAAATTTTAAAATACTACTTATGCTGTTGGAATTTAGACACTGTGTACTCGTTACACTTGTGACACGCGAGTCGGTTGGAATAAGACTGAAGTAAACCGTAAAACAAAACATTTGCTTCTAGAAGGTGAGAACAAGGTAAATACCGTTGAACTTTGAAAACATATTAAAACTACTTGAAATTCAAACTTAAAGGATGTATCGTTTGTAATAACAAAGCATTCTTGCTCATATGGTGTGTTCTACACTCTAAAGGTATTAACGAGCAAATAAACATTTACATAACAATCACTGATATGTAGATAATTAGTTTGATCATATAAAATTCTATGGAGCAAAACATCATAATGCCGGGTTTACACCAAGGCGAACACGAACAAAAACATTGTTCGCGAACGTGTTCGTCTGTTCTTGCCGTGTCTACACCGCCGCAAACATGAACAAAACTCAGTGTACGCATCGTATGTGAACGTTTTGTTCTATTTGCGGCGGTGTGGACACGGCAAGAACAGACGAAAACGTTCGCGAACAATGTTTTTGTTCGTGTTCGCCTTGGTGTAAACCCGGCATAAGACATTACTTTTTAAGTAATGTTGTGTAATATTCTTGTATTTTAGGTGTTTCATACCTAAGATATACACTAGGCTGTTTAATCATGTGAATTGTCTGCAAAAGAATCCTCTGATTGAAATTAGTTTCCTTATCAACAATCTTAATATTGTCATAATCAAACCTATGATCAAACTCTAACGAATGCTTGGTTAAAGATGTATGTTGTAAAGGGGGTAGAAAAATATTTCTTTTGTGTTCATATACTCGTCTCTCCAAAAGTCTAGATGTTTGTCCGATATAAACTTGATTACAACCCAAGCAAGGGATTGAAAATACGATGTTAGAGTGTTTTAAAAGAGGTATTTTGTCTTTAATTAAAGGGAACAATTGTTTCGTGTAAAACGGTAATTTAAAAATAGTGTGAATTCCGGCTTTTCTAAAGATTCTTCTTATGTCATTAGAGATATTATTACAAAACGGTAATACAACGGTGTTTCTCCAACTAATTGATCCTACCTCATTTTTCCTTAATTCATTCCGTCTTTCTGTTAGCAATGGATGGTAAATTTCGAAAGTACGTTCTTTAATAATAGAAGGAACCATTTCTATAGGATACCCATTACGTTTTAAGGTGTTTTTTATAAGAAGCAAATTAGCTGGTCGGAATTCTGGATTTGAGAGTAAAATCGCACGATCCTTTAATTAATCCTACCTTGTGTTGCATGGGATGTGCAGAAAAGAAGTTAATGTATCTGCCTGACCAACTCGGTTTATGATACCAATTTGTGATAAATTTGTTATTTGTTCTAATTACTATTGTGTCAAGAAAGCTAAGACATGAATCCTTTTCAATTTCATGTGTGAATTGAAGTCTAGCATGAAAACCGTTAAATATATCAAGTAATGTTTGTAAATCCTCAAGTCTAAGACAAGTAATAATATCGTCAACATATCTTTTGTAAAAAATAAGTTTAAAAGATACCTTTGAGAGGGAAATCGTCTCTAATTTTTCCATTACTATATTAGCAATTACAGGGGAGATTGGAGACCCCATAGCTGTACCAAACACTTGTGTTGCGGCCGAATCGTAAGTCCTGACTCTGTACCATTTGTGAACTCTTAGTTTGAGCGTCCCTTCCCCTTCGGCGGTCGTACCCCCCAGCACAGACGAGGTATGGAATAGACTACTCACCTTATGGGACTTCGTGTCACCGCCCAAACTGCGTTACCGACCCATAATTTGAGGACTGAATTTAGCGACCTCTGTTCATGAACAGCGTCCAACTCAAGAACTACTCTGAAATGTGTTGAAATACTGAAAGGTGTGTGCGTGCTTGTATACGTGTGACTTGTTTAAAGGGAGAATTTAACATAGAGGGCGGGCTTTCGCTAAGCTATGCTTTAGCTTGGTTTGTCAACGACTCACGTCGGATTTCTCTCTGAAGATCTATTTCGGGAATCAGGACCCTATATGGCACTAAAATATGGCACTTCTTGAGAGCTTATACAAGCTATAAATTGCAAGACGAAATTAATTGTTAGTATTTTACATGTAGTGGAACATTCAACTAATATTTTCACGTGTTGTACGCCGAAAAATATTAAAAAATGGCGCTATTACTGACATTCCCGCAAATCTCTGTCCTTCGCGCGTGTCTAAATAGACGGTGCCCATCCTACGATACGTAAAAATCATTGTAAATAATGAATTGAAACTTTTCCGTAAAATTTATATTCGTTGCTTTTGGGACCCGAGGCCCCTAAATCCTTACGTTTCATTATAAATTGATTGGGTCTGTCCTTATTAAGTATTGAATAGATTTAAAAATTATAAAAAACATCTACGATGTAAGTACACGAGCGTAGGTATCGCTTACGTTAAGATCTAGGCACACATATCAGTTCCGTGTCAGCTTACGTAAAATTCAAGTGCTCTTCATTACTTTCCTCAATTACTTTACTCCAAGTACTTTCCATTAGTCAGTAAAAATAATCGGAATTATATCATATTTGGTGTCATTTTCGTTAGCAAAACACCTTAGTATTCCATTTGTGATACTTCTATGATAGAAATTGACATACCCATTACAATGGCCTATAGCTGACTTTGTCTTTATGCCACTACTGTAGCGTTAATGACCCCCCAAGCTGTGTCGTTCGAAAGCTTTTACCTAAGAACCCATCAGGGTCGTAAAAAAAGATACGCGTTACCGTTCAACCGATTTCAAGAGAGCGTGCAGTGAAAAGGCCAGAATGTCGTGGCCATCGAATTTTAACTTTCTGAGTACAAATACAGATCCGACACTGAAGGAAAAAGATGAATGAGTATAATGGTCTTGAAACGCTGTGGATTACTACATATATCTGAATTATTTACGAGTTACATTTCTTTGGAAAGGGCTGAATGAGGTGTATTTTGCGAACAATCAAATCGATTGAAAATTGTTTCTCAATTTATTAATTTTATTAACAAGAATAGCAATAAACAGAAGAGGGATAAACATTTCTATACTCGGTTCATCCGTAGAATAATCGTACGCCTCGACCGTTTCGTGACCGTTCTGCGCAGCCCCCACTACCGCCTACGGACCCGACGCAGGCGATTGACAGAGAGGTAGCAGGCGGTAAGACGGAGAATATCGTAGGCTGTTAAGTGGGGGTCGGACCAATCAGCGCTTCCTCAGAATCATCCCTGCGCGGAACGGGATTTTTCTACGGATGAACAGAGTATAACATAATCATTATCGATTCACTGCTCTATCATTTCGTTGTTTGAGATGAAATGCCTTGCATCTGTTGTATTCCATTGGTATAAGGATGGACAATTTAGAAAATTAACAATAGTAGAAGAAATGTACAGGATCATCATTTAATCTTGCAACCCGCGCTCGCGCGAACAGGTATGCATTCCACTGCAACAGAGATAGGCAAAAAATTATTTTAAATAAAAATTTCGCACACAAATTCTTATTGAAAATAACTTTTTGCCCATCTCTGCACTACAATCATGCGCCGTCCCGGCGTTCGGAAAGGTGCCAGCGACCGCTGGACAGCAGTGATCCCCAATCTTTGAAAATTATAGGATGGTCTCTTTCAAATCCACGTGGCAAAGAGCTGTTGGGAATTTCCCGGCCCGGGTAAGCGAGCCGCCCGCTCCGCTTTTATGGTCGGTTTACAACTCGCATCCCAGATTACTGTAATGAGGTTTGAAAACAATGTCGACTGGTCTCGTACCCATCTGAATTTCAGAATTTTTAGCTACGACTTGTTGACCGCTGCGATATACTCCTATACGGAGAGATTTTTCGCCACCCACGTGTAAAAGCCACAATAATGGCGCATCGTTTAAAAAAATGGCATTAACGGATGCCGGTATAAGCGTGGCGTTGAGTAGCTAAAGCAGGGCTGTCGAACTTCCCCACTCCGCGAGCCACACGTCTTGGGCGCCCGATCAGTGAGTTCCCCCACTTATCTCTCTCCAGGAGTAGTTCGAGACCAATGCTCATTGTCAGTGAACCGATCCCCTCCCACCACGAGCCCACGGGCTTGTGCGGTTCCCGGACGAAAAACACATCAGAATGAAGTAGGTATGGAGGGGGTCGTTCTCCTACGGCTCTCCTGAACGGGCGATGAGGAGAAAGAGCCACTGTGGCTCGCGAGCCACCTGTTCGACACCCCTGAGCTAAAGGGTTAAAACATTCAGACACAACAATTCTAGAAAAAAAAATTAAAACACCGCTACTATCAAATACACGTGCGATTAGTTACCCCCTAAGTCCAATCTATGCATACACTACATTAAAGATAAAATCATAAAAAAGAAAACCAGTACAATAGATTCTGAGGTCTGCAAACGCATTGTTGGACGTGGCCGAAACCGCGTCGTGGAGCCCGTCGTCATCGACAAAAGAACGAGATGATCGGCGGCGGACGAAGACAATCTCCTTAGCAGATGGGTAAAAAATTATTTGAAATAAAAATGTCGTACACAAATTTTTATTTCAAATAATTTTTTGTCCATCTCTGACTGTCTCCTGCAGTCGCTTGCATAGGACGGTCGTATCGAGCACTTTATGTATTACAAACCTTAAATATATGTACTTCTTGCATTCTAAATACCATACTCCCCCACCCCCTATACTATTCAGTTTCCTCCATCAAATACAAAAACTTTCATATGAAACATTTTTTTGCTTTTTCAATAGCTCTAAAAATAATAGCGTGTGAAAAATAATATAAGAACAAATCGGATATACTGTATAAACTTATTGAAATATCCGAACATCAGTTAATATTAGTCAGTTAACGTCAGTTAGTACATAGTTTAAACAAATTAATTTTTCTAATAGTTATGGAATAGAATGAATTATTTTTTTCAAAAAATATGTATCTAATATTTTTGGTTACTCCGCAGACTTGCAAAATTGCACCAAAATCGGTGTGTACGGGTTCGATATGTTCTTATTAAATAATAATATAGTACAGTAGAAGGATATTATTATTATTATTATTGTTATTATTATATGTCTGTATTATATCGTATAGACCAACATTAATGTATGCGTAAACACATGATGAATGGGTGGGGTTCAGCAACACGTGCTCTTAAAAAACATTAAAGCACTCTTTTTACATATTACGTTATTGCAAGCGAATGAAATTTGTTTTGCGTTAAATAAACCGGAATAGGACAACAAGGTTAAAAAGCGAATGTGATATCGTTTTATTTTCATCCGCCTTTCTCTTCCGTTGAACGGAATATGTTCATATGACGATTTTTAAATTGTTACTCTAACAGAAACATTTGTAAATCGCGGGCTTCGGCTCTCAAAAAATAACCTAGTTTTACCCGTGCTGAATTCTAATTCCTACCACGCGTAGCGTTACAATCTGTTTCGAGACTTCACCGGTAACGTTGCATGCGACACTAAAATGGTAAGGGGGTCCTAGGACCCCCCAAACCGGTGACACAAAAATACATTGGGTGAGTAGTCTATTCCATACCTCGTCTGTGGTGGCACCGATTGCTGTTGAGTTAATAGAGTCAGTGATTTTGCTCTGAACTATCGATAGAGCTGGTCCTCCGGCTCGAAGGACCAATGTTTTCGCCAGGTGCGAAAATTAAATACGCCGGCAACAGATGGATGAGCGGGAAGGAGATTTAACTGCACGACTCTCGTAGAGACTGGCACAATATATTTTCCAGTGGTCAATTTGGCCACTGGACGTCACAAACACCAATACCAATCATCGTTTCGCCGCCCGCCGACCGAGCACGAACGATGGCCCTGCGCGCGCTGCTGGATCAAGGCGCACAGACGTCCCTGGTCTCGGAATCCGTGGCCCAGGCCCTCCGCCTACGCCGCCAGCCCGTGCGAACGTGCCTGGCAGGAGCTCTGGGTGGAACGTTGGGGACGTCACGGGCCCAGGTGCAGTTCACTCTGTCCCCGGATCAGGAAGGGCCCCCAGGAATCTCCATCAGGACCAAGGTCGTCCCAAAGGTATCGTCGTACATTCCGGACGGGATGTCCTCCGCGAAGTTGCAGGAGCAATTCGCTGGACTCACCTTCGCCGATCCAGAGCCGTCCATCCACCGACCTGTCGACCTCATCATCGGGGCCGACCATTTCGGCGCCCTTTTGCGCTCAGGGTTCCGTCGGGGCACCCCTCCAGCCTTAATTGCCCAGGAGACATTGTTCGGGTGGATTGTCTCGGGTCCGACCGGGCACCCCTCGACGACTAGTCCCTAGCGCGTCGCTTCCCGTGCCCCTCCGCGACAGACGAGAGCCGCGTCCAGGGGGACCAAGCCGTCATTCATTGGCCGAAGTTCCCATTTAGTACGCACTTTATAGGTAGGAGGCGCTAGGTACATCACACACACATACCTAGGTGTATCAGTGAGCACGACACACAACCTTTCGACGTTGGTGAAATGTTACTTTGACGCCATTTGGCCACATTTGGCGCAACGCGAGGAAGCATCAAGCATAACCTTCAAATGGCGTCCTCACTTTCCCTGGTTTACCTTTTCTAAGGCCGTCTGACCATGGATCGTCGCGTCAGTGACGCGTATGCAGCAGATAGAAGGATATACAAAGAAATTGAATATATTTTATTTTCCTATGAAAAGAAGAAATATTCAATTTCAATGTTTATCCTTCTATCTGCTGCATACGTGTCGCTGGCGCGACGATCCGTGGACAGCTTTTAGGCCGGTATTCATAGTCGCTACTTATTCTTAAGCAAAGGCTTAAGCATGCGTCATCCTCTACTAACCTAGTAGCTAGTAAAAGATGCCGAATGCTTAAGCATTTGCTTAAGAATAAGTAGCGACTATGAATACCTACCGGCCTTAAAGTAAGCGGTGCATTACACGTATACACATACACATACGTCCCGATTCACACCAATTCACACATTCACAGTTTAGTACGCACTTTATAGGTAGGAGGCGCTACAAACTCTGCTTCAACTTTCGTAAGAGGGAAGCTTGGCCCCCCTGGCCGCGTCCCGACGAGAACAGACCATCTGTAACAAGCCTCGAACCTGTACCCTACCACTCTGGTACTCCTTCGCGATCCCAACTGTCACGGCTAATGACCGTCCGGCGAGCGCAAGTCTTCAATTTCGGACCGCGACTCGGTCCAAGGCGGGCGGTATGTTGCGGCCGCGTTGAGCGGGCCGCGCTGGTCGTTCAAACGAGTGCCCGCTGACTCGTGGCAACCGCCAAGGAGTCGGCGTAGGCCTATGTCGACGGTTGTTTACGCCAACCGTCTTTTCGAGGCGCTCGTCCGGCGACAGTCAGTTCTAAGGTCTCAGAGCCGTGACACGCACGCACGCACTTGCTTCGTTCTTTGCGCCCATTGCGCCAACATCGCCTTTTGTATTGCGACCCATTGTCGCCCAACGCCCACGCGTTTTGTATTATAGTGTGCCGTCTCATTGTATTGGTGTTTGTGACGTCCAGTGGCCAAATTGACCACTGGAAAATATATTGTGCCAGTCTCTACGAGAGACGTGCAGTTAAATCTCCTTCCCGCTCATCCATCTGTTGCCGGCGTATTTTAATTTTCGCACCTGGCGAAAACAACTTGTTTGTAAAAAACTCCATTAAATAAAAAAAACGTTTGATTCCAATACAAACATCACAGCTCGGTGAAATTCGTCTCGATCAATTTTGGTGTGTTCCTTTATTTCATTCCAACGATGATGTAGTACCTGTATGGCTAGATCGACAGGAATGTTAGTAAAAAGGGATACAACGTCCAAAGATACCAAACGTGCAGACTCATCATTAACATAAACATTCCTGATTTCCTTGCAAAATTGGCAACTGTCCACTGTGTGGGACGTAGATTTTCCTACTATCTTGGAAAGAATATTGGCTAAAAAACTCGATAATTTGTAAGTAGGACCACCAATCGAAGAAACAATAATTCTCCAAGACAAATTCTCTTTGTGTGTTTTTGGAAGTGCGTACGCCCTAGGTACGATCGCATTGTAAGTTTTAAGAATTTTGCATGTTTGTTCACTTATTTGTTTCTTTTTACACATATTAGAAATAATGGAATTTGCCTCTCTCTCAAAGGTACAGGTATATTCAAACTTACTAACAACATATGTGGTCTCATCACTTAACAATTTGACTACTTCTGAGATATAAAACTCTTTATCTACTAATACTGTAGTGTTACCTTTATCAGACTTTAAAACCAATAAATTATTATTTCTTTTGAAAAATTGCCTGGTTTCAGCAATATCAGTTTCAGATACAAACATACTGTTAGGTTTTATACAAACGATACATCCTTTAAGTTTGAATTTCAAGAAGTTTTAATATGTTTTCAAAGTTCAACGGTATTTACTAGGGGTGTGCGGATCGTCCCGAGGCTCGGGTTCGCGGCCCTCGGGACGGGTCGGAAAATTTCGGGCGGGATCGGGCGGGGTCTCGATACTTTCGTATTGCTCGAGATCCCGAAGTTTTCGAGATCCCGAGACTCGTTTCGGGCTACAAGCAGGACCGCCGTGAGCGGGCAATTTGATTTCAGGTGGGCTCGGCAAAACTCGGACGCGATCGGCTCAAAAGCCAGCTACGGACGAGAGTGAGAGAACCGAACAACGAGCGAGAGGAAACGAAGGAGTCAGACACGATGTTGCTGTCGGGTACGAAAGAGGGAATCATGTCCGCAAGCCACTATGAGCCCGCCGCCAGCCCCGTTCGTCGGGCTCATAACGGGAGAATACTGTATTACGAGGGGACCGAGACGGAAAGAAGGCTATGCTTGTAATCCGAATCGAGTCTCGGGGTCCCGAGACTGTCGGGATCTCGAGCAATACAAAAGTATCGGGATCTCGCCCGAAAGTTTCCGGTCCGTCCCGAGCCCGAAAAGTCGGGTAACCGCACACCCCTGGTATTTACCTTGTTCTCACCTTCTAGAAGCAGATGTTTTGTTTTACGGTTTACTTCAGTCTTATTCCAACCGACTCGCGTGTCACAAGTGTAACGAGTACACAGTGTCTAAATTCCAACAGCATAAGCAGTATTTTAAAATTTTTCGTAACTTTCCTGAAGAAGATCTGAATCAACATCGAAACGTCGAAAGCTTTTATAAATTTATTGCTAAATAGCTTGTTTGTATATTGTTTTATAATTGACCGAACCGTGCGCCGAAAACAGATTGATTCCACGGGATGAACATCTCTCGGCGCGAAAACACGCCAATGCTACTCAGCATTATTTTCTGTTGTTTCCGTTCTAAATACACGCGGGATCAACCACTACTCCACGTACAGCGTAATGAATGCGTTGACACACGCATATTGTGAATGCGTTGACACGCATAATCGTGTACACACGATTGTACACACCTACAATCATCGCAAGCATCGAACGATCAACACCCAAGTCGCTGACGGTTCTCCGCGAATGAGCCCCTATCCCTCTCTGTATTGAAAGGTGTTCGACTACGCACGAAATTCAACGTCGATGACAAGGTACGCGTTAGCAAGTTCAAAACTCTCTTTGAGAAGGGGTACACTTCGAACTGGTCGACCGAGGTGTTCGAAATCGTAACCGTACAACGCATTTGCCCGTTGACACATTCTGTGCGATTCCGCGGGAGAGCCGATCATGGGTGGATTCTACGAATACGAACTTCATTCGATCGCGAATCTGAAGGTCTATCTGGTCGAGAAGATTAGGGTAGATGTCCCAATTACTGCCAGTTATTAACGAAGATTCTAATTTACATAAAAATAAAACAAATATATGTACTCGTATGTACCTAGTGCTTAAAAGTAAAAAATTCCGGGTGGGGGTTGTTACGTCCTGCAACACACACACACACACACACACACGCACACGCACACACACACACACACAGAGAAAAAAAAACATCAAATTATTATTGTATAAAACGTTGGTAATAGCGCGCGGTACACCAAACAATTAAAATTCAGTTATACTCACTCCTTAAATAGGCGAGGCAACTCCCAAAAGTCTCCCTCGAACGATAGAAAGTCGATGTTGAGGGTATCATCCCGCCACGTACGCCTGGCCTGTTGAATCTTTTGCCGCAACTCGCGGCAGATCCGTCCATCACGCCTCGTCGGATATTCGCACCGCTGAAACAAAACACATGACTCGATTAAAACATCGTCGAATGATGTGCGCGCACCAATATAATTTTTTTATACGAAACATCACTTACTAGTAGCTGGATTATAACGTCGATGTCCCCATCCCGTGCGTGCGCCTCGATGTCTTCTCGATGCTGAACCAAACGTGCGAATGGATTAAAACAACGTCGATTAATGTATGTGAGCACGCCATGGCGCGTGATTACCGTACTTATATTGATAGCGTCGAGAACACTGTGGGTGAAAATGTATCGAATTTCTGGAAATTTGTAAACACAAAGCGCGGTGTGCATGGTATTCCCAATAAGGTTCACCTCGACGATGTGTCTGCCTCGTCGCATGTGGCAGTTGCGAATCTATTTGCTGATTTCTTTGGCTCTGTTTATAGTCCTCGCTATGGAGGCCCGCCTGCTACGATTCCTGGTCTGTCCTCTGGCAGTGATGTTAATATACACTCGATTTCCATCTCCATCGGACAAATTTATTCTAAACTTCAGACACTTGATACATCAAAGGGTCCAGGTTACGATGGAATCCCTCCGTTATTTTTAAAGGAGTGTAGTTTCATTATCGCCAGGCCCTTATGGCATATTTTCAATTCATCTTTGGCCTTGGGGACTTTTCCCGATGTATGGAAGACCTCATTGGTCACCCCGGTTTTCAAGGCGGGAGATCGCATGGACGTTAGAAACTATCGACCTATATGTAAATTGTCCGTTATGCCTAAGGTTTTTGAGGAATTAATAACGGAGCATTTAACTCCCTGTCTCTCCAACGTCATTTGTGATGAGCAACACGGATTTGTCCCTGGTCGATCTACGATTTCAAATTTGGCGGCGTACCACTGCTTCGCCTCGGCTGCGCTTGATGCGGGAAGTCAAGTGGATACTGTCTACACTGATTTTCGGAAAGCTTTTGACTCTGTGGATCACTGTATCCTGCATTTAAAACTGTCTGCAATCGGGATCAGTGGTTCGCTCCTTGAGTGGATTGCTAGTTACCTGGAAGGGCGGGTGCAGGTAATCAAGGTTCAGGATCGGAACTCCAACCCGATCAACGTGACCTTCGGGTGTCCCTCAGGGATCGCACCTTGGTCCTCTCCTATTCCTGCTATTTATCAATGATCTTGGTGCGGTATTCCAGCATAGTAGATTCCTTATGTATGCTGATGATCTCAAGATTTTTCGCACTATAAATAGTGCTTCCGATGTGAATCTGTTGCAGGACGATCTCACGAGGTTCGAGCGGTGGTGCTCCGTCAATAGAATGCGACTGAACACAGTGAAATGTGTACTATTAAGATCCCATAGGGCTATCTGTGGCATTCCCTCTAATTATTTACTGTGTGACACAACATTGTCTGAGGTAGAGGAAGTCTTAGATGTTGGCGTTACATTTACTGCATGTCTGGATTTCCGTAATCACTATCGCAGGATCACGTGTAAAGCAATGAAAACCCTTGGGTTTATCGCCCGCTTCGGCAAGCACTTTAGGAAGGTCAGGACACTTAAGTTGCTTTATGTTGTACTGGTGAGACCACAAGTCGAATATGCGTCGGTGATCTGGAACCCCAGACACAAACAATATATCGGCTTGATTGAATTGGTCCAGCATAAGTTTTTAAGGCTAGCAATGAGAGTCTCAGGTAGCCCTATGCGGTTCAATGACCACGATTATAGTCCTGCCTTGCTAATAACGAGGCTTTCTACGCTTTGCGATCGCTGTGTCATCGCGGACTTAATGTTCCTCTACAAGGTCTTCCATGGTCATATTAACTGTGTAGAGCTGGTATCATTGATTTGTTTTAATGCTCCGCAGCGGACGTTGCGATCGAGACCCCTTTTTGTATCGGGTGTCCCAACTTATCAGTATTTTTCCAACGATCCCATAAATCGCGCCATGTGTATATTGAACCAATGCCCTAAGGACATTGATTTCTTCCTAACATCACTCACAGCGTTTAGAACTCAACTGTTTAGGTGTATACCATCTCCGTAGTACACACTTTTAGCACTGAGTCATCGTTATATTGCAGACTGTTTACTTGTTTATGTTTGTATTATTGTTACTTCATTGCTAGAGTTTATTTCTATATTATATATTATTTTATTTATTTTTATCTATTCTGTTACTAGTTTTCTATGTTTCTTTTTCTACTATATTGTTTACTTGTTTATGTTTGTATTATTGTTACTTCATTGCTAGAGTTTATTTCTATATTATATATTATTTTATTTATTTTTATCTATTCTGTTACTAGTTTTCTATATTTCTTTTTCTACTATATTGTAATTTATCTCTATATTCGAAAGGGTTCCCCCGTTTATTAATAATAATAATAATAATAATAATAATAATAATAACATTTTTGCGAAACATCACTTACGAGGCGCCCGACCATCCCGAGATATTCGACGCTCCAATCGGCCATTTGGTTTTCACGTTCGTGCTGTAACAAACACATGAATCGTCTAAAACATTGTTTAATGGTGTACGCGAGCCAATATAATTTTTCTGAAACATCACTTACGAGAAGACTAACCAACTCCCGCCGTTCCGCGCGCCACGCCCGCATGACATTATCACGCTCATGCTATAACAAATGTATAACTTCGTTAGAAGACCGCCTAATTGAATGCGCGCACCAATATAATTTACATAAATAGAAAAAAAACCATACTTACGATTTTTCGGAGCACTTCATCACGCTCCTCCTGCCACGCACATTCAATTTCCCCATGCCGTTGCTGTAACAAACGCGCAACTTCAATATAATATCGTCGAATGAAATACGCGCACCAATTCAATTTACACAACTATACTTACGATGCATCGCTTCATCATAGCGGCATTCATGCCTCGTCCCACAGGTGATCGAATATAATCGAACGCGTACATATTTTTTTAAAAATGCTTATAAAAATGCGTATAAAATGGTTGTAAAACACACTGGCCCGTGCGGCTGCGGTCGACGTCCTTATATGCATTTCCGTTCTCTAGGCTGGAGGACTACCCCTGCACGTTGCAGAGTAGGGGTAGTCGTGGAGTGGCTGTGATGTGTGGGGGTGTCCGTATCACAGATTCTTATTCTTCGATGATTTGATACTAATTATTTCAGCTTATTGTGAGCCTTTATGATTCACACCGCGAATTGTCTTCGACTCTTCTGCGACACGTGTGCATATTGAATATAGCGCGTACGCTATTTGAATCTGCCGCGCACGCCATTTGAATTTATCGCGCGCTATTCATATTAATGTTTGTGTCATAATACAACCATGATATAATATATACTCTTGTGGATCTGTCTTGTGGGCGTCATTAAACTACGTACGCTTGAGTGTTAAGTAGCGTTCACGTTAATTTTTTCGTCCGCTGAGAATCGTATATAGTGCATATTAAAATGTACTATCAAAAACGCATCTTAAACGGTACGGCCGAAAAGGATGTGGTGAGTTATCCAAATAAACGCCAACAACAACATATTCATCAACAATCCAATATGAGGTAGGTACGTACTCGTTACTATACACTTTCCACTTACTTCATTCACTGTAAACGCAAACGACCGAAGTATTAATTTCATATACTTGGTTCTTACAGTTCAGGATCCGCAACGCCAAAAACATTGAAAACACCAAAACCTCCAATCGTACGGGTCCTGGGGCGTGATAAACTCGTTGACCGCAACAGTATTGACATGGATAGGGATGAATCGATACAAGTAAATACAAGTAAAGTATCGATACTTTCGTTTCGATCGAAGTAATTTTAGTATCGATACCTAGGGTTGCGATACCAAGTAGTTATCGATTAAAAGTACTCGTATCGAATGGGCGAGTATTGGCATTCTACATGAAAGATGAAAACAAACATAGATACACTTGGCCCACCAGTCTTTCGGCTTCGCAGGCCTTCCTAAACTGTTATTTTCGACATCTTTTAAAATATATTTAATATTAAAATACATATATCGATAACGGTTTCAATTCTCGATATCAAGTATTTTTAATAGCACTGTTTTCGGTTGCGATACCTTCTTGGTAGCAGACAAAAGGAAGGGTTATAACGGAATAAAGGAGATAACGGAATGCCATGTAACAACCCTACAGCGTGCGGACCAATTATGCTCAACAATGGAGGGGGAAAAACACCGACAGGGGGTAGTCGTAATGTGTGCGTGGACTGAACGCTGGCTTCAGTTCACGCACCATTACCACTACCCTGTGTCGGTGTTTTTCCCCCTCCATTGTTGAGCATAATTGGTCCGCACGCTGCAACCCTAGGGTACGTGTCCATATTACGGTGCTTTGAAGTCGACTTGCTCACGAAGGAATTAATTACTGCCTTCCCTTACTTTAATTTTGCTTAATGAAAATTTATATTGGTTTTTTGAACCTTTCTCTTTATTAAGGCATTTTTTCTGGTTAAAAATGTTAATTTTTCATATTGTTTTAATTGAAATAAAAATACATGTTTTTGTCCCAATTACGGTGCCTTGAAAAGTGCGTTGCCCGTATTACGGTGCCCTTTTTGGGGAATTTTCTCCCCGGACGAAGAGTCTCCGGGTGGAGGAGGAACACGCCATGCATGCGCATGAAGACGCCGTGACGTCAAACCAATCAACGCCAAGATAGATTTAGCAGTTGCAGAGGGAGCCAGTGGGCGCTGAAGGGTACGGTAATTGGGACAAGCGTTAAATTTCTGTCCCTATTACTGGCTTCACTTTAAAAAATACGAAAACGTTTCAAAAATGCTCATTTTGCTATTTTTCATAAAATTGGAACCTTTTATGATATAATTAACACTTTACATAAATGCAAATCATGACAATTATCAATTTATTCACGTTTATAAAATACGTGCTCATTACCGTTTCCGGTAAGGATTTTTGTAAATCCATCGAAATCTTCATATTAATTTTAAATTTTTTTTACTATGATTTAATTGTTTAAAAATGCAACCCTGTCATTTGCAACACATACATTAATAGTTCAACTTAATTAAAAAAAAATTTCTTTATTCATTTATGCGAGTTTTTTGTACGGCTTCTTTAAGTATAAAGGCACCGTAATTCGGACAGGGCGCCGTAATAGGGACACGTACTCTACCTATAGTACAAAAAAGTCAGATTCTATATATGAATAAAAAAGTATTCATTGTGATTCGATACAAGTAAGTACCGATACTTTTGCTTCGATACTGAGTAAGTACCGATACTTTTATTCGATACAAGCAATGAGTAAAAGTATCGATACCTTCGTGGTATCGATTCATCCCTAGGCATGGATTCGTGCCACGTTGAGATCGCCATAATCGACAACAAAGGTAGCGAGTTGTGCTTTTCAATGTCTATACTCGAAGTCATGTAAGAAGGATCTTTTTCGCACATGTAGAATAAGCTCTTCAACTGTCGCGAGGTCTCTGTTCCCCCACTTTACCACCCAGGTACCATGCACCGGGTAACCAAATAAAACGTGTAATCTATTAAATTTGCAGTAAAAAGAGACAATCAAATCCGACAAAAAGTCGAAACACGCGGTATATACAAAAGTGGCACCACATCAATGCTTTCGGCGCAGCACGCATGCGCAGCCGAAAGACCATTGCTGGTGACATAGCCAATGAGCGCCAACATGCGCAGAACCGGTCTAAACTCGTCGGTCGCCACAATCCTTCTTACATGACTTCGAGTATACGTGGATGCTCTTGCTGCAAAACGAGGCGGACATACTCCGACGATTACGCAGCAACGAAACATCAACCCAAACCCCAATCACAATTGACCATTTACGACTAGAATTCACGCGAATGCATGCTGATCAACTTATTAAAATCACCGATAATTACAGTGTCATATATATGATTGAAGCCACGTTGTGTAAACTATTCGCGTACAAACATTGCATTCAACATATGTTCTCATGGTCGACAGAAAATATATACTCTGTAAGTAGTAAATATGCTACCTTCGTAGACGTTCTGCGTACCGGTACGAAACCAATGAATTATGTGGAATTAATTTCCAAAAGCGAGCACTTCGAGCAACATTCTTTGATTGACTGTGAATTATTGGCGTTAGGATTACAATCAATGCTGCGTGATATAAACCACGTACCACTGTAGTACGTGCATATATGTTTTAATAATAGTAAATGTATGACTTTCACATCAATACCTGTAACGTATCATTTACTATCCATTATACTATCCTTTCATACATATTCGTATCCATATATATATATATATATATATATTAATTCTTAGAGGCATAATCTTGGCAAATGTCAATCGCGTTTTCAGTGATGTTCACGATAATGCAGTTCAGGTTAACGAGTCTAATTTTAATACGAGTACGCCAGTGCAAGTTGATGCATTTTTACCGATGCTGATTTATTTACTGAAATCAACGACAATGCATTCTTTACGAACGGCATTGACGATGCTATATTCAACGATGATGTTGCGGAGTGGGATAACTAAGTTAAATAAATTACTAAAATCATGAAAATTTATGTACGAATTCTTTTCACCCTTACACGCTCCCACAACGCTTGACTTGTAGACCCTCGAGAAGGGCCCTTGAGACGTCGCCCTGTTCTCGATCGTGAAAAGACTCGGAACTCTAGCCCGAATAATTATCGTTTTGTCGCTCGCGTGAACGCGCCACCTAATTTATTGCTTCAGGGACATTGCGTTTTCTCGAAGCAACTTCTTAGAGACATGGTGGTCTTGGGAAAAGTCAATGGTCAGATATAAATACACTGCATGGCGCGGTGCAATGTTTATTCCATGGGCTATCGCGACGATTGATTTACAATAATTATCGCTATATGTATACATCATTCTACGTGCGCGGTATCGGTCCCACGATTCAAATATAAACGCACGGCACGAAGAGCATGCACGTAGATGCACAAAACGCATTCAATCCTGTCGATTCCTTATCTTTTCTCAGAAATCATTGGTACACCCTCTTTCTCAGAAATCATCATCGAACACGCGATTTGAATTTCCACGAAACGGTCGCGGTCGCGCCTGCGTTCCGATCCCCGCCCGCGTGCGGAGATTGTGCGGCGGTGACGCGTGCCCAAAGTACCTTAAACATCCTCCAGGTGGCGTCAATACGAAATGGCTGGAAAAGCTGGAAAATTTACCAAGGCGGGCCCAAATACCGACACGGACCCAAAGTACCTTAAACATCCTGTAGGTGGCGGCAATACGAAATGCGTGTGACGCCATTTTGAAATTTTGAAAATCCACCCCCTCCCCTGTGACGTCATCCCCCTCGCCCTCGAACTCGGTCGACGCCATTTTGAAATCCCCTCTCCTGTGACGTCATCCCCCTCGCCCACGAACTCCGTACCCCCTCCCCGCCTCCCCCCTCGCACATCTCACGGAAGACCGCGGCGGTACCCCCCCCCCCCCGCCCTGCCTCACCCCTCGCCCTAGGGGCCAGAATCGGCATAGCCTATCTACTTGTGTGTGTGTAATTCACAGTTGTTACGCACCCGCGGTCTCTACTTTTGATCCCACTACGAGACGGGTTATCGACAAATGAGGGTTCGATGCCCAAGGTCGCGCCCGTAGACACCCGCGAGCGCGCCAACTTTTGGGAGATATAAGATAAAACAATGTGTAAATCTCTCAAAATTGACGACCCCGTGCTGCGACTGGTGTGGCGTTGTGCGCAAGCTTTTGAATATAACTACTTACTGTTTGAAGTCACATACGAATGATACCCTTATACACCTAAAAAATTGTAGTTTTTTAAAACATATTCACTAATGCCTCCAAAATAGCCGAACACAATTATGTTCGAAATTTACGAGAAATCACTGAAATTTCAAAACTTACACTCAAATGCGGCGCGGATTTCCGTTATCAAACCACTTTCAAATTTTGCACATTTTTCTCACCAATAAGTATAATTTCCCAGATGTCTGCCCCCGATTACTTTGATTTTTGGATATGTTTGAGAGGACCGAAAAAGAAGATATACGTGTTTTTTTATAGGGGCTCGTTTTCATATGTACGGGATGAAACCAGCTCTCAAAGTTCATAAGGGGTACAAAATTGTGTTGAGTAACACTTCATATGAACATACATATCCAAAAACCAAAGAACTCGGAGGCGGGCCCCACTTATGCTTCTTATGAAATTAAGGGGTGGTTACACCCCCTAAACATGCAGGCAGGCCAAAATAAAAAGACACCTGTTTCTTATTTTTCGGCCCTTTAAAACATATAAAAAAGTCCAAGCGATCGGAGGTGGACACCGGAGAATCTCTCCTTGTGCCACATTTGGGGAGGGGGGGGGGGGGGGAGAGTAAGGTAAAAATAAAACTTAAAAATAATTTGGACTCTACAGCTAAGGACCACTCTACTGTTCGTGTGAGAACCTGCTTGGACAGCAGAGATGAGCAGGCGTGGTCTATAAAATATACTTTGTAAAAAAGTTTGGAGTTAGCTTGGGGCGTTTATCCCATAATTTGTCTTCTATACATTCAGGTGCTCCTCTTAAACTCCTTCAATCCGCTATATACAGGGTTGACTAACTGGCGATTCACGAGCCGCCGGGGGCCCCTCTGCCTTACTGCCACGCTGAACGGCCCCCCTCCATACCGACCAGACTCTGACGATCGCTGTTATGACACGATACGCAACCATAACACCTGGTGCAACAGACACCTGCAAGCTCAGCAAGATGCGCAATCAAAAGTAAACCGCATACGCGGCAAGACCCAGATCCACGGGCCAGGGGGACCAAGCCGTCATTCATTGGCCGAAGTTCCCATTTAGTACGCACTTTATAGGTAGGAGGCGCTAGGTACATCACACACACATACCTAGGTGTATCAGTGAGCACGACACACAACCTTTCGACGTTGGTGAAATGTTACTTTGGCGCCATTTGGCCACATTTGGCGCAACGCGAGGAAGCATCAAGCATAACCTTCAAATGGCGTCCTCACTTTCCCTGGTTTACCTTTTCTAAGGCTGTCTGACCATGGATCGTCGCGTCAGTGACGCGTATGCAGCAGATAGAAGGATATACAAAGAAATTGAATATATTTTATTTTCCTATGAAAAGAAGAAATATTCAATTTCAATGTTTATCCTTCTATCTGCTGCATACGTGTCGCTGGCGCGACGATCCGTGGACAGGTTTTAGGCCGGTATTCATAGTCGCTATTTATTCTTAAGCAAATGCTTAAGCATTCGGCATCTTTTACTAGCTACTAGGTTAATAGAGGATGACGCATGCTTAAGCATGTTTATATATACATAATACTTTAAAGTAAGCGGTGCATTACACGTATACACATACACATACGTCCCGATTCACACCAATTCACACATTCACAGTTTAGTACGCACTTTATAGGTAGGAGGCGCTACAAACTCTGCTTCAACTTTCGTAAGAGGGAAGCTTGGCCACCCTGCCACGGGCGCAGACCATTAGGCCTTCCCCCGCGGCCACCAAACCGCGACCCAAAATCTTGTATATAAACCCACGCCCGGACAACCAAAGGGGAACATTGTAAATCGAACAGTAACGCAATCACGCCCGTGATCGCTCGGCTCAAATAAACCTTTGTTATAACCTACGGTGAATTCTAACTCTTAAACCGGCAACGATCCACTACCTCTCGGCTCGACCCGAGAATCCCGTTCCCGGCACCTTCACCCGAACTATCGGAGCCCGAGGAACGACCCGTTCGGGGATAACCGCGGAGTGCAGCCAGATTCTCAGAGAGAATCTCCACTCCGGTGAACCTCGCAACATCGTAGTCGATTCCTCCTTCTATCCTTCTCCTTTCGACTGCGATCGTCAGAGTGTGGAAGAAATGGAGGGGGCCGTTCAGCGTGGCAACAAGGCGGAGGGGTCCCGACAACTCGTGAGTCGCCAGTTAGTCAACCCTGCCTTATAAACATTTTTTTTAAATTTACAGTAAATACATATGTATATGTATGTTTAAATATGAAAATGGAAAATCTGGTATAAATCCGTATGTAAAAATGTGTGCTCAAATTAAGGATAGATTACCAGTGGGTATAATCCGGTACGTTCCGGTATAAAAATCAATTTTTTTATTTCATTACTCGAATGTTCAAGCTTTTAGAAATACGCGCTTAAAAGGATTTTTTGAAATTCGTAAAATAGAAGTTACAGGCATTTGAGTAGCGGCAAATGCATGGGTAACACCTGACCACTCGGCGCTCACGTAAAACTTTAAACGCGTTTTTCTCGAAACAGTGTTCTTAAAATTGGTGGAACCTATTTCTAAAAGTTATTACCCGATTCGACTGAAACTTGTTTTATTTTGAAAAAAGATACATCTGGATCGTGGAAAAACCAGTAAAATTAAAAAAAAAAAAAAATTTGTAATGTTTAAAGGCGTTGAAAAGACGAAAAATGTACTGTGATTTGCAAAATTGTTGGCATCCGAATGTAGAGCGGGGCAAGGGGGCTACCTCGCTCCCGCCGCCCCACTCTCTGCCGTGGAACTTCCCAATTCACCCTCCCGCTATCTTCGTCACACGGTGCTGCTGACCGATTCATGACGTAACGCGTCGGCCAATAGCGACAATACGTGTGCTTTACATCAACCACAGTGTTAGAGAAAGTGGGTCTATGAGGATACACTCGATTGGACCACCAAGTTTCTGCCGGCAACATTTTTGCAAACGGCAGTAGGAAAATACTGATTTCAAATTTCAATTATTATTATTTTCTCAAAAATGTAATTTTTTGTCATTTTTACTGCTGGACCCACTAGCGAGTTTCATGCCCTTTAATAATCTGGCGTTGTTTGTTTATTTCAGACCAATGGTTTAGGTGCTACAGGTTCGACAGTTTGGATGAGTTTTTTGACGCCTCGACTTTAACAACTCCCTAGTGCCATCTGGAGCGATTGATTATAAAAGAAAAAAATTATTTCTATAGTTTAAGACATCCTTAAGGGGGCCGTCTCACCGGGCCTTGAATGTGTGTGGACGGTCACACAAGCTAAGTTAAGCGTGTACGTACACGTGTGTAGTAAACAAACCGTAAATTACAACTTTCGTCCTGGAATCGGCCAGAAGGAAGTTTTGCGGGTACAGTACCTTCAGTAAACATCTGTGCAGGGTGGTCTGGTGCGTTTAAATGTTAATAAGCACTGTATGTTGAAATAATAATGAATTTATACGTCACGCTGGTGCTACGTTGCTACAGTACACCATTAGCGCCACCAATGGAGAAGCCTTGAAGCTTCATTCTGTCAGTTTTCGATTCATAAATTCATTATTATTTCAATGTACGGCGCTTATTAGCGTCCAAACACACCAGACCACCCTGCACAGATGTTTACTGAAGGTAACTGTACCCGCAAAAACATCTTTTAGGCCGATTCCAGGACGAAAGTTGTAATTTACGGTTTGTTTACTACACGCGTATACGTACACGCTTAACTTAGCTTGTGTGACCGTCCGCACACATTCAAGGCCCGGTGAGACGGACAATAACAAAACTGAGACGGCCCCCTTAATACAATGTTAAAAATTCTATTAAATTATATATATAAGTTTTCCTTTAATTAATTTCTATATGTCAGCTATTTTTATGGGTTCCAGACCGGAACAGCCCCTTAAACAATAGAACATGAAATAAGTGGTATAAATTTAGTCGGTTTAAAATATTGATTCGCGTGAAATTAACAGACATGTATTCTTAACTTTAATTGCCAACACCAGTTCCTATCATTCAAGTAAGAAATCATTTATGTTAAATAATCCTTGAACTCTTATTTGAGCGTGTCCATCATCCAACTTCTCTTGTTCTCCTGCTTGTTAAAGTAAGTGGAGTTGTGCATAGCTTGACTGGTGCAAAATTGGAGACACCGAATTATATGACGAATCATATACTGGTTTCGTCATTACTGGTTTTCTATAGTACACTGTTAATTATGCAACAGAGTAATTGTTTCCATAAATGTGTGTATTTTAATGTATATACCTTATCTGTGCTCAAAGCATACACGGTATTTCGTAAGTGCGAGTTCGGAAAATGTACAGCTGTTCCCGACGCGTGTATCTGGGTTTGATCTCATTAACGGGTGTAACTTCCGTTGCTGATGACCACGACACTACACGTCCGGATGTCTCACGGCAACTTAATGATGTCAGACTGATTCGTGATGTAGGGTAGAAAGTCTTAGTCAATTTTTTGTAATAATAACATTATACGTATACACTACGTATACACTACAAAAATACTATTTTAATTTAGAATAATGTTGTCGGTTGTTGGGTGTTCGAACTAGACTAGTCCCGTTTCGTACAATTCTTCCTGGTCTTCGGTGGAGGGATAAACAGAGTCGGTAGGGAAAATAAACTCGTTGCTTATTGGGCGGGTTGAAATCAGTTAGTGACTATTGGTAGTTTGGAAGAAACGGGGATGACAACGAGTGACCGCCTACAATTCGCAAGACACTCTCCAGAGCGAAAGAACCGAACCGTTAGCCCTTGTAATTTCACGGTCAGCGGGAGATTTCCGGGCCACGCGCGGGTAATAAACTTATAAAGTCCTTAGACCTTGGGAACATTTGGTGACTGCAAAGAAATTTCGTTAATAAGGGGTAAAGCTTAGAATTTACAACGGCTAAAAGGATGGAGTGCTGCGACATCTGTTGACCTTTACGAGTTTATTATCCGGCTTCGAGAAAGACGTCTAAAAATGGGATTGTGAGCATGATTTAAAATACGTTTGTTACTAGGTGGGAAGTGTACGCACGCAACAACAGCCTCAAGGGGGCAGTAAAAATGAATGGAATTCAATGCTTTGTGCCTGGAAATTTGTATACAATGGCGTAAATTAAATAACTAGCATGGTATTCGAGCAGCAGCTTTCACGATGTGAAGGGCAAGCTGGTTATGGCTCTTTATTTGGGTCAAGCACCGTGTAGAACAGGCATGCTCAACTGTCTTCTTGAAGGGCGCGGGCGCCCATGAGCGCCTGCCAATGCCCGAGAGCGCGTTCACGCCCAAACCAGTTCGACAACAGAGTGGAGAGCAACTGGAATAGTCGGTGCGTTTATGTGCGTGTGTATGTGTGATACATACGCAGCTGCAGTAACAAAAATATGATTTTGTTCTGTCAAAATTTTTTGCGATATCAGGTTTGATTAATTCGTGCAGCCTTATATTTACGATCATTGTGAATTTGTTTGTTGAGTACGCAAATGCTCGTGCGTAATTGCCGAACCGTTTACGTAAAAATATTTGAATGGATTCACGATTGATGCGGAAAGGTACAACCAAATAACGATGACTGAGTCACACAAAATACAACTAACTATATTGAGAATAAATATTTCAAGATACAGGATAACTGGTGTTGCTCGTCTGAGCGATCGTGTGGAAGTGCCCATAGCGTCACCCGCTTACCCTCAAGAAGGCACGGAAGCGGAAACGCCTACGCTGCTAGCGCCGAAAAACTGACGCTTAAAGTGACTATTTGATTGGTTGTCTAAGAACCGCGAAAAATCACGCGGGAGACACTGCGCACCGACAGGAAAAGCCGCTTGGGTTTTTCCCAAAGTTGCGACTAGCCGCTCGCCACTCACCCCTCTCGCCGTGCTTTACGACCCTGGCTCCCAGGTCTACGAAGCCGTCATCTGGTCAACAATCGACCAGTGCCGTTAAGGTGGCCGTTCCAATAAGCGGCTACAGCCGCCAGCGACTGCGACCGGCGGCTACAGCCGCTGTCGCGATGACTGGTACAATGGAAAAGCATTCATCCCAACTGCTATGGGCGGCTGCGACTGCTGCGGCCGCGCCAGAATTGCTATAGCCTATGCGCGTTTGGTTCATGAGCAGCCTAGGCTACTCGAGACACTACACAATGCCACGAGTGTCTGTGTTCCGCCGTAACAGCAGAATCGCCAAGTCGCGCAGCGGCTGCCGCTCTACTGCTCCAGAAGCAGTCTAGCGACTCTAGCCGCTCTGCGACTCTAGCCGCTCTGCGATCCATCTCACATTCGGACAGATTATCCAGAAATAAGGAAAGAAGTCAGAATTCATAACTTATGGAATTGTTTTTTTTTTATATATATATTTCTTGTAAACTAATAATATGAGCTCTTGTAAAAAAATGTAAAAATATCATGACTGCTACATCTGATCTG
Source organism: Andrena minutula (assembly GCA_929113495.1). Lineage (NCBI taxonomy): Eukaryota > Metazoa > Arthropoda > Insecta > Hymenoptera > Andrenidae > Andrena > Andrena minutula. The sequence goes on from OV815993.1 coordinate 24,185,944, forward strand.
CGTGTAAACACATGTCAAATTTGTTGTTTTATGCAAAATTTTAAGTGATTTCTTTCAAAGTTTGTTAAAGTAAAGTTAAAGGGGTCAGAAATAGTATCGATTCTGCAAAATAATAGCAAATAATTCGTTACATACATTTATTTTTTTATAAGAAACCCATTGAAAAAATATCAGTATTTTTTGACTTTTTAGTTACCTTCCACGAACTTGTATAAACAATATATATTTGTCTTTGCAACTGCGAAAACAAGATTTGACAATAGTTGCTAATAATGGAGTAATCACTTGTATTCTATATCGTACAGTGGGCCTGAATCCAAAGAAATAGGGGAAAATGCAACATTTCATTTTTCGCGTTGAAAATGATGAATATTGTTAAGTAAGTTCATAAAAATTTGAGTTAATATACAACTCATAACAAAGTCTGAGGTTATTTAAAAAAATAACGTCAACAATTTCAATAAAACTAAAAAAATTGATAAATACATACTATGGAAAGTGCAGAAATAATAACTTGAAAACCGAACGTTTCCCCAGCGTGTGACTTAAACCACTAATAAAGTACCAAAAAACAGTTTCCAATTTTTTATCACGATTGAGTTAAAAAATAGAAAAAACAAATTAATAGATGTAAAAAATATTTTTTAACTTATACATCACTAGAAAGGAATAGGTTTATCCTATTTTTTGCCACAATTTGAATTCCGATATTTTAAAAGAAGCACCCAAATGTCATTGACTTCTTCAATCCGATAGATAAACAGAATACGATGTACATATAAGAAAAATGGTTAGTCTTTCACTATCTTCGACGGTCCTCGAGACCTCATACAACAATAGACCCTCTTTTCAAGTGCTCGAAAAGGGCCTGTGCGGCGCGTCGTTGCACTGGTGGGGGCCATGGCGTCGACGCTTAGATATAGGAAATACCATTTGCGACGACGCCAGTTGGAGTTGCTGGCGGCTGTAGCCGCCGGTCGCAGTCGCTGGCGGCTGTAGCCGCTTATTGGAACGGCCACCTTTACAAAAAGACCTGTCCACGACTACATACAGGGTGTAGAAAATGATGTGTACACTCACGCCTCACTCACGCTTCAACATTGTTAGTTATATGAATAAGAAAGATATATCTAAAGATGAAGTTGTAAAGTAATTTAGCTAATACTGGTGTTTATTTTTTCCATCTGCTTCTTGGGCTGTGTTTGAGAAATATAGATGTAGTGGTGAGCACGCCGGTTGAGAGTGAGGTTAGGACCGACGGTGAAAAGGTGCACACTTGAGACGAACAGTATGTAAGAAAATCAAAGTCACTTTATTAAAAATCCTCGTTGAGCGATGAAATGAACATGAACTTACACTCGAACTAAGGCTCTATGATAGAGATTGGGAGAGATTGAGAAAACATTTTGAGAATAGCAATTAACAATGTGATCGCGTGCGTTACACTTTACGAACAAAACCAGAGTGCCTTGTGATACACAATAATAATACTTATTAACGGTGAATGATTGTGAGACGAGAAATGCAGCCGCGTGGCTATTGCCATGTGGCGTCCACACAATTGAATTAATTGTTGGAGCTGAGCGACCGCGAGAGCTATTACAGCTCTGTTACGTACGCAGATTTATCTTTGACTTTCTAACCCTTTCGGTTGTCTAGAATGCACGTGACCCGACGGGGTCATCGATTCCTGCAGTGGTGTGATGCAACCAAGTTTTCCCTGAAAACCTAATATTCAATGAAGGCACTTATGCCCCCACTACTTTCTAGCCGAATTTCACCGTATAAAAAGGGCCACGAATCCACACTCGGGGGCTCATTTCAAGTCTAGCACGTTTAGACAAAAGAGGCTTGTGAGATCAAGTGATTCTCCTTCAAGTATTAATCAACTTAAGCCAGACAGTACGTACAGTTGCTGATAGGTGTTGTTATTATTAAAGTCTATTGAGACCCCCGCATTTCTCAGTGCGTCAAAACCGAGAGGTGGACTTAGGTACCGCGACAACTAAACTCTTAAACAATTGTAAGAACCGAGCTTATTGAATATAATTTGTTATTTCTTAATCAGAGTTCTTTTATTTGAATCAATCACTATCTGAATTTCCTCTTCGAGATAAACCCACATAGATACTCCTTTACCGCTCAAGGTGTATCACATTATAAAGTTACGAGGCTAAACTAACATTCCTAGTGGCTCCCGGGGATACCAGACCCCGGTTCGTCCACGACTTCTACCTTCCTAGTGGCTCCCGGGGATACCAGACCCCGGTTCATCCACGATTTCCACCTTCCTAGCGGCTCCCGGGGATACCAGACCCCGGTTCGTCCGTGAAACTTACCTTCCTAGTGGCTCCCGGGAATACCAGACCCCGGTTCGTCCACGACATCCAACCTCCTTATAGTGGCTCCCGGGGATACCAGACCCCGGTTCGTCCGCTACTAACAAACTCAAACAACCAAAAATCTATCCTCGGCCTCGCAGCCGCCATTCTCATTGCCCTCAGCCTCGGCTCCTAACAGCTCTGTTAGCAATTCCTGAGAGTGAGCAGAGTATGAGAACATATTCTGAGAACTGAGATATACAAAAATGCTTTTATAATTGCAAGAGGCGCGTGAAAGCAACCGTTACTGTCAAGAATCGTAAGAGAGTGCCGAAAAAAGCCGACTTCCGTCCACGCGTCTTCTTGATTTCGCTGAAGCATCGATGAAGCGCGCTGATTGGCTGATCGATCGTCGCTGACTGGCGGATCGCTTGGTGATCCGCATCGCTGATTTGCAGATCGATCGTTGATCCGTGTCGTGGTCATGAGTTCGTGAGGTGCTGCTTCGAGAGTGCGTGTGGTGGCATTGGGAATTAATGCATTCTCAAACATTCTGCCCGCCATCATCAGCTGGACTGAGGATGATGATGATATCTGAAACAACCAAGCCACCAACCTCGCGATTGGCATGATTAACGTTGTTACAGCTGATGCTGGCTGAGCTGATTCATCCCTCCCATCAGATGTGGGTGATGTGAACTTCTCAACCCCGAGATGATTCTGAAACAAACTGAGAATATGTAAATGGGTTTGTTGACAATTGCGCATTTGTAAATGAGATCCAACTGATATCTGAGTGTTGGATGTGGAGCGAGTCAGAGAGTCATGAACTAAGGTCGGTATCATATTGTTATGATTTCGCGTTGGAATAATGAAACTTTAATGTACAAGGAAAGGAACAGGACATTAACAAAGATAACAGTAATTGTAATACAATCTCTAATATGTAGTAATAGCAATTTCGATACGTCTATGTGTAATAGCGTCGGACTCTCGAATGACAGCTTGACAGGCGATCGATCCGATCGCCTTCTTCTCGCTGTCATTTTGTCTTTGTCGCGAGCACCAGCGGGCCATGGATTCAATCCATAACGTGCTCGCAACAATATATATTGGCCGGTGAATTTCGTGAGAGGTATTCTCCCACCACACCGTTTGTTTGCCTCGGTGCTCATTTTCTCAACGTTTTCTGACTCGCTCTCGTTCCATCTCGCTCTCGCCTTCTCAGAACAAGAGTAAGCCAGAAGTGGTCGGGATAAGGTCAAGATTCTGGCGTGTAGGCGAAACCGCACTGTCAGCGTAGAAATACACACATCAGAATAGGTGTGCGTTAGCAATGAAAAAATTCAGGAGCTCTAGGGTAAAGGACCCAATTACTGGCAGCCAACCCAATTACTGTCACCTTAAGCTATTTTACTTATGTGATATCCCACGATTTTTCGCGCGCGGTTATTTCAACTCCCTTTTATAAATCAATCTACAACTCCACTCAAATCTTCCCCAAACCTCAATTCTTACCCCTTTTCCATGACCCCGACCGCCTTGGCGATGTATCTTAGCGGTCCCCATTTCAAGACGGTCAACCATTAAATCTCCTTCCCTTATTCGCCCAACGCGGCACAAATTCCTCTCTCACATCGAATCTAAACAAGTCCCTCGCCCCAAAAACCTCTTAAATCGAGACCACGTCTCACACCCTCTAAATGACCAAAGTAGTCAAAACCACCAACGTCCCTTTCCTATTAAAACACCCAAAATCCATTCGAGGAGTTGAGCATTTCAAAATCACGTGCATAAAAACCCCGGAAGCATAAATGCGAGTCCAAATATAGACCAACCTTTGGTCCCTACAAAAACCCCGAAAAGTTACTGCGACGCATGTTCCTAATCAGGTCAAGGTGCATACTGCGCACCCCCCTTCATACCGTAAAATATTACATAAACGGATCAAAGTCCATACCGCGCGTACACCTCGCAACCCCTTGTAAAATCATATAAAAACAGAAGTCCTCTTTCGTCGAAATACCAGCATCGAAAGCACACGTTTTCTTTCAACGAAATACCTTCGGCGAAAGGTCGCTCTTCAACAAAGTATCATTTAAACTAAAATCAACCATCTTCAATCATCAAGCATTGTAAGAGATTAAAATTACCATTAATACCACTGTATATCACCATCATACATATCAATTATTCATATACTTATTGTTTAATATATTCTTAAAGCTTATTAACGCTCATTGCGACCATATTATATTGTCTTATTGACGCTTATTGCTTAAATCATGCTAGCTTATATATATTGTATTTCATGTTCATACTCATATCCTATAACTCATAAACGCTATATAAATGTTATGTTCATCGCCAACCCGTTATTATAACACCTAACAACCAGCACAATAACAGTGCATGGCATATTACCAAAAAGCTACAAAGTGAATAAACAGTTTTGCTTTAAATCACGCTTCGAATTATTGTGTCAATCCTTCGGCTACGAAGATCCGTAAATCCAAACAGGCTGCCGGAACAGCTGATTACGGGTAACGACCGCGGAAAGCATCACGGTGTTTACTAACTTACTTTCGTATAGGTTTCGCTTAACCGTATGACTAGTCGAATTTCGCGAAGTTATTACGTGTGTCTTTTACAATAATGCAACGGTAAATCCGATTACCAAGGCAAACCAAAACAAGTGTTCTAACGGGTGTCTCCCCGATACAACCCAGTTCATTAAACCTTCCATGGTCGATCAGCGTGTAGGATTCAAGATCCTCGCCTAAATTCCCTCTACCCTCAGCGTGTAGGATTCAAGATCCTCGCCTAAATTCCCTCTACCCTCAGTATGTAGGATTCAAGATCCTCGCCTAAATTCCCTCTACCCTCAGTGTGCACGATTTAAGATCCACGCCTAAATTCCCTCTACCCTCAGTGTGTAGGATTCAAGATCCTCACCTAAATTCCCTCTATCCCAACGTGTAGGATTCAAGATCCTCGCCCAAATTCCCTCTACCCTCAGTGTGCAGGATTCTAGGTCCTCGCCTAACCTCCCCCGAAACACAGTGTGCAGGATTTCAGATCCTCGCCTGAACCCCATTAATTCCCCTATGTCATTGTCCCCTAAGACCTTCACCCGGGACGTGACACTTAAACGTTTATTTATTTGTTATTTTAAGTAATATAGTTTAAGCTGACAGTAATTGAGTTGGCTGCGAGTAATTGGGTCCTTTACCCTATTGGTCAGAACATTGGTTCTTTCTCGATAGCTTCATCTCGTATTGGTTTATGCATAGCTTCGTAATGCACACAACTATTATGTTAAGGATAAATAACAGCAAAACGGCTAGATTCAGGCGGATCCGAGCAGCGTTCCCGTTACTCCACCATACCCTGCGAGGACCAAGCAACTGCAATTGACAAATCCACGATCGTCAGATGGTAGTGGCTGATGTCTCCTCAATCGCTGTTCGCGAAAACGAATTCACCAGCCAATATATTTGATACCTGTGAGTTTGAATGCATTGAGTATGCACCCGCTTCCAGAGGATATGAAGCAAGAGACGCCTGGGAGCCAGGCGATGGCACGTGATATGTCCGTGATACGAGACTCTGTTCGCCCAGATTCCATGACAGAGATGCAATGATAATAAGACAGAGTTGTAAATTCTGCCTGCGATGAGATGAAGTGTGTTGCTGCTGCATCACGAGTCATGTTGTATGGATTGAGAAAGTCCTAGGTAGAGACGGCCATGATATTCCGTGCACCATAGCGTATGATGTTCAAGCTGTGAAGTAGTTGGGCCTCGTGATGTGCAATCAACTTGAGTTAATGTGCTCGAAAGTCTTCCGTTACACGTGTTAGAAGAGTTCTTCATTGTGAGACCTTCCAGTGTGATGTTCGAAAAGTGATCCATGTTTATAACTTGATAATCCGTCCACCCAAGAGTAGTAGCAATGTTAAGAGAGTGTTGCTTGAACATGATTTACACCCACGTGCGAGTCTCGGAATTGTAAATTTTCTTGAGACGTGTTGCGTTCCCTTGGAACACGTAAGTGACGTCACCTTGAGATCTGTGGACGGTGAGAAGACGGTAATGTAGATTACCGCCGCCATGGTGTGGTTGATAAGCATCGGAGGAGCAGAGTAGTTCCAATGGTGAGTTGCTATAGGCGTTGAACCACCTAGAGCATGAGCGCTTGCAAGCTTGTGATGGATTCCCTAATGCTGAACGTCCCTTGAAGTTGTACAGCCACGACTCTTGCAAATTCCTTCGCTGGAGCGGTGACCGCTGATGAATACTGAATGGATCATATTTTGTGCTACTTCTGCGAAATGAGATGCGTTTTTAAATTGACACTCGAAGATCTTGGAAGTGGACGCAGGTTATATCACCGCGTCCGTCTTGCTGAACGTTGAGAACAGCTCCTCAGCAGCCTGGCGTGTATAATATTTATAGCAAGGTTGGCTGCTGAGATTGAGGTGACAATAATTGATTCCGCGTGGATCAGTACACACGCAGTGTTCGTTCAATTATATTAATTGGGGAAGCTTGTGTGTTCATAGTTGATTTATAGGGGAGACCGGGGCTGGTAGGCCAATTTTTCAGTTTTTGATTTTTAATAAATTATGTGGACGAAATATCATTAAACCGGTTACTATATTTGATAGGGCATACATTTGTCTATCTGATTAAATTATTAATGTTGACTCAATGTGACAACATGTAAGGCATTTTAATGGTTTTCTAACACCTTACATACTGGTCAACCAACCCCGTGGTCGGGGTTGGTAGACTAACAGTATGGGGTAGGTTGACTATAGGTGCAATCAGTGAAGAAAACGTTGTTAGCAACTTATCTGAGTGGTAATAAAATAGCACAATGTCACAAGAGTTGTTTTATTATAAAATATTTATTACTTTTTAATAATTAATAACAATTTAAACCTTTGTAGTAGCAATAAATCTTATATCTAGTATTATAAAAACATTCGCCATCTTCTATCAAGTAATTACTATCTTCACAATCTGATGTGCAATTTTTGCACCCGTAGAAATGTACATTTCCTTTTACGCATCTCGAGTGCACCCACATCTTGCAAGAAATACACTGAACCCATTCTTCTCCAGGAATACTTTTTGAATAAAATTCAGTGAATTCAATGCACATTGTATCGTCTGCATCATCAGAGGAGTAATTAGTGTCTTGTGTCTTCATTTTCTTCGTCTGACCAGCTTAGTTATGTAAGCCCGAACGTTATTAGTCAACCAGCCCCGAACAATCATTTTGACTTCAATACTCTATATAACTTTTAATTATTTATGTAAAATCAAAAACGCAGGCTCCGTAGGTCGTTTAATAAACAAACTTTAAAAAAGTCCCTTCGCATTTATTCTACTGTAACTATATAGAGCGCGGAAACATAAAATCTTTAAGAAAACATATTTACTTACATAGCCAAATTTTCGATAAACGCTAGTAACTGCCAAACAGCGTTTAATACCCGTGTCCGAAACAAATGAATGACATAAAAGTGACTTGTTTCTACAGAAAATCGCTCCGCAGTAGAGCACACGTCAGTGGAAAGTTATTACCAATTAGTCAACCTACCACTGGGGCCAACCAGCCCCGGTCTCCCCTACTGATGCGACTTAAGTTGTGAGAATACAATCTTGATCGTGGTTGATTGAAGCGTTCTAAGGTGAATTTGATACAGCTTCAAATTTCGATGACATGTTGAATTTCACTTGAGAAGTGAGACACCTCTGGTGTCGTACAGGTTTGTTCATTTGAGAAATGTGAACCGAAACGCTGCCCGCGTCGCACAGGCCTGTCCACTGGTTGAGTTGTTCCAATGAGTTCGTCAGCTTCCTCAGCATTGCCAGACACGTCGTTGATGTATCCAGCATGCATGGTTGATCATTAGATGGCATTGATGGCGCTTTTACCATGTGGATGGTATCTCTTGACTCCTTTCTGAGTCTATGATCGCTGTTACGATACTCATTGGTTATTTTGAAGTTGGTGAGCATGCCTGTGTGCAGGCACGGGCGTTGATGAGTGACCAGTACGTTACGTCTGAAGATGATTGAGTCGATTGTGCACAATGAATCGCCATGTTGATTCACAAGTATGTTTCCCGCGATGATCTTCGCCTAACTTTCTCCGACGCTTGAGGGTTGGACGATTGACACTGATGGGACGCCCGTGATGAGCTGGGTTTGATATAATTTTTCATGAGTTGATGCCCCAATGTTGAAATCAGTGGGTCTGAACTATAGAAAGTCCACATCTGCCACCTTTAGGTTGTTGAATTGTGGCAATCTCGACTATTCGAGACTGAGTAGCTTTCTGGGCCCCAATGCCAATGATTGTGGTGGATGATGATGTGCACTGAGAGTTGAGATGACAGATGAGAACCTTCATGACGTGGGTGAGCTCGGCTCTTGTTGAGATCGAGAGTTGAAGCTGCTTGTGGTTGAGAATGGCGTAGGAGTATTGAAGGTACTGACAGTTTCTCTGTTTTTCTGTAAGTATGCGTACCTCGTCGAGAAGCGAGCCGTGAGTGTACTTGAGAATGTTGCCGTCAAGGGCTTGTAAAGTATTGAAACGACCCACTTGAGTTTGATGAGAAGTTGGTGGTGAGTCCTGCGCCTTGAGTGTATGAGTAGATGACCCCTCGTTGAGGATGGTGATATAAGATGAGTCGATGTTGTGGAATGAGAGTGAGATGAGTTCAAATGAGAGCGGCTGCTATTGCTTAAGTTTGCTCAATGCTGCTTGTAAGTGGTACCCCATGGGCTTGCAAGTGAGATGGCATTACCCCTTCAGTCCATCAGCCTGCGGGTTTGCCTTTTCTTGAGCAGGAGCAGTCGTTAGTGCAGCATCGTGTGATAAGCTGCCCGGCAAAGGACAATGTTAACTCCTAGAGACGATTACTGACCCAAGAGCGTACAGCAGCGATGCCCAGGGGGGGGGGGGGGCGGTCCGGTATGACGAGCATTCATCGCGTTTTCCAAAGCTCGCGTGGAAGGGGGTGCTCGAAACCAATGACGTTGCGGGCATATCACGGATGGGGCAAACTGTAGTAGTGTGCGTGTAGGCTCGTACCCGTAGGCCTGTGTAACTGGGGCTCTTGGAGCCCCAGTGTTCTACATTTTAGAAATTGGCAAAATAAACAGGAATTGACTGATGATTAAACATTAATATTATATAATTGGGCGGGATAGACTTAAACAGTCCCACTTACAACTCTGATTAACAAAAAGTTTCTTATTAAACGATTTTTATTCAGCTTCAATCAAGTTTAGTTAAAATCTAGAAACTCAATTTTAACCCCCTTCCGACTATCCAATAGACTGGAAACTTTGCAGGCATACGGATGACAATACAAAATTATGAAGAAAAGAAACCGCCCCAGAGGTTTAAAAAATTACCCAGTCATCAAGAAATATAACCCATAACTACAAATCCAAACGACTTGAAATCAGCCTATAACCACAAATCAAATCAATTTAATCGCAATGAAATCAGGATGTAACGGTTACATGCTGATTTCAGGGTATGAGCCTACATGCACACTACTAGAGTTTTTCCCATCCGTGACGGCAAATGTGCCCCACGACCTTTATTTCAGTGCCGTGTTGGGCTTGAGTTTGCCCCATGGGCAACTAATCCATTGGCGATTTCGTACTGGGCATTAGGAAATGGGCCCATAAAGCAAACGCAGGCTCAATCCGGCCCTAAAATGGAGGTCATGGGGCACATTTGCCGTCCCAACCTGCTAGAGTATCGCTTACATCCCTCGGGTTTTCCTCAGGTGCCTACCCGGGGTCCCTCGGGCCGGATGGGCTTTTACTACCGGTTTCTTTTGTTCAAAACCGCAAAATCTCGAACTTTGAGGCCATTTTTCGAGGTTATCCCATCTGATTTCGAAGTTAAAAATCGTATCAATCGATTCGTCTTGGCGAGTCCTTTTCAACGGTGTATAGCATATGCTGTACGCTCTTGGATCAGTAATCCCCTCTAGAACTTAACATTGTCCTTTGCATCTGTGTGGTGATTGGCAATTAACGGTGGTGTCCCGGCCACAGCAATTGCGACGGAGCAATTTCACTGTGATGAGCTTCCGCCTGTCGGTTATGGATAGCTGGTGGAACTTTGGGGACATCACCACGAAGTGAGATGCTTCGCAGCAGTCGCATGATTATGAGCTTAATATTGGTGGGGGAGGTGGCAATCCCTTGCCTGTCTCCAGTTCTTGTTTGAACCTGCTGAGCCTGAGATTGAGTTTGAGACCGCATCTTGACTCACGCATGAACACATTGAAAGTAAAGTAGTCATGCTTGAGGAGTGGCGCAGGCCACTTCGACTCAAGGTACGCGTGTTCGCTGACGAAGGCCTAGTTGATCTCGTCCACGAGGTCTTTACACACCCTTACCTCTTCAAGGGTGGTGTTAGGGGCACAACTATGCGGCTGTTGATCGAGTGCCTGTAGCGCTTCACAACGACTAACCTGAGTATGACATTTGAGTGTGAGCTCCGCCGACAGCGATTCAGAAATGTTCTTGAATTTCCCGATTTCCTCTGAGGTTGTTGAGTCCTCCGGTGGAGCTTTCGATCCAGCCAGCACTGCTGCTGCAATGTCCAGCGCCGGAGGCGTTGGCCTCGTGGAGGCGTCAACCCAATCTTCTCCGTTGCCACTCATTGTCCCCGATGAGTGTGAGTTTGTGGGTGAAACGAACTTCACTTCACTGCACCTTTACCCTCTATCCGGCTTGAAGGACCAAAAAATGTTTGAGAAATATAGACGTATTGGTGAGCACGCCAGTTGAGAGTGAAGTTAGGACCGGCGGTGAAAACGTGCACACTTGAGATAAACAGTATGTGAGAAAATTAAAGTTACTTTATTAAAAATGCTCGTTGAGCGATGCAATGAGCATGAGCTTACACTCGAGCTAAGGCTCTATGATAGAGATTGACAGAAAAAAGTGACCGAACCATTGCGCTGAAAACATATTATATTGATAATTCCGGTCGAAATTGTATTTATAAATAACTTTTAGAGATTGACAGAGATTGAGAAGACATTTTGAGAATAGAAACTATCAATGTAATGGCGTGCGTTACACTTTACGAACGTAACCAGAATAGGCAGGTTGTCAGTACTATGTATGTGCAGTTAGTGATCCTCTAGGTAGTGATACGCAGATGTGTCCAGCATTTTGGCCTAAAGCGGAACTCACAAATTGGCGGGCACATTTTGAAATAACCGAGAAAACTGAAGTTGTACTATTTTCTTCTGCCGTTCTTCATACAAATTAAAACATGTTAGGTTAAATACATTAGACTGTTTCTAGATCTCTACGGAGCACGTAGGGTTTTCCAACTTTACTTAAGGGAGTGTCCTGCTTTACAAGGTCCAAAAAATCGATTTTTTCACGAATTTTTTTGAAAGGGAAAGGAACAATTGATCTTCGTAAACTTTTAGATATATTTAAACATATATTCAATGAGTACAAAAATTTTTTTTTCGCATAATATTATTAACTATGGCAGATTTATCAGCCGATTCTCGGAGCGCTTTGCCCCTGCAGTCTCCAATTGGCGGGAAAGATTCTGGTCGTAATTCTGGTCTGAAATGAAAAAACCAAAATGGTTTTTAATGCGCATATATTTTTCTTCTGGGTGAACTAAGAAGAAGCAGAAAAAAGCGCGAAATCATGATTTTTTTTAGTGTGATAAGAAGAATGTCTATTTTCTAAAAACAACATGTGACTTTAACGTGCTATAAAAGTGATTTAAAAATAATTTTTTAACAATCTTTTTAGTTCACATAGAAAAGAATTTAATACTGAAGAGCATAAGCTTTGGTTTAATTCAATAGGAGGCCGCACGGTAATTATGCTATCACGCCCGCCAATTTTAAAGAATCGTAAAAATGAAAACTGGAGAAATCGCGCTTTAAAGTTTTCGGTTGGAGAAAATATTAATTATTGGTTACTTACACCAGTGATCTGCTAATCAGCTATTCCTGCCCCATATAATAGTCCTTCCGCCTGTTCAAAAAACTCATTTTCTCGTATTTGCTCAATCCTACGAGCCGTACGAACCTCCTTGCTGTTGTATGTTTGACGCTTGTCTTCCCGTGCGAGTCGCTGCGCATCAGTGGTATCGGCGAACGTTTTGCACTTACCGAACTCGATCGCGTTATTTATTTGTTTTGAATTTCTGGAATATTCGGTTTCTCGAAGTGTCAATAAACACGAACTGGTCCCGCATGCTCGCGAATCTGCCAGTAGTACCGGTGCAACGATTGACGGTGGTGAGAGATTCTCGTGCGTTCGCGATCATTCGCTCGCGGTCGACCGCTACAATTCTCTACGTTCAACTTATAAAATCTCGAACTCACTCTGCTCTAAGACTATTTTGTACTATTACACGGCACAACTCTGCCGTTTTGATTGTCTTTAAAAGTAATGATCGACGAATGGGGACGCGTCAAAGGGCGAAGCACGCGCCTGTGCCCGGCAGAGCGCTCACACTGATGCTCGCCGCTTCCCTGCTCTCGGTTCTGTATCTTTAAAAATACTTCGAATTGGCCGCTATAACTTTGTGAATACATTCTTGGATAGTTTATCTATCGATTTAGACAATAAAAAAAAATCGATTTTTGGACCTTATAAAGCAGGACACTCCCTTAAAAGGTAAAAGACTAAAAAGGTATATTTCGGGTCAGGCATAATAACAGCGACACTGAGTCTCGCCCTTTCTGTACATTGCGTTTCTAACTCCACTACGTTGTATCGAATATTATAAAAGAATAAAGACTAAAAGAATAAAAAATAATTTATTATTATTATTATTAAAAGACGTTCGGAACTTCCAATATTTCAACATAGCTTGAAAAATGAAAAAATGCTAGATAGGATATTTTAACTGAGGAGAACAGAATATAGGAAAGATTTCTGGAAAAAATAAAATCTATAATTCAGTTTCTCACATACCTTATTACATTTGGTAATTTTGTTATTTACTTTTAATCTACAGGTACAAAATTTTGAAATAATTTTCACAGTCACACTTTCACTGTAACTGTCACAAAAAAAGGTTAAAAAATATGTCAAAATATCAAAACTTTCTTTTTCTACTTATTTACTTACTCTCTCTACTTCCGGTTTCGGTCACTAATGGTGTCGACCAATAGAAAACGGCGGCCACATCAGCGTATCACTATCTAGAGGATCACTATGTGCAGTTAGGTATATTAGTTCTTAATGTATTAAAATAAAAAAGAACTGTGCATTTAAAGGTCGTACAATAAGACGGTGTAAATTTGTTGACAAAGACGAAATTTTTTACATTATTATTTTTAAGTATTCCGCTGTTGTATTTGATATTTAGAAACTATTTCCTAATAAAACTAAAAATACTAAAATCAATGCACATACCAAGTGTTTTCTATAACTCCATATTTTTCAAAATAATCAAAGATATTAATAAAAAATGGCTATTGAATGTTACAAGCCCAAATGTATGGTAGCCTAATGGTATGTTCACGAATGCTACAAGCTGTTTTCATGTAAAACAGTCACGTAATAGATACCCAGACAGCACAACGTCTGGGAAAGTCTTAAAGACCTCCAAAAGGCGTCTCAAAGACGTCTTAAAGACGTCTTAAAGACGTCTTGTTACAAATCAGGAAATTCAGACCGTCTGAACGTCTTGATTTGTAACAAGACGTCTTCAAGACGTCTTTGAGACACCTTTTGGACGTCTTTAAGACTTTGCCAGACGTTGTGCTGTGTGGGTAGTATCCTACTTTTTCGGAATTTCTGGAACATAAACAGGGGTTGTATTGGAGAACAGTTTGGGCGCGTAGAATTAATTTGATAGAAGAATGGATTATTCCACTCCAAAGCGATTATTTTTAATATTGATTAAAATAAAAGTTATCATTCTATTGCTTCCGAATTTGTTTAAAAAATACACGGATTTGAATTTTGCAATGCCTACATTTATGGAAACGAATTGTACTTATGAATTGTTATTTCGCAAGGATCGCGTCCTTCGTTATATTTCCTTCCAACCTAAACACATTTTGTGACAGTGAAAGAAATAAATTATTATTTTGCATATTTTATTTGAGGGTTGGAGTTTTGAAAATACAAAAGAAGATGATTATATTTTTGAATGTTCTTCCAACCAAATACATTTCCCTTATGGTGGTGAAAACGAGTAAGATCACTAATTGAGAATTATTAGAACACTGTTCTAGTAAGTAACTCGTTTTATTGCAAATTGTTTTCTACATATCTTAAAATGTTATGTAGTGGTTGCTTTTTAACACCATAAGTAGTCATTAAATATGGCACTTAAGCAATAATGTTTTGGTTTTTCTCTTCTGCAGTATTAGTTTTTGAAATTTGAATTTAGACGGTATATTGCCCAACGTTTTGTTCTTTCCATACCGTTTGTCACCTTCTAGATGTTTTGAAGTTGCCCACTATTTACCTCAGTCATCTTCTAACCGACTCGGGTGTCGCACGTTTGTTTCGAACGTTACGACTCATTATGTTCAATAGCTCTCGCAGTATTCACATCTTTATATAGAAATTTTTCCTTGATAATGGTCTAAATTAAGATCGAAACGTTGGAAACATTTATATAAATCATTGAATTTTATTGCAAAACAAAAATGACCGAACCATTCCGCTGAAAACATTATATTAATAATTCCGGTCGAAATTGTATTTATAAATAAAATATTAACCTTCCAGTATGGATAAGGCAAACTGTTGCTTATCCGTTCTGACCTCTCTATCATAAAACTTCGCAAACATCTTTGATTCCTTAGTCCAGCCAGTTGTTTTTCTAATCAGGTCAAGGTCAACCCCCAGTCTATTCGCTGCCGAGGTAGAAGCGTGTCGCGTACTATGCGCTGAGAACACAGTAGTATCTATTCCGCTACTAGTTAGAACTTCTTTTACCCAGCGGCTTAAGGACTGCGTAGAGACCGCCTTAACTGGCTTATTATTAGATATAAAAAGTCTTTTCACCGCGTTACGAATTTTCTTTGTTCTATCCAAATAATCCAATAGGGTAGACACTGCACATATTTTATTATTGTGAAAGAATGGCAAAGTTAAAAGTGGTTGCATTTCGTTTCTCTTCGATATCTTAATACGCGCAGGAATCGATATCACTACTTTTTCCGCGGATATCCTAATGTTATCTACCTCAATTAGGGAAAATGTCTGCATTCGATGACCAATAACTAAAGCGAGAAGAGTAATTAGTTTCTTGGCTATCATACTCAAATTTAACTCTCCGTTCGCCGGCTTTTTTCAAAATACTCTAGGACAGGCCTGCCCCAAAGGGTGCAAATACCTCCTGAATTTCTAGGACCCGGGCAACAGACAAGCGCGGGACTGTTCCATTGCTACCCGTTGCGAGATTCGTGAGAGAACTGCACGAGTGTGCGACCCTGTTAGGACGGCCGCACACTCATGCAGTTCTCCCGCAGCCCATGCTGTGGTTAGCAACGTAACAGTCCAGCGTCCGGATTATTGCCCGGGTCCCAGAAGTTCAGGAGGTATTTGCACCATTTGGGACAGGCCTGCTCCAGGACAATCTTTGGTCCGCGAGACGGGGCACCCTTCGGTCATCGGACAAGAAGTGGCGATACGGGGCTAGGCCCGGCGACGAACCGGTGAGAAATGGTTCAATTGGTTGTCCCTCCCAGAACATCGGGAGGGGCGAGTCGTCGGGGCGCTCCTGCCCATTCTCTGTGAATGGGTAGCGTAGGTACGGTTGGCTGACCTTCCACCTGACGCAGGTGATCACCGGAGTCGGTTGCTTCGGCGATTACCTGTGTCGCATAGGGCGGGAGGAGACGTCGCAGTGCTACAGTTGCGACTTGGGCGATGAGGACTCGGCGGACCACACCCTGGCCAGATGCCGGGAGTGGCCCGATGATCGCCGGGTCCTCGAGGCGCAGCTGGGCCCCGACCTCAGGTTGCCGACGGTCGTGCGTCGGATGGCCGTGGATCGGGGCTGCTTGGAGGCCATGTTCCTCTTCGCAGAGCAAATTATGCTCGAGAAGGAGGCGGCGGAGGGGGACAGAGAGCGGTCGGGCCATCCGAACCGCATCCCTCGGCCTCCCAGCACGAGACGAAGAAGAGGATGGCGGAAATGACCCGGGTCCGGGGGTGGTGGTCCGGCAGCTTAAGGCTGTCGGCTCAACCCCCCCCCCCCCCCCCGGTTATGGCCCCGCGTGGCCACGCCGCGTTTTCTCCCCTCCCCGTAGTGTGGCGTGCGGGGTAAAGAGCGGGAAGAGGGACGGGACGGGCTGGAACGATATTCCCCAGCCCGGTCCCTTCCCCTCTGTGACACAGAGGCAGGCAGGGTTGTGGAGAAGGGGATGGCCCAAGGCAGGGTCAACCCACCCTACAAGGGTGCCGCCGCGGACTTCGTCCGATTTCGAGAAATATTTCGGTTTGAAGTCATCACCGTCGCGTCCTTTCCTTCACGTTCATGCGACGACATGTTTTTATAACACTTGAGTCCTAAAAAATATCAGAATGAAATTGAAACTGAACGAAGTCGGAAGTCATTCTTGAATAATTGTATACATATAGAGGAATGTGCACTGAAAAGATCTCACCCTGTAAAACTACGGGACTCGGACTTGAGAGATATTGCTTGTTAATTTTAAAAAATGTCGCCATTTTCCTGACTGTTTTCAGAATTAATTTTTAATAGATTACTTACATTAATTACTAATAGAAGATGATGTTTAGGGCAAAAGATTAGCCTTCAATTTAAACAAAACGATATTTGGCCTTATTCCTTTATTTTTCGACTTTTCCTTATAACTTGGAAACGAAACGTTTCCCAAACATTCGATTTAAACTACTGAAAAGGGCATTAAATAAAGTACCAAATACACGGAACTAAATTTTTTTCTATCACAAATAAGTTAAAAAAGTTGTTAAATAAATAAGTAATTAATTAAATTATACATCATTAGAAAGAGCTAATTTTTTCCTACTTTTTGGCGTAAATTTCATTCCGATATCTTAAAAAAAAAGACAAAAATGGCGTCAAATAAGTGATTCCGGACCACTGTGCGACAGTGTTAAGGTGACCTTTCCAATAAGCGGTTACAGCCGCCAGCGACTCCAACTGGCGTCGTCGCAAATGGTATTTCCTATATCTAAGCGTCGACACCATGGCCCCCACCAGTGCAACGACGCGTCGCACAGGCCCTTTTCGAGCACTTGAAAAGAGGGTCTATTGTTGTATGAGGTCTCGAGGACCGTCGAAGACAGTCAAAGACTAGCCAATTTTCTTATATGTCCCGTATTTATCTACGGGATTGCAGAAGTAAATGACATTTGGGTGTTTCTTTTAAAATACCGGAATTCAAATTGTGGCACAAAATAGGATAAACCTATTCCTTTCTAGTGATGAATAATTTAATATTTTTTACATCTATTAATTTGTTTTTTCTATTTTTTAACTCAATCGTGATAAAAAATTGGAAACTGTTTTTTGGTACTTTATTAGTGGTTTAAGTCACACGCTGGGGAAACGTTCGGTTTTCAAGTTATTATTTCTGCACTTTCCATAGTATGTATTTATCAATTTTTTTAGTTTTATTGAAATTGTTGACGTTATTTTTTTAAATAACCTCAGACTTTGTTATGAGTTGTATATTAACTCAAATTTTTATGAACTTACTTAACAATATTCATCATTTTCAACGCGAAAAATGGAATGTTGCATTTTCCCCTATTTCTTGGGATTCAGGCCCACTGTACGATATAGAATACAAGTGATTACTCCATTGTTAGCAAATATTGTCAAACCTTGTTTTCGCAGTTACAAGTGTCACGTCCTGGGTGGCGGGTTTTAGGACAGTGACATTGTGGGAGGGTAACGGGAGTCGAACGCGAAATCCTGTTTCGCTGCTCCGAGAGGTAAGGAGGATTTAAGCCCGAAATTTTGCTTCGCTGCTCTAAGCGATTGCAAGGTTTAGGCACGGAATCCTGTTTCGCTGCCCCAAACGGTTTGCAAAAGTTAGGCACGAAAATCTTTTCGTTGCTCTACGGAATAGGAAGGATCTAGGCACGAAACCCTGTTTCGCAGTCCTGGTGAATAGGAAGGATCTTAGGCATGAAACCCTGTTTCGCAGTCCTGGTGAATAGGAAGGATCTTAGGCACGAAACCCTGTTTCGCAGTCCTGGTGAATAGGAGGGATGTAAGCACGAAACCCTGTTTCGCAGTCCTAATGCATAGGAAGGTTTTTAAGCACGAAACCCTGTTTCGCAGCCCTAATCGACCAGGGGAGGTTGGGTAATAAGCGCGCACCCGAGTGACACCCGTTAGGTTATTCGCGAAGGAAAACGGTAGTAGAAAGGCCGGTTATGATTTTAAACGTTTTAAGTAATAGAACCACTATTTATTGGTAAGCGAGTGAAAAAGCAGTGTGCTTCTGATGATATAGCAGTTTACAATAATGCATGGACATAGAGCATTGGGACAAACATTTATATAACGGTGATTAAGAATATAATAAACATGTGACGAATTAGTAACACTAATAATGATTTAGTATAAGTAATGAAATTAAGCAATGGTATAATTAAGCAGTAAGCATAAGCAATTGAAATAATATAAAGCAATACAGCTAAACGATGTACATATAAACCAATAAGCAAAATCAAGAGCGAATAATGTAAAGCAATAAAGCGATCAAAGGAAACAATGAAAATATAAAGAACTAAACAATATCGTTGCACATGAGCAAAAGAAAATAGAATAATGAAAATTATAATGGTAAAGGCTTACAGTGATATAGAAGAGGTGTAATCCTTATAACACTTCACAAATAATACTGACACGTGGTGTCGCGAAACTTGAAAAGAATCTACTGACTGAGAGATCGTAACTGAGTGATTGATTGTAACTGACTGAATGGTGCGCGGTCCATGTGGCGCTTGTATTTATACAAAATCAATGGAATGCCTGGTATGCGAGGAATTTACGTTATGCGTGGAATTTGTGGTATGCGTGATGAGTCATATGCGTTATGTAATCGACGCGTTCCGATGACTCACGCGCAAGGTATGCGTGGAATTGCGGATTTCGGCGGTTCTTTCGGGGCTTTAGAAATGGGTATTCCACCCGTTGGGTGGATTTAGAGGATTTTTGATTGGGGTTTTAAGGTGGAGGCTTGAGTACGTTTGTAGGAAAAAGGGGGGGGGGGGGTACATGGTCTCGAGATGAGCGGGCTTTGGCGAGGGACTTGTATGAGATTTGAATGGGGAAAGAGTTCGCGCCTCGAAGGCCGAAGAGGGGATTTGAAATTTGGGTGTCTGAAGATGGAGACCGCTAAGGTACATCGTCCAAACAGCCCGAAGATTGGAAAGGGGGTTTAGCATTTGTGGTTTCGAGAATAGTTGTGAAGTCGAGTGGATTTATATGGAGGATGCCATTTAGGACCGGCGGAAAATTATCGGGACGTCACACAAGGGCAAATATATGTTGATTATACAAGTTTGCGGAAGGTAACTAAAAAGTCGAAAATTACTGATATTTTTTTAATGGGTTTCTTATAGGAAAAGAAATGTATATAACGAATTATTTGCTATTACTTTGCACAATCGATACTAACTATTTCTGACCCCTTTAACTTTACTTTAACAAACTTTGAAAGAAACGATTTAAAATTTTGCATAAAACAACAAATTTGACATTTGTTTACACGCAGATCAGATGTAGCCGTCATGATATTTTTACCTTTTTTTACAAGAGCTCATATTATTAGTTTACAAGAAATATATATATAAAAAAAAAACATAATTCCATTAGTCAGGGTTGACTAACTGGCGACTCACGAGCCGGCGGGAGCCCCATCGCCTTGCTGCCACGCTGAACGGCCCCCCTCCATACCGACCAGACTGACGATCGCACTCGATTCCTCCTCCTTTCCTTCTCTTTTCGACTGCGATCGTCAGAGTCTGGTAGGTATGGAGGGGGCCGTTCAGCGTGGCAGCAAGGCGGAGGGGCCCCCGGCAGCTCGCGAGTCGCCAGTTAGTCAACCCTGCCATAAGTTATGAATTCTGACTTTCTTTATTTCTGGATAATCTGTCCGAATATGAGATGATGGATCGCAGAGCGGCTAGAGTCGCAGAGTGGCTAGAGTCGCTAGACTGCTTCTGGAGCAGTAGAGCGGCAGCCGCTGTGCGACTAGGAAATTCTACCGTTATGGCGGAAATCAGACACTCATGGCATTGTGTTGTGTCTCGAGTAGCCTAGGCTGCTCATGAACCAAACGCGCATGCGGCTGTAGCCGCTCATTGGAACGGCCACCTTTAGTGTGGCTGTCGTTGAGTGGCAGTAGCTATGTCCGCCGCGCCGTTGTTGGCTTCTGTATTGAGAACAAAACGTGTCTTACCACTTCTGTTGATGATTTCCGGAAGAAAATGTCTGCTGCATCACATGGAGTAGTCAGATTTTCTCTTTGACCCCTAGTTTTTGAAATATATAAAAAGATATCTGCAAAGACTGATGCATTTTTAGTATCCTTTTCGCTTTGTTCGTTGTTTAAACATACATATATAAATGTTTATAATTCAATAATAACTTATATCTTTTTGTTCGCGAGGGTTCATAGAATAATTTAGCGGAACAAGCAACCGAACAACAATTACTGTTTGAACTCAAAAGATGTTCAACGTTGAAAATGTGCAATTTTTTTTCACGGTGATGCCGACAAACGGTTTGTGGATTCGTTGTCAGCGCACAAACATCTATAAGAAATAGCTATTCAATGTTACAGATCAAAATGGCTGTTGGACCAGCTCTTGAATCAATGAGATACGTTCCTCTTTCTCTATAACCGTGTTACGTACATCCAAAAATGAAAACACAGATACTCCGCTTCGGGAACAATATATGAAACACTATTTCACGTGTTTACGTGCCTAAATAATATTTTCTGATGCCGAACAGTGAAATATGAAAAGGGTCTAGCAGGATAAGCATGGGCAAACGGCCCCCATGTCGATTCTTGGAGTTGTTATTTTTTAAACAATGCTCCTTGCCTGAAACACCATTATGTAAAGTTTTAGATCGCTACCCCCCTGTTTAAGGGTAATACGGGGGTAAACGCCCTTAACGTTATTATTTTTTTTTTCGGTTACTACTTAAGATATTTGAATGAAAAAAATACGAAAAATAGTTACGTACTAACTTTACTTCACATATTTTTCTCAAAATTTTAACTCTATTATTAAGGGTAGAAAAAAAATAATTAATTTTTTAGGGGTGGTTTTTCGAAACAACCCTTTGAGTGACCACCTCCAAAAAAATCGAGAATAATGCTCTATTATCGAGCAATTATATATAAAAACCTGAAGATGGTCGAGATGGTGGAACATAGTTAAATAATTTGAAGAAGATCATTATATTATAAATATGTGGGGTTTTGTGACGAGAAAGAGTATTTGTCGCGAGCTTGAGTACGTGTCATTCAAATGCGAATAGAAGAAACGATTCCGGTTCGTTGGGGAGATCGAAGTGTGAATGAAGAGTGTTTGGGATTTATTGTTTATGTATAGTGTCGGGCAAAGAAGCGAGTCGTGAAGCGTGCCGTGAGAGTAATCAGTGGGAGTTCGAAAATCATAGGTAATAACGAGAAAGGTAGATACCATTATTGATTATTATTTATTAATCCTCCTCGCTATTTACATCAATAACTGCCGTTGTGTCAGTTCCATCAAATATATTTGTTAATATTTCGGACGGTTTAACTATTTTGGATAAAAAACGCCCGTGTGATAAATAATAAATAATCGCAGCGACGTGCGAACAGCAAACCACTGTCCTGTTGCCATTCGCACAATCGCACGTATATCGCTGTATTGCCGTGTAGCTGATAGAATTTGGTATATATTCGATATAACATTTGTATGTTTTGCGATTGATATGTCGCGAGCGGACCTGCATCCTTATAATGTTAGTGGTTTCCTTTAAGTACTCTACAGTCAAACAATCTTCATTATTCATGAGTTCAGCAAGTTCATGCGCTAAATTCGAATATTTCCCAGATATTAATATTTGTATATAACACTATAATTCTCTCATTTGAGAATATGTAAACCATTTGTCTCGAAGATTAGAAATATACTGTACGAAATATGCGTGAGAATTATGTTCACTTTAATGCATAAGTGTTCAACGTGAAGCTCCATACAAATATTAATATCTGGGAAATATTCGAATTTAGCGCATGAACTTGCTGAACTCATGAATAATGAAGATTGTTTGACCGTAGAGTACTTAAAGGAAACCACTAACATTATAAGGATGCAGGTCCGCTCGCGACATATCAATCGCAAAACATACAAATGTTATATCGAATATATACCAAATTCTATCAGCTACACGGCAGTACAGCGATATACGTGCGATTGTGCGAATGGCAACAGGACAGTGGTTTGCTGTTCGCACGTCGCTGCGATTATTTATTATTTATCACACAGGCGTTTTTTATCCAAAATAGTTAAACCGTCCGAAATATTAACAAATATATTTGATGGAACTGACACAACGGCAGTTATTGATGTAAATAGCGAGGAGGATTAATAAATAATAATCAATAATGGTATCTACCTTTCTCGTTATTACCTATGATTTTCGAACTCCCACTGATTACTCTCACGGCACGCTTCACGACTCGCTTCTTTGCCCGACACTATACATAAACAATAAATCCCAAACACTCTTCATTCACACTTCGATCTCCCCAACGAACCGCAATCGTTTCTTCTATTCGCATTTGAATGACACGTACTCAAGCTCGCGACAAATACTCTTTCTCGTCACGAAACCCCACATATTTATAACATAATGATCTTCTTCAAATTATTTAACTATGTTCCACCATCTCGACCATCTTCAGGTTTTTATATATAATTGCTCGATAATAGAGCATTATTCTCGATTTTTTTGGAGGTGGTCACTCAAAGGATTGTTTCGAAAAACCACCCCTAAAAAATTAATTATTTTTTTTCTACCCTTAATAATAGAGATAAAATTTTGAGAAAAATATGTGAAGTAAAGTTAGTACGTAGCTATTTTTCGTATTTTTTTTTCATTCAAATATCTTAAGTAGTAACCGAAAAAAAAATAATAACGTTAAGGGCGTTTACCCCCGTATTACCCTTAAACAGGGGGGTAGCGATCTAAAACTTTACATAATGGTGTTTCAGGCAAGGAGCATTGTTTAAAAAATAACAACTCCAAGAATCGACATGGGGGCCGTTTGCCCATGCTTATCCTGCTAGACCCTTTTATGAAAATATACAGAAGTCGCCAAACTAAGGTCTGCATCAAATATATTGGCCGGTGAATTCGGTTTCGCGAGCAGCGATCGAGGAGAAATCAGTCACCACCATCTGACGATCGCTGATTTGTCAGTTGAAGTTGCTTGGCCCTCGCAGGGTATGGTGGGGTAAAGGGAACGGTGCTCGGCTCCGCCTGAACCTAGCCGTTTGGCTGTTATTTATCCTTAACGTAATAGTTGTGTGTGTTGCGAAGCTATGCGTAGACCAATACGAGATGAAGCTATCGAGAACGAATCAATGTTCTAACTAATAAAGTTTCTGAATTTTTTCGTTGCTAACGCACACCTATTCTGATGTGTGTATTTCTACGCTGACAGCTCGATTTGGCCTACACGCCAGAATCTTGGCACTATCCCCGCCACTTCTGGCTCACTCTTGTTCTGTGAAGGCGAGAGCGAGATGGAACGAGAGCGAGTCAGAAAACGTTGAGAAAAGGAGCACCGAGGCAAACAAACGGTGTGGTGGGAGAATACCCCTCCGAAACTCACCGGCCAATATATATGATACCGACCTTAGGTCAAAAACTAAAAATGTTGACCCCGTTTGGACCCGGTCAAATATTAACCGATTTCGAAACATTTTGTTTGCCTCTATTTGTCTTCCCCAGATGCAACTTTTCCGCACTAGGCTCTTTTGAGTTTCGAAAATTTGCTTTTTTTTCGGCCCACCCTAGTAAACACCTAGGGCCAGGCCTGCCTTTGGGGTGCAACTAACCTCCTCAAGTTCTGGGACCCGGACAACAGCCGAGCGCGGAACTTTTACGTCGCTAACCACAGCACGATCCACAAGTCCATATAGCTGGATCTACAGTTGGGTAAAGATAATATCTGAATGAGATTCAGATAAAAGGTACTTACGGTTATTCATTATTCAAAACTTGAATATGAATGATCATTCAAGGGCCTTATTCATGAATTGTGAATAACCGGTGGTTCAACACCATTCTATTCTTATTCTAGAAGATCGACAAACCGACGAAAGCCCTTGCTACCCGACCCGCGCGCGGTCACATACCTGCAAATAAAATTCTCACGTAAAATCCTTAATTATGGTCCGAATTATATCATTTTTGGGGCCATTTTCATCGGGAAGACACGAGGAATCCATTGGTAATACTTTTATCAACACTTATCAAAAACGTGGAGATTTGATGTGGCCCGTCGGTTTTATTGCCCTCGGGTGTCAACGAGCGGTCTACTGGGGGGACCGCTCGTTGACACCCGAGGGCAATAAAACCGACGGGCCACATCAAATCTCCACGTTTTTGATAAGTGTTGATAAAAGTATTACCAATGGATTCCTCGTGTTTTCCCGATGAAAATGGCCCCAAAAATGATATAATTCGGACCATAATTAAGGGGGCCGTCTCACCGGGCCGTGAATGTGTGCGGACGCTCACACAAGCTAAGTTAAGCGTGTACGTATACGCGTGTAGTAAACAAACCGTTTCAACCGTCTTTCGTCCTGGAATCGGCTAGAAGAAAGTTTTTGCGGGTACAGTTGCCTTCAGTAAACATCTGTGCAGGGTGTCTGATGCGTTTGAACGCTAATAAGCACTGTATATTGAAATAATAATGAATTTATACGTCACGCTGGTGCTACGTAGCTACAGTACACCATTAGCGCCACCAACGGAGAAGCCTTGAAGCTTCATTCTGTGAGTTTTCGATTCATAAATTCATTATTATTTCAATGTACAATGCTTATTAGCGTTCAAACACACCGGACCACCCTGCACAGATGTTTACTGAAGGTAACGGTATCCGCAAAAACTTCCTACTGGCCGATTCCAGGACCAAAGACGGTTGAACCGGTTTGTTTACTACACGCGTATACGTACACGCTTAACTTAGCTTGTGTGACCGTCCGCACACATTCAAGGCCCGGTGAGACGGACAATAACAAAACTGAGATGGCCCCCTTAAGGATTTTACGTGAGAAATTTATTTGCAGAATTCAAAGCCCGTTTCGTTGAAAATAGTCCAATTTAAATTATTTTCTGTCCAATTAATTGGGAGAACGCCAGGAATCCATTGGTGTCACTTTCATATTCATACGATGAGAAATAAACAAATTCAGATTCTGTAGAATCTGACCGATAGGCGACCGCGCGCGGGTCTGGCCGCAAAGGCTTTCCTCGGTTAGTCGACCGTCCTAGAATAATAATTGAATGAATCCCCTTGAATAACCACATTCATTCATGGTGCCTTGAATAAGGATAAGTCGCGTGACTTTTTAGTCGACAAAGGAATGGATGAAGTATCCTTATTCAAAACGTTATTTCAATCACTTTTTATTCGAATAATGCCCAACTCTGGCTGGATCCTCGCGCGTATAAGCGCACACACACTCTTGCAGTTGTCCCAAAACCCACACAACGGTTAGCAAGGTAACAGATCCGCGCTCGACTGTTGCCCGGGTCCCAGAACTTGAGGAGGTATTTGCAGTGCAAATTTTGGGCAGGTAAAGGGCAGGTCTGACCTAGGGTAAAGTAGCCGAATATGAAGACCTCTCCTAATATGAGACCCTCGTTTAATCCCCTACAGAACTTTTGAATGTTAGGGGAGAGTCGTGCAGTACCGACCGCTCTAAGTTTTTTTGTTATATCTTGGGGTAGAGTCGATGAAAATCAAAAATTCAAAAACGTATTTGTAGTATAGATAGAACTTAGTAAGAGGAGGGAAACTATTTTTGTGAAGTTTAATAATAAGAATTGATAATTCGCAAAAGTAAAAAAGTTGTAATTTCTAGGAAACGAAAAATTGTCGTCCAGTACCGACCAACTATTAAATTAGTAGATTTTTAGGTCTAAATGATTAACAATGTTAATAAAGACATTTAACTAGTACAATACAAGATTCTTTTCAAATTTTATTTGTACAAACTCGCAAGTCAGATAATTAATACATATTCTCCTGATCTGTGTATTCGACGTGTGCCCAACCGTCACATACGGTACGCTGCACCCAATCCTTGTCAAATGATTCCTTGCAAACAGAGATACGCAAAATTTTTATCTAAATAAAATTTCGAATAATGAATAAAAAAATTAACTTTATTCTTCAAATAAATTCTCATCGAATAAAAAAATTAACTTTGTTCGTCGAATAATCTAAAGTTAAAGTAACTTTTATTTGATCCTTATTTACATAATTTTTTATTTAGTTAATGCCCAACTTCGCTTGCAAATAACACACTGGATAACTTCTTCATTAAATCTTAGCTTCCTGTTTGTTAGGTTATGATACCTATCCTTATTTACTTTATTTTTCTATGGGAAAAGGTAGTAGGAAGGCTAAATGAACATCTTATAAACTAATCTGAGTTGCTAACAGATTGAATGCACAGATAAGAAAATTTTGTTCTCTACTGGTTGACAGAGTCTGTTGGTCGGTACTGTACGACAAACACGGGGCAACATTTTAGATCATGGTATATTATGTAGCAAAAATATTGCAAAATCAGGACGTTTTATTAAACTTAATGGACTAGAGATAGTATACATAATAGAACAAAATCATTTACTTACACGAGAAACCAAATATTAGCTTTAAAAAATAACTTTTAACCCACTCAATATCAACGTATACGTTTAATGCCGTAGAACATCGAGAGCAATGGAGTAAACAATATGGCCCCGAAATAGGTTATAGAGAATTGTGATTTCCATTGGTTAATTCAAATAAAGTGTTAATATCTGGTTGAAGAAGCGAGAACTAGCTTTGGTCGGTACTGTAAGCTGGTCGGTACTGCACGACTCTCCCCTATAAGCGATGTCCTTTCTGTCCTAACTAATCGTGTATTTGTTGATTCATTCGCATAGTGACGTTGTAATCAATTAAGTGTTTTGAGCAAGTATATATTTCTGAAATACGTTGCAATACACTTTTGAAGTGGTTCGATTAAATTATAAACATCTCTAAAATGGTAAGTGTATAATGATTTTCATAAATATTGTTGTAGTTGTATACTGCATGCAATGGAGTTCAAGGCTTACTAGGTGTATAATATGACTCAGTCTGAGTCGACTCTTCTTTGCCACAATACACGTTCATATCGTATACATGTCCAGTTCTTGAATCACATCTCAGCCAAAGCTTGATGCCCCTTTTTACCGGCTTCATAGGCATGTATTGTTTTAATGTTGATCTTCCCTTGAACTTCGCCATACTTTCATCAATACTTTGGAATGGACTTTCCGTTCGGCATTTTGGAAATCTGTGTTTCATGCATGTGAGTAGCTCATCTACGTAATATGTTTTACTAGCATTTTCTGGTTTCTTCGGATCATTCATATACATTTTTGACAGAAGATTCAAGCATCTGTCTCGTGTAGGGAATCCAATCCCGTTCATTATTTACTATCCCGGGATTGCGGGATTTTTTAAAGTCTATCTCGGGATTGGGTAATAGAAACCTTCAGTAATTAAAATGATTTACTATATGTTAAAATTCTAAATCTTTATTAAAAGTAAACAAACATAAATTAAAATCATTTTTTATAATAAACAAACAGTCTGAGTACATATAGATAATATCGGTAAACCATTATGAAGCGTTTTGGAAATGTATACGAAGAAATAGCAAAGCATCTAATGTATCATCTCCTAGCCGACTTCTTATTTTATTTCCTATATAACCGGCCGCTGAAAAAGCTCGCTCTGCTTCAATACTTGTTGGAGGAATTGACAACAAATATTGATAAGCTTGTTCTTGATGACGTCCACGGATTCCACCACCCTCAAAGAGACTCATTTCTTTTCTTATGCTTGACAATAGATCAGTTTTTTGGGGGTTTCCAGGTTCCACACGCTTCATACTATATAGAGCTCTTACTACCCGCCCGCCCGGGTACTCGAGTACCCGGTGAGACCCCGGGTAGAAAAAAATTACTCGGGTACCCGGGTACCCGTAGGATACCCGACTACCCGGGTACCCGTGCGATACCCGGGTACCCGGGTAGACAAAAATTACCCGGCTACCCGGGTTGACAAAAATTACCCGAGTATCCATGAGATGCCCGAGTAACTGAAATGTGATGAGATAGTTGAGAATTTCGATTTGACAGTCGATAGTCCTTTGGCCTTTCGATCATTTTCGGCTAACCTCAGTAATGAACGGAATAAACTTCAATCAATTAAATGTGGTATTGTCCGCAGAACACATTTTGCAGAATGTGAAAATTGCGAACTGTCAACGTTCTTTGCACTTACAATAGGGTAGTTCGCCCTATTGCAGTGCCTGTCCCTATTAGTGTGTCTTTATATTTAAATAAGCCATGCTATTACTGTAGAAGCCCGAATCTGACGTAACTTTTATCATTCAATGTTGTTAAAAGCTCGATATAACGTTTCCCACTGGGGAGTATGATACACCATTGGAAAGCTTAAGAGTAGAGGAGTCACGGGTACATGGCATTGGTGCACTCGTATCGAATCACAACCAACTCCCTCAGTCGATGCAATGTAAAACTCGGAAAATCCTAGGAAAATGCACTGGTTTTGGGTTTTCGTTCACATCACTTGTCGGAGTTTGTTGCGGCTAGATCTGTTTAACGGGCCTTCCGCCGTCGTTAGTAAGATTTAAGATAAAAAAATTTATTTCAGAAATAAATAAAACAGCACGTTTATTAGTTTGAAATGAGGATTCCAATTTTTTATATTTTATTGTGCTTTATTCATGTAGAATAAAACCTTTAAAAACCAAAAAATTCTCATATGTACATCTCATTTCCATACCTCCAAGGTACCCTAACTCCGTAAGTAAACAAATTAATTCAAAATTGTCCTACAAGGTGGAATTCTTATTCACTTAACTCAGTAGCTGAGGACGCGCACGCGAGAACAGATGCTTTTCTTGGTCTCTTTCAGATAATCGCCTCGACATTTGTCCTTTGGGTCAGGGGATAACGACGCAGATATCTTAAGCAACGTGCTGTTAGCTGTTACATCCAAAACCCAATTTCTTCTTTAGGACAGTGACTCACTCGGTCATTTCATCTGTTCTCGTGCACGCGTTCTGAGTTAAGTGGATATTCCTGTATGTGTGAGCGACTTGTGAATAATAGAAATTAGAAACGCAATTACTATTGCCCGATGAGAAGAAAGGACACTAACCATAAGCTGAAATATCACAGGGGCAAGGGGAATTGGCCGCTCGCTCCACCTTATCCCCTCCAAGAAGTCCTTCTTTTCGGTTCTAAGCGGTTGTCCATATCCCCCGATTGTTGCGATTGGTTTCGTTCGCGTCTACGTCACGGGACGAACCGTGCTGGAGAGGATAAGTTTACGCAAGTGAACGATTTCCCTTGCCCCTGTGACATTTCAGCTTGTGGGTAGTCTCCTTTCTTCTCATTGGGCAATAGTACAAAATGTTGTGTTGCCTTAAAGCTTGAATGGTCAAAATATCATTGGTTAGTAATGAGTGATATTATCACTTTGATAAAACTTTTACAAGTAGCAACTACTGCATTATGCTCCGAAAATACTATAATTATTTCTTTTGTACTGCCTATTATCCATGGCATTGTTAATATTAATAACCATTTGACAGGTATTAATACGGGCAGAGCTGAGACTCAGTAATTTAAAAATGTTTTAGTAACATCCTTTGTGAATAGATTTCATTTACATTCACATGTTGCAACTATACATCGTTTTACTTCGTTTCTCGATTTAAGAAGCAAACAGATGTCGTTTGAAATCAATTATATGAAAAAGATTACTACAATTTCCACTGGTAATATGATAGAAAAAATTCCATAAACGAAACTATAGAAATTGGCAATTCTATGCCAAGTGCACTAATGAGATTTTATATTCAAAATTTCACAATCTAACAACGATATTAGTTCCGAACTGCAAATGTATTTATAAAAGGCACAAATAAACCATAATTTATGTTCATTAGTGGAGAAGAACGCGTGGACGTAAATACCCTAGACTTTCAGAAATGGCTAAGATATTTAAAATGTATACCTACTTGCGACTTCTGTCAGTTCAAAACGAGTATTTTCAACAGCTGGAAATAATGTTAGCATAAAGCGTAGCACCCTACTACCTGAGAATGTTGATTTGTTGGTATTTCTTACATCTCTACACGTTTCTATTTTGATGTAAAAATACTAATAAGTCTACATTTTCAGGTAGTAAAGCTGTGCGTTTTGTTGTAACAATATTTCCAGCAGAAGAAAATGTGCGCTCCGAACTGGCAGACGTAGCCGGAATATGTACTTAAATACATTCTAGCCAATTCTGCCAGTCTTTTATATTTATCCGCGTGATTCTTCCACCACGGTAATGGATCTGAATTATGATCTATTTGTGGTTCTAATAAATACATATCCATTTCTGAATCACTATCGTCAGACTTTTGCTTTTTTTTATATATAAAATCCAAAGCACTTGGAATTGATTTACCATTATCAGTAGTATTTTCATTTATAGTATTTAAATTTCTAATCCTATTCCGAATAGAATTTATAATTATATTTTTTAACTCAATATTTTCAAATGTCAAATCTTTGCTTCTCGGATCGAGAAAACAAGCAATGTGATGAACACTCTCAACATATGGATTTATATCGAATCTACCAGCAAGGGATGTTCTTAAAATGTTCTTAAATTCCTTAGCTTCTACAGTGTCTGTATTAATCTCGCCTAAATGATTATTACTTAAGCCGTGAATGATTGGCAGAACTAAGGAAATAGTTACCTTAGTTTCGGAACATAATACTTCGGTCGCTAAATTAAATGGTTCTAAAATTTCGATAATTTCACCCAGAACTTGCCAATCAGATAATGACATGTCAAGCTTCAAGGCTACGTTTAATTTTGTTATTTTGCTATTACTTAAGACAGCATGAATTGGCTCCCGATTATGTACAAGACGGTCATACATACTGTACGTTGAATTCCACCGGGTTGGGCAGGATTGAATTAACTTCAGTTCGGGCAAATTGTATTGCTTCTGAGCGTCTTGCAATGCAGAAGTCGCCAAATTGAAATGATTAAAATGTTGCACTATTTTACTGCCTTTCTTTATCAAATCTGAAAATTTATCAACTATATCAAAGGCGTCTTTTATAACTAACTGTAAAGTATGTGCAGCACATGAAACGCTATATTTTACACTATCTAGTAAATTTGCTGATGCTAGCATGTTACTTGCATTATCATGCACTACAGCAAATAATTTTTCTGTTATGTTCCACTCTTCCTGCATTGATATTGTGACAGCTGTTATGTTTTCTGCCGTGTGTCTTCCCTCTATATCCTGGGTGCAAAGTGTATAACTTTTCATCTCCCAATCACCTGTAATAAAATGTGTTGTTAATGACAGATAGGAGTCCTGTTTGCGTGACGACCATCCATCGATGGTCACCGACACCGATGATGCGTCCTCAATTTTCTTCTCAATTTTCTCCCTCCTTTCTTTGTATATAAATTGCAGGCGTTTTAAAATTGTGGTCGGGCAAGGGCAGTCATACTGTGGTTCAACCACTGCCATGAATTTTGAAAATCCGGCGCTGTTCGCAAATGATATTGGTAACATATTTGCACTAATCATCTGCGCCAGTGCCTGCGTTATTTCTTCTTGGCGTTTAGCCGAAAATGGCCCCTTTCGGAACACCTTGCTGGGTGTCGACTCACAATGAGCAACTGCAATATGATCAGTGCTACCTTCACCTTCGCCTCTCTCGGATTCAAGTGCTGGTTCATTTATTAATGCACCAGGGCACTCTTCAATGTGCTTTGATCGTAAATGTCGTGCACTGGCCGATGTCGAGCCACCATACGACAATTGCACACGGCACATGTCACAAATTACGTGACTTTTATCATCCGATAAAGTGACGAAACGCCATACCCAGCTTTTGCGTTGAGCCATAATTAAACAACGAAATTAATCTGTAAATAATTGCCAATACTTATTAACTGACAAACTAATTACTCTATATACAATACACAATTAATAAGATACACACCAGAAATATGATTCACCACTGCAAATAGTCAAAATCTTCAAATTAAATAAAAATAGTTATTATTAAAGATTAAAGTAATAATAATTCCAATTCACTTGAAGCCAACAATAACACCTAAATTAACTAAATTAACTTTATTATATATAATATATAGTAAGTAACACAATGAACACGTAGCGAGAATAATATAAATAAAGAAATAAACATACAACAAAACAAACAAAAGGAAGAATTTAAATTAATTAGATGATTATAACTTGAAAACGGAATTAAAATTAAACTTTAATATTGAACAAAACTATTTTAAGTATGATTTATGGAACTTTTGAGATTTCGCTAACACGTTCGTAGAATTTGGTTTGCGGATGCAGAATGGACGCTTTACAAAAACGATTGTGTAAAACATGTTTTGTTAATTCCACAATGTCCTTAGATACCAAGAGCCAATTAGAAATTGATTAATATTAATATATAAATTCCCATTCGTCGATACATTTCCTCTCGATAAGTGTTTAACTTCTCGGCACAGAAGAGACTTCAAATTTTAAAACAATTCTTTTATTAATGAATCTCGGATTGCCTCTTATTAATTGTTGTATCCAGTATCCACTATCTAAGGACATATTGTAATAAACAAAATATGTTTTAAACATTTAAACGATCGATTTTGTAAAGCGATCATTCTGCAACCGCGAACCAAAGAGTGTACGAACGTGTTATCGAAATCTATTAGTACATACTCATATCTGAAAATAGTTTTGTTCAAAATTAAAGTTTAATTTTAATTCCGTGTTCCAAGCTCTCAATTAAGTTAAATTGTTTCTTTTGTTTGATTTGTTGTACGTTTATTTATATTATTCTCGTTAATTGTATACTACTAAGTATAGAAGATATTAGTTAATTTAGTTGTTCAGTGAACATGAATTACTGTTACTTTAATAATAACCATTATACTATTTGCAGTGATGTAATCATATTTCGGATCTGTATCTTGTTAACTGTGTACGTACTGTATGTATATAAAGTAATTAGTTTTTCAGTTAATAAGTATTGACAATTATTTATAGATTAATTTCTTTGATTATGGTCCAATGTAAACTCTGGGTATGGTCCTTCGTATTAACGCTGTCCGAACTCCGAAGATAAGAAACATGTGGTTTATGACCTGTGCCAGAATAAACTGTCGTGATTAATCTGTGAGAGGTGGTAATAGTGATTGCGTACCCAATAAGGTACAGACAAAACGCTCATTTTCGACAAAATAAGAGGAGATAACTCAGGCATTGGCAAGGGTCGTTGCGGCAAACATGCTGCCTATTTCATTTGGCAATAGTGCGGGTTTTAAAGATTTTATGACCGTGATGGATACCAAATTATCGATGTCCGTGGCCCAAAACTCTTCTCAAACGCTTGGAAATTCCAAGCTATACGGGGGAATCGTGAGGAAATTGAACAGGAGCTTCCTTTAGCGTCCTCGATGCCTGTGGCCTGCATCGATGAATGGTCATTCCAATCGTAAGATTCCTATTTATCCCCAACGACACATTTTATAACAGATAATTTGGAGATAAAAAAACTTCACATTTTCCTCGCATGATATAAAGGTCAGAGGGACGACATACCGCCGAAAATGTCACAGCCGTTATAATAGGAAATGGAAATGCAGGAAGATCGTAACATTACAATATTACAAATAAATTAACTGCTCTAGAACATGACAATTCGACTAACATGCATGCATCAGCAAATTTATTAGATAATTTAAAATACAGCGTTTCGTGTGCTGCCCATACTTTACAATTAGCTACAAAAGACGCCCCTGATACAGTTGAAAATTGTCAGTTATGATAAAGAGAGGCAGTAAAATAGTACAACATTTTAATCATTCCAATTTGGCGACTTCTGCACTGTAAGACGCCCAGAAGGAACTGAATGTACCAGAACAGAAGTTAATTCAATCCTGTCCGACCCGATGGAATTCAAAATGCAGTATGTGTGACGGTCCTGTAAAAAACCGAAACGCAACAAATTAAATATTAACAATAGAAACGGAACCAAATTTAATATTAATTTTAAAACGATTCAATTTAGCGACCATAGAATTATGTTCTGAAACTAAGTTAACTATTTCCTTAGTTCTGCTAATCATCTATGGCTTAATTAATAATCATTTAAAAGACAATAATTGGGACACTGTATAAGCTAAAGAATTTAAGGACATTTTAAAAAAATTCAAAAAATTTAAAAAACCCAACTGCTTAAAAAGCGAACTAAAATGATAAAAATAATAATAGATGACAATTTAAATTAACTCAGTTGTCTGCAGCCGGAGGCCTTAAATCCTTTGATGCTAATGATTTGATGTAATTGCATTCGAACATGCAACTTTTGAACATAACAATTTCATAACGTCAAATCCCCTGCTCGTAGATTCGATATACATTCATATAGTGAGTAGTGACAGTTCCCATCAAATTGTTTGTTTTCTTGACCCTAGAAGTAAAGATTTAACATTAGAAGATATCGCATTAAAAATATAATTATAGATTCTATTCACAACAAGATTGGAAATATATCAATTAATGAAAATAATACAGATAATGATAATACCATTTCAAGTTCTTCAGAAATTGCTATATATACAGGGTGTCCCAAAAATGTTGCGTTTCCTTAAAGGGGGTGATTCTGGGGGTGATTTCAAACAACTTTTTCCTTTGCGAAAATGCTCTCCGATGTTTCGTTAACGAGATATTAATAAAAAGCACCGACCAATCACAGCGCGAGTCTGACGGCCGAGTTCCCGCGGTAGCGTGGCTACGAGCCGCGCTGCGACTGCGACAAGCAAGCAACTCGACATGCATCGAAGAAACTTGCGTAGAATGGCAAATGAAAAAGACGTAACAAATAAAATCGAACATGTTGTCATGGTTTGTTCGTCATTTAAAGTGAATAATGAATAAAGGATAAATGGATGAAAATCATGTGTAACGTAAAAAGACGAATACGCAGTTTTTTTTTAGAAGATTTGAAAATAATAATTATTTGAAGTGGGAGGATAAGGAATACGTAAATTTCCTTGTGTTAATAACATAGCCACGAAAAGGTAATGTAACAGGAAATTAACGAAAGGTGATAGGCGTTAGTAACTAAAACTCACCCTTGTTGGAAATTCACCTGCAGCTTGAAAATCTGTGTCACAGGGTCACCGAACCGATCCTGGTCATCGATGGACGTGCTCCGTGCACAGCTGGTCCCAGGTATCCTTACATTCCCACTACCCAAAGTTAAGGGTCGCAATGTCAGGTGCGTCCAGGTCAACGTACCGAATATTCACTTCACTGCACGGCTACTAACACTGATCACTTTATTTATCCTGAAGTATTCTTGGGCCGTGTACATTTCTGCGACGCGATTGCTAGCTGACAGACAGGATTTTTTCCAAGCAACTTCCGCTACCCCCAAGTAGCTTCTCTGGTTCCATTATGAGTTAACTCCCACCAGGGCAAGAGGCTTTAGGTAAAAAGAAGCCAACACATTTTCGGAACACGTGTTTTGCAGAAGTGCAACGAACACTTTCACAAAAGCCCGCGCTCCGTCCTTCTACTGCCAATGTACCCATTGCTTCGAGATAGAAAACAGACACCACGTGTATCGGTTCGAAAGGGTCCGAAGAGAAGAGACAGTCTTCGAGTTACTATAAAGAAGAAAATGCATACCATTCCTGTTTCCCCTTTCCGACACCCTGAGTTCAGGACTGCTACGAGGCGGAACCAATTAAGTCATAAATTATCCGAAACTGTAGGAAACCGTTCTCTACCGCCGACTCGCCGGACAATAAACCGCGACCCTGGCGAAATGCTCTGACTGATCAGCCTGATTAATTTTGAAGAACTAGAAATTACAAAGAGGTAGTCCGCTGACTGCGCGTAGTCCCGCCTGCTTCGTCCTACCTTCAAATTAAAGACGGATCCCTTATCTCTCGAGTATAAACACGCGCTCGAATTTCAAAACAAAAGCACGCGTCGACGTATTCCGTGCTAGAGATGGTGGGCCTTGGGGTCCGATTGGCCCCAAACTAACCAATCTGCCCTGCAGCCCTCCCAAACGGCCACTGTCCTGAAGAGGCCCTCTTCACAGCAGTATCTCCTCCCCAAGGTTCACCATCGCTCGCACGGAATACGTCGCTTGCTTATCTCAAGTGTCTAAGCACGCGCTCGAATTTCAAAACAAAAGCACGCGTCGACGTATTCCGTGCGAGCGATGGTGGACCTTGGGGAGGAGATACTGCTGTGAAGAGGGCCTCTTCAGGACAGTGGCCGTTTGGGAGGGCTGCAGGGCAGATTGGTTAGTTTGGGACCAATCGGACCTCAAGGCCCACCATCTCTAGCACGGAATACGTCGACGCGTGCTTTTGTTTTGAAATTCGAGCGCGTGTTTATACTCGAGAGATAAGGGATCCGTCTTTAATTTGAAGGTAGGACGAAGCAGGCGGGACTACGCGCAGTCAGCGGACTACCTCTTTGTAATTTCTAGTTCTTCAAAATTAATCAGGCTGATCAGTCAGAGCATTTCGCCAGGGTCGCGGTTTATTGTCCGGCGAGTCGGCGGTAGAGAACGGTTTCCTACAGTTTCGGATAATTTATGACTTAATTGGTTCCGCCTCGTAGCAGTCCTGAACTCAGGGTGTCGGAAAGGGGAAACAGGAATGGTATGCATTTTCTTCTTTATAGTAACTCGAAGACTGTCTCTTCTCTTCGGACCCTTTCGAACCGATACACGTGGTGTCTGTTTTCTATCTCGAAGCAATGGGTACATTGGCAGTAGAAGGACGGAGCGCGGGCTTTTGTGAAAGT
Source organism: Andrena minutula (assembly GCA_929113495.1). NCBI lineage: Eukaryota > Metazoa > Arthropoda > Insecta > Hymenoptera > Andrenidae > Andrena > Andrena minutula. Next base: position 24,223,520 of record OV815993.1, read on the forward strand.
GTTCGTTGCACTTCTGCAAAACACGTGTTCCGAAAATGTGTTGGCTTCTTTTTACCTAAAGCCTCTTGCCCTGGTGGGAGTTAACTCATAATGGAACCAGAGAAGCTACTTGGGGGTAGCGGAAGTTGCTTGGAAAAAATCCTGTCAGTCAGCTAGCAATCGCGTCGCAGAAATGTACACGGCCCAAGAATACTTCAGGATAAATAAAGTGATCAGTGTTAGTAGCCGTGCAGTGAAGTGAATATTCGGTACGTTGACCTGGACGCACCTGACATTGCGACCCTTAACTTTGGGTAGTGGGAATGTAAGGATACCTGGGACCAGCTGTGCACGGAGCACGTCCATCGATGACCAGGATCGGTTCGGTGACCCTGTGACACAGATTTTCAAGCTGCAGGTGAATTTCCAACAAGGGTGAGTTTTAGTTACTAACGCCTATCACCTTTCGTTAATTTCCTGTTACATTACCTTTTCGTGGCTATGTTATTAACACAAGGAAATTTACGTATTCCTTATCCTCCCACTTCAAATAATTATTATTTTCGAATCTTCTAAAAAAAAAACTGCGTATTCGTCTTTTTACGTTACACGTGATTTTCATCCATTTATCCTTTATTCATTATTCACTTTAAATGACGAACAAACCATGACAACATGTTCGATTTTATTTGTTACGTCTTTTTCATTTGCCATTCTACGCAAGTTTCTTCGATGCATGCCGAGTTGCTTGCTTGTCGCAGTCGCAGCGCGGCTCGTAGCCACGCTACCGCGGGAACTCGGCCGTCAGACTCGCGCTGTGATTGGTCGGTGCTTTTTATTAATATCTCGTTAACGAAACATCGGAGAGCATTTTCGCAAAGGAAAAAGTTGTTTGAAATCACCCCCAGAATCACCCCCTTTAAGGAAACGCAACATTTTTGGGACACCCTGTATATGGACAAATATAAAAACCTGGCAGAATTGGCAAAAATGTATTTGAGTATTCCGAGTACATCTGCCAGGTCGGAACACACATTTTGTTCAGCTTGGTTACCACCTGGAAATATAGATTTATTAGTATTTGTACATCAAAACAGAAATGTGTAGAGGTTAAGTTGCGTACAGAATCATGATTCGAAATCACACACTATTTCTTCTATAGAATTTGTTATTCTACTTACCGTTGCGCACTATACTACGGTGCGGTGTGGCAGTAACCTAGTGCCACCGACACCGACGACTCACCGATAATACATATTAATAATCGTAACGCGCACACAATACTACATTCAAGTGCTTGAAGTTTATTCCGTTCATTACTGAGGTTAGCCGAAAATGATCGAAAGGCCAAAGGACTATCGACTGTCAAATCGAAATTCTCAACTATCTCATCACATTTCAGTTACTCGGGTATCTCATGGATACTCGGGTAATTTTTGTCTACCCGGGTAGCCGGGTAATTTTTGTCTACCCGGGTACCCGAGTAATTTTTTTCTACCCGGGGTCTCACCGGGTACCCGAATACCCGGGTCAAAACAATAGCTCTACTTCATACTCTTTCCGATTTCTTTTTCTAACTTTTCCTGCAACGTTAGCTGACTATCTTCTTGTGTTTGAATGGGCTGATTTTCCACAGTTAATATAATTTTTTCATCTCCACTTTCGTCTTCAGCGTAGCTCAATCTTTCAATAAGCATCTTTATTTTTTTTCTAATTACAGTTTGACTAGGGCTTAAAAATATTCCTCTCAAAGTTGCCGAATCTTCATTAATACGTCTACGATTCTGGAGATAATTTAATATACCAGATAACTCCATGCGTCGTCTTTGCTCGATGCGCTGTAACAATGATGTCATCATTTTGTCACCTAATATAGTTTTTTTCTCAGCCAACGTATTTAAAAGAAATTTTAAAGCTGCATCAGCTGTGCACAAATTAGCATCTCGTTGACAGAGCGCTTCTACAGTCAATTTAATGGGTGCAAGTACATCGATAATTTCTGTTATCAACTTAAAATCGGACTCTTGTAAACGAATCGGATGCTTCAAATCACTAAGAGCCTTTTCAATGCTAGTTTTCAAAAAAATAAAACGTTCTAGCATAGTTAGAAGGCTATTCCATCTCGTTTTAGTATCTAACAGAAGTGAAAATTCTTTGTTGTGTTCCAGCTTTACGTATTTTTGTAAAATAGTATCATTTTTGGGGGTGATCTTTTAAAATAAAGCACGACTTTGCGAACTTTTTTATAATTTCATTAATGTTTTGTTCATTGGAAAGATCAGGGACTTCCTGATATAGATCATCGTCTGAAACCAAAGTGAAACCTGATTCTGATTCCAATAAATAATCAAAACTCTCCACATTTTCTGTATCATTCAAATCTTCAGTATCATTATGAGCCTGAATAGATAATGATTCATCTTCAGTTACTCTTTTATTATAAAGTACGTCACAGACGGCTAAATGAATGGCATGTGCAAAGCAAACTTGATGTTCAGTGTTTACAAGCTTCCTTACTTTTAACATTACATTTGGTCCATCAGTTACGATAGCGACGATGTCTTTGTCGAGTGAAATGACATGCATAATAAGACGATTTTTTAAAATTTCAATACAGTTCTCAGCCGTCATAGATCCATTGACACGAATAAGACCTAAACTCCAAAATTTTTCAGGCGAATGAACGTTGATATTCATATAACGTTTATTGGCATTGGATGTCCACTCATCGAAAGTTAAGCTAAATCTTCTTCCAGATTTTTTCAAAATTTGTATTTCTGCAGTCACTTGCTCTCGAATTATTTGGCTATAACACTAGTTTACAAAATTAAATCAATTTCATGTACATTTGATGAGAGGTGACTTTTCTTATGGATTTTCTCCCGCTGAATTCGAAAATCAAGGTTAAAATTTTTTTTATGGAACAGTTTTTAAGTTATTGTGATTTTTCAATTTGTATACATTTTTTCACTTTAAAAACCATATCTAGAGCTAGATGTGCCCGATTTGGTCGTTCTTGGTACCAAATGAAAGACATTGAAATGACGAACAAATATGTGTAATGGGATCTTTAATTGGTTAAGCGGTTCAAAAGATATTGATGAAAATAGTCCACATTTTTAAAAAAAAGAGATTTTTCAGCTTATTCTGTGGCCACGGAAAAATAGAAACCGATAAAAAACGTCCGATTTCTCTTCATATGCGTAAACCTGATACTCTTACGCAAAAAATAACACCAACCAGAAGTAAATCGACCGAAAAATGACAAAGTTATTAGCGATTGAGTGAATAAATCCAAATCCCACATTTTGACAAGTGGCCATGCCGGCAACGGTTTTTTTCGTTCTCACGTTGACGCCTCTGCTACAGCGAAAACTGACATTTCGTTTTGAATAAAACAACACAATTTTGATTGTAAAAAAACATACGAAAGAACCCAACTTTATTCTTTAGAATATTTTAGAAATAGTTTTGGCTCTTGCTCTGTCTTCGATTGGTTTTGGGATCCGTTTCTCTTACGAGGAACCATATGTAGTCTGCCAACATTGCTTCATCCCAAAACCCTTGATAACGTCGCTCGATGGTCTTAATTTGTTGGTGAAATCTCTCGCCGTGTTCGTCACTTACGTGACCAAGATTGTCCGGAAAGAAATTCAAATGAGAGTGTAAAAAATGGATTTTCAGAGACATATTTACACCTGTTAGAATGAAATAAAATGGTAAAAAGAGTACAATAGAAAATGAACAAGAATGAAATTAAATAATGGCATTCCATACCCATCTTGTTGTATTTCTCCAGCAAATCGGTAAGACCATCGAGCGACGTTATCAAGGGTTTTGGGATGAAGCAATGTTGGCAGACTACATATGGTTCCTCGTAAGAGAAACGGATCCCAAAACCAATCGAAGACAGAGCAAGAGCCAAAACTATTTCTAAAATATTCTAAAGAATAAAGTTGGGTTCTTTCGTATGTTTTTTTACAATCAAAATTGTGTTGTTTTATTCAAAACGAAATGTCAGTTTTCGCTGTAGCAGAGGCGTCAACGTGAGAACGAAAAAAACCGTTGCCGGCATGGCCACTTGTCAAAATGTGGGATTTGGATTTATTCACTCAATCGCTAATAACTTTGTCATTTTTCGGTCGATTTACTTCTGGTTGGTGTTATTTTTTGCGTAAGAGTATCAGGTTTACGCATATGAAGAGAAACCGGACGTTTTTTATCGGTTTCTATTTTTCCGTGGCCACAGAATAAGCTGAAAAATCTCTTTTTTTTAAAAATGTGGACTATTTTCATCAATATCTTTTGAACCGCTTAACCAATTAAAGATCCCATTACACATATTTGTTCGTCATTTCAATGTCTTTCATTTGGTACCAAGAACGACCAAATCGGGCACATCTAGCTCTAGATATGGTTTTTAAAGTGAAAAAATGTATACAAATTGAAAAATCACAATAACTTAAAAACTGTTCCATAAAAAAAATTTTAACCTTGATTTTCGAATTCAGCGGGAGAAAATCCATAAGAAAAGTCACCTCTCATCAAATGTACATTTTCAGTGTAAACTAGTGTAATTCATTACACGCTTTCGAATTGATGTTGCTGATGCAAGTAAATCGCTGTACCCCTTAGCTATCAGTAATTTTCTTAAATCATTTGAAGTTATAAAAACATTGAATGTTAAGCCGTCCAATGCTGGCATACGCGCCAAAATCAAATCCAGGGAATCACGTTTTGTAGTACTAAAATAATCTACTATCTTACTTTTTGTAGGCGGTCGTGTACTGGGGGATTTTTTATGCCCTTGACTTGTACATGGAAGATTCACCTCCTTTATAACTTTGATACCATGTTTTGATGACAAATGTACATGTAATCCCTTAGTCGATCCACCCAAAGTTTTAAGCACAACACTACATTTTTTACATTGAGCACTGCTTCTGTCTTTAGATGTTAAATAGTGACTCCATACCGACGACGTATCAGAATCTTTCTTATGAATAATAAAAGCAGACATTATTGAATACTTTAACTATGTTATTACTTTATGTGTGTACGAGAACGATAGTAAGAGAGATGTTTATATCATGCTGGGTTTACAACAACTAACTGCTCGCGGAAGCTCTGATTCGCGCTTTTATACGATTTTCAGTAGGCACCTCCGATGATCTCTTAAGGGAGGAGACCACTGTCTCGGTCCGAAATGTAAGGGTGTTTTCGGGAATTTATTTCAACCAAACAACGCAAGTAAATCAATTTATTGCTTAGTATAGTTAATAGTGTACATATCGAAAGGTAAGAAAATTTTTTTTTCAAACAAATTCATAATCCGTTTCCTGTATACTCTTCGTCAAAATTTGCGTTGCGGCAAAAACATGCTAGTCGCGTTGACAGGCCCCAGGCCATATGGTTAATCGGAATTTAGAAACTAGAAGCCTGCCTCTATTACGTGACGATCAGAAAATGTCAAAATTGTAAAAAATAACAAAATGGCGGACCACTGAAAAAAAAGTCGCGTTTTCGGGGTACAAAATTGGACAAATGTTGTTAAAAAAAATAGAAGCAGGTCGAAAATTGAAAAAAACTGATCGTCAGGTAATAGAGGCGGGTTTTCCGAACAATAAATGCCCTTGCTCGTGTCAATTGGACGTATAGTTTTCCCTGTAGACTGTCAACGCGGTTGAAAAATGTCATTCTGAGGAAAACGCGTTCAAAGTTCCGCGTGGCTCAGTCGCGCGTTTGACACCGCTTCACGAAAAACACCATATCTCCGTCAATTTTGCGAATTTCTTCATAAAATTTGGAGAGAACATTCTTGAAACGTACGTCTTTCAGAAAATGTAAAAAGAAAAAATAAAAATTTTCAGATTTGAGACAGTGGTCTCCCCCCTTAATTCTTATTGGTTCCGACGTAGTTCAAAACTTTGAAAACGCTTCAGAGATCAAAAGCGCCTACTATGTTGCAGCTCTGTTTATTGTTAGATGTGCCGCGGCCGCATGCCGGAAAGATACAGTTGAATAAAAGGCAGCAGTTTTTTATACGTAGTGACTTATGGCAGCCTTATCTGATCCGCGTTGGATCCGCTCCGCGCCGCGAATATTCGCTTTGGTTTGGGGGAGCCTTTAACACACTAATTGTAAGCCGGTGCGGCGCGTTTCGACCTATAAGGTTTCGACTTCACGTGTTCAGACAAATTGCAATTTGCAACTCGCACGATTTCGAAATAGTGAAAAGTGTGATATCATTGTAAAAATAAATACAATTTAGTTAGTTATATACGACTCAATATTATTATTTAAATAAAACATTATTATTGTCCATATTATTATGACATGATTATGTTGATTTATTCTGTTTATTTTTATATTTTTAAGTTGTTGATAAAGTAATGCGCATTTTTAAAAAATCCCGAAAATCCCGGGATTAGTGACATCAAATCCCGGGATTTTTGAAAGTAAAAAACCAGCCGGGATCCTGGGATCCCGGGATTGGATTCCCTAGTTGTGCCTCGAGTAGTCTAAGCTGCTCATGAACCAAACGCGCAGAGGCTACCGTTAAGGAACTATAGTCGTGTTCAGATTTATTGGCCGGTGAGTTCGGTTTCTCGAGCAGCGCGCGAGGAGAAATCAGCCTCTACCACCTGACGATCGTGGATTGGCAGTCGAAGTTGCCGGACCCCCGAAGGGTATGGTGGGGTAAAGGGAACGATGCTCGACTCCGCCTCAACGATGCCGTGTGGCTGTTGTTTTCTAGAGACGCGGTAGCGTCTCGACGCCAAGTACATGAAAAACACCCGGTATATGTCGATGTCGCTGCCGTGTACCTTTTACTCGTCGCGGAGACACTCTAACCTAATTCTGACATTTATACATTAATATCTCATCACGCCTGCAATATTTTGTAAATTTAAAGGCATTTTTCTTATGTAAACCGCATATCGGCTTTCGAATAAGACCAATTTCAATAAAATCGGTCCACGCATGACAGAGATATCGTAATATCGACTCATGGATCTGTCGAAAATGGTACGATTTTTCTTCTTATTCTCCTAGAAATTTTTCGTCATCAAACATTACGTATATATATTTTCGTCAATACGTATATACGCGTCACACACACACCTTCAGCCAACACATGTTCGTTCTTCTTTCGTCGACTCTCGGGATTATTCGGCAGGGATCGTCGTCCGTCATTGTATACTATTTTGAATTATTTTATAACTTACCAAATGTGTCAAATCAAATATGTGTCAAATGTGTCAAATCAAATAAAGTTGTCCGAATTTGAAATGTGAGGAGTTTTTACACTAAATAGGAGACTGAATTATTATCTCAATTAATAAGGTAAGTCGCCAAAATTTTTTAATAGGTTTCTTATGTAGAGTCGCAGACTTGGAAGTTGTCCGGAGATGGTTCGACTGAGAAGCATCTCCTTTCACATAAGTGTCTGAAAATTGTACAACGCATGTACAAAATAATAATGTATTGTAACAAATTGCATTTAAATTCTTATGTGGAATTGCAGGCTTGCAAGTTATCCGGAGAAGGTTCGATTCGACAGAGAAGCGTCTTCTTTTGCATAAGTTTCCGAAAATTTGAACTATATGTACAAAGTAATGTATTGTAACAAATTACATTTATTTAAATTGTCAGATATTTATTTTCATAGCATTTTAATTTACAGTTTTTATGTAAAGCCTATAGAAATGAAGGGGACGGAGAGGCTTGGATAAAAATGAAAGGGACGCAAAGGCTTGGATAAAAGTGAAGGGGACGCAGAGGCTTGGATAGAAATGAAGGAGATGCACAGGCATGAATAGACATGAAGCATCTTCTTTCTCACAATTTTGAAAATTTCCCAAATAAGGTAAATCGACAAACTTTGTATAAAGACATAGCATTAAGAATTATTATCTCCCTTGATGCTTTTCAATCTTTTGTGATAGACATTCGTAATACTTTAATAATAAAATCCACAGTAGTTGCCACGCTATTCATTAATTCATCAATTTTTTAGATTGCCATTAGTTTTGTAACAAATTGCATTTATTTAAATTGTCAGATATTTATTTTTATAGCAAAACTATTTTTTTTAATTTACAGTTTTTATGTAAAGCCTATAGAAATGAAGGGGACGGAGAGGCTTGGATAAAAATGAAAGGGACGCAAAGGCTTGGATAAAAGTGAAGGGGACGCAGAGGCTTGGATAGAAATGAAGGAGATGCACAGGCATGAATAGACATGAAGCATCTTCTTTCTCACAATTTTGAAAATTTCCCAAATAAGGTAAATCGACAAACTTTGTATAAAGACATAGCATTAAGAATTATTATCTCCCTTGATGCTTTTCAATCTTTTGTGATAGACATTCGTAATACTTTAATAATAAAATCCACAGTAGTTGCCACGCTATTCATTAATTCATCAATTTTTTAGATTGCCATTAGTTTTGTAACAAATTGCATTTATTTAAATTGTCAGATATTTATTTTTATAGCAAAACTATTTTTTTTAATTTACAGTTTTTATGTAAAGCCTATAGAAATGAAGGGGACGGAGAGGCTTGGATAAAAATGAAAGGGACGCAAAGGCTTGGATAAAAGTGAAGGGGACGCAGAGGCTTGGATAGAAATGAAGGAGATGCACAGGCATGAATAGACATGAAGCATCTTCTTTCTCACAATTTTGAAAATTTCCCAAATAAGGTAAATCGACAAACTTTGTATAAAGACATAGCATTAAGAATTATTATCTCCCTTGATGCTTTTCAATCTTTTGTGATAGACATTCGTAATACTTTAATAATAAAATCCACAGTAGTTGCCACGCTATTCATTAATTCATCAATTTTTTAGATTGCCATTAGTTTTGTAACAAATTGCATTTATTTAAATTGTCAGATATTTATTTTTATAGCAAAACTATTTTTTTTAATTTACAGTTTTTATGTAAAGCCTATAATAAATACAAAAAATAGAATCTAGAATTTATCCTTAATTCTGTCGCGTGATAATTCGTAATTTATAATATTAAAAATTATCTAAAGTCAGTCCCTACGCAAATTATCTTTGTAAAAAGAAGTGAGATCCCCATAAAAAACTTCAAAAAAGTAAAAAAATACGCCAAGTACATGAAAAATCAAATAAATCACAAAAAATAGAAGACAATAATAATCACAAAAAAAATAGAAAAGTATACAATACAAAAAAAGATGTGAAATCAAAATGAGCTGCCAGTACATAAAGGTGCTTTCCAACTGCGCTTAAGATGACACAACTACATACACACAGCTGAAATGCTGTGTTCATACATTCCATTACAATGTATTACATAATATTAAGCAGATATATTTTTATACAAATAAATATTTTAATACGAATAAATATTTTATTCAAAATACTTGGCGCTGCGCCCCGAATTGGTGTTGCTAAATTCAATAAATATGTATAAATTGCATTAATCCTTTTCTTTCTTTCTTGTACGTGCGTGCGTGCGTGCGTGTGTGTGCGTGCGTGCGTGTGCATATGCTACGTATGATATTAGAATTAAATATATGTAGAATAAATCTGAGTGCGTTTCTAATATGTGTATGTATATGTATTTTATATTGTAATGGAGTTGTTGTAAATTATTAATTAATACTAAGGCAATTAATATTTTTTCGGTTGCGCAGCGCCAAGTATTTTGAATAAAATATTTATTCGTATTAAAATATTTATTTGTATAAAAATATATCTGCTTAATATTATGTAATACATTGTAATGGAATGTATGAACACAGCATTTCAGCTGTGTGTATGTAGTTGTGTCATCTTAAGCGCAGTTGGAAAGCACCTTTATGTACTGGCAGCTCATTTTGATTTCACATCTTTTTTTGTATTGTATACTTTTCTATTTTTTTTGTGATTATTATTGTCTTCTATTTTTTGTGATTTATTTGATTTTTCATGTACTTGGCGTATTTTTTTACTTTTTTGAAGTTTTTTATGGTTTATTCATAGCGTAATAGTAGTGTGCGTTACGAATCGTATTGGCTACGCGTAGTACGGTCACGAAACTCACCGGCCAATAAAGCTGAACACGACTATAGTTCTTGATCAGGCACTAATTTTTGATCAGTTCATGAAATAAATCGTTCTTTGTAGTTTAAGTCCTTAAATAATTGTTTCAAATAATTACTAACATAAAAAAGGATAATTCACAAATATACGTGTTGTCTGTAAAAGCAGTTAGTATTGTTAGTTTTTGTGAAAATAAATGTGTAAGGTAGCTCATCTGAAGGAAGCCTCTGTTGAACGCCGTCTCTTAATGTACGAACTAAGAGATCACCATCGACGCCACAGTCGATTTCTTTACTGGTTATTGCGGTATTAAAGATTATTTTCATACGTTTTGCTTACAATAGTATACTTTACAATGTGGCGAAAGAATTTTAGTATTATATGCATCATTTTGCGTTAACAGTCAGTGATCATCATTTAGTTCCACTTTTTTCTTATGGAACCAATTTTTGATCATCTGAATAATAATTAGGTTAGGGCATCATAATATTATAAAAAAAATTAAATTTAGATGGTTTAATACTAAAAATAAGTTTATTTGGTACTTTCTTTTTAATTAGTATTAGTATCTGATCAAATATTAATTCCTTACCTGATAAGAAATTAGTTCCCATGTATCTTAGATGATCAAAAAGTAGTTCCTGACCTGATCAAAAATTAGTTCCCATGTATTTTCAGATGATCAAAAACTAGTTCCTAGTCACCTTATTATTCCGTACCTTATAAATAATTAAATTATACTTATTTTCGACTTTTTAAAATTTTTCCTTAAAGTGTAAACATTAATTCATTTTTTAGTATAAAAAAAGTCTATGGTTGAAAGTTTTATTAGGTTAAAAATAAATATTAAAGCGGGAAGCCCTCTAAACTGATCAGAAACTAGTTCCTTAACGGTATAGCAATCCTGGCGCGGCCGCAGCAGTCGCAGCCGCCCATAGTAGTTGGGATGAATGCTTTTCCATTGTACCAGTCATTGCGCCAGCGGCTGTAGCCGCCGGTCGCAGTCGCTGGCGGCTGTAGCCGCTTATTGGAACGGCCACCTTAAGGGGGAGTCTGGTGTAACTAGCTGGAAATCGAGGCATTTTTCGGGATTTTTTTTTAAAGAAAGTATTTAATCGATCTTTGTGAAACTTTCAGGATATTGTATTACCAGGTTAAGGTAGATAAGGTAGATTAATTAAGTTGAGGTAGATTAATACAAAAATTTGTATTAAAAAAGAGCGGCAAATAACAATGTTATAAGGGCTTATGCCCAGTCCGTTGGTGACGTAATTGTTGCACTGCGGGCAACGTAGCGTCTTTAGGTTTCATCTGAAACCAAAAATCGAACAATTTTCGTTTAGTTTATGAGTGTACGCACAAATTGAACAAATTTATAACTTAAAACCCTAGTAGCATTTGTTGTTGGCATACAGTTGGGCCAAGCATATAATATTAGTTGGCCAACAGTTAGATTTGACACTTTTTTCAGGTTGGGCCAACAACGGATGGCCAAGGTAGGTTTTTCTACTGTTGCCCAATTATTTATGCCCACTCAAGGTTTATTTCCAAAAGACGTCTTAAAGACCAGCAGGCGTCTTAAAGAACTTCAAAAGACGTCGTGAACACGTCTTTTTCAGTTCTGGTTTAGGAAAAAAAATCGCGGTGACGAGAATCGAACCCAAACTTTCCGCTTACGAAGCAACCGCTGTTCGCACTTATCCAACACATTTCCTTGTAAACACTTCTAATTTCTAGTTACATAACTAGTATTAATTGTTTATAAAAATTGTGCAGTGACGCGAAATATTCTACAAAATATCATCATTCGACCTTTAGACTCATTCTTTAAAATTTCACACTCGTCTCAAGACAGACGTCCTCATTACGTATTTATAAATAAGAAATGAAAAATCACAACTTAGAATATAATAACAGGTTTTTGGATGTAGTCAATTTTCTGACGTTTATAAGGCGACATTTAATCATCGTTGTAAATTTTTTGTTAATTAACCAACCATAGTAATTGTAGACCCAACATTGAATATTCGTAGACAAACTGTCGTAACTTTTTGTTCATTTTCCAACCATAATAATTGTAGGCCCAAGATTGAATATTTGTTGGCAAACTATTGTTACGTACGCAGATTTATGTTTGACTTTCTAACCCTTTCGGTTGTCTGGAATGCACGTGACCCGACGGGGTCATCGTTTCCTGCAGTGGTGTGATGCAACCAAGTTTTCCCCGAAAACCTAATATTCAATGAAGGCACTCATGCCCCCACTACTTTCTAGCCGAATTTCACCGTATAAAAAGGGCCACGAATCCACACTCGGGGGCTCATTTCAAGTCTAGCACGTTTAGACGAAAGAGGCTTGTGAGATCAAGTGATTCTTCTTCAAGTATTAATCAACTTAAGCCAGACAGTACGTAGAGTTGCTGATAGGTGTTGTTATTATTAAAGTCTATTGAGACCCCCGCATTTCTCGGTGCGTCAAAACCGAGAGGTGGACTTAGGTACCGCGACAACTAAACACTGAAACAATTGTAAAAGACTGAGTTTATAGAATATAATTAGTTATTTCTAATTCAGAGTTCTTTATTTCAATCAATCACTATCTGAATTTCCTCTTCGAGATAAACCCACATAGATACTCCTTTACCGCTCAAGGTGTATCACTTATAAAGTTACGAGGCTAAACTAACATTCCTAGTGGCTCCCGGGGATACCAGACCCCGGTTCGTCCACGACTTCTACCTTCCTAGTGGCTCCCGGGGATACCAGACCCCGGTTCGTCCACGATTTCCACCTTCCTAGCGGCTCCCGGGGATACCAGACCCCGGTTCGTCCGTGAAACTTACCTTCCTAGTGGCTCCCGGGAATACCAGACCCCGGTTCGTCCACGACATCCAACCTCCTTATAGCGGCTCCCGGGAATACCAGACCCCGGTTCGTCCGCTACTAACAAACTCAAACAACCAAAAATCAATCCTCGGTCTCGCAGCCGCCATTCTCATTGCCCTCAGCCTCGGCTCGTAACACTATCGTAACTTTTTGTTAATTAACCAACCATAATAATTGTAGGCCCAACATTGAATGTTCGTTGGTACACTGTCGAAACTTTTTTGCCGTAGGCTCTATGTTGGGAATTTGTAGGCAAAAACACTAACTATATCCCAACTAATTCCCAACTGTTGGCTACCATTGGCCAACCAGAAATGCTACTAGGGAAGATGCAAAATTGAACAAATGGCCGCCTCTTGAATAAAAAGTTCACTTTTTCCAACGAAATTTTGCCTTAAATGTGTAAAAAAAGTTATTTAATTAAACAATATCATTATACTAATAACATAGTTCTATGAAGAAAATGTTCACAAATATCCGTGCACAATAGGGTGGACCTTATTTTTCGACCATCAGATTTTTTTGGTCCCGTACCCCAGAAATGTGACACTTGTTGGGAAAATGATCTGGAAAAAATTTCAGCTCGATTGGACCACGGGAAAAGGACGCGCAACGAATTTGAAAATTTTGAACTTTGTAAACCTTGACATAAATATACGTTATGATACATCGTTGAATTTGTATTTTTTTTTCTGTTTAAGAATAAATACACAGCATATACGATTATTAACAAAAAAACGTCCGTGACCTTGAAAACTCGAAAGAGTGACCTTGAAAAAAAAATTTCTCCCATTATATTCGTCTCTTTATATACTAGAACTTTTGTCGGGAGAGTTTTTTCATATATCCATAAACGATGGAGATATTAAACATTCTCATCATCGACAGAAGCTCCGAAAACTCATAGTTGGGCCATTATGATCTGAACGTTCAGCGAGGTAACAGTGAAATATCGTAGTGAAAGTGAAAGTGAAATGGAAAGTATAAGGAAAAAATTATATTTACTTAATCATGACGAAAGTCAAATTATCGGTGCAAAATTGCCATCCAACAGGCAAGTCTTAAAAGTCCTATTTAACAATATGCAAAATTGAATCTTAAGTCTAGTGCTTCTTTAGTTATTAAGGACGTTTCAATATTTTGGGAGAAAGCGCGGATTCCAACGAAAAGACCACAGCATTGCATTGACAAGCTAGATGCATTGTGTCAAGAATGGGCGACTTTGCATAAAAGTTGCAACCGCAGTACTGAAACCCCAAAAAATCGGGAGAAGGAGTTTGTAGATAAGCTAGATAACGTTTTTGATATTGCACCCGCCGATGCGTTAAAAACTATTAAAGTAGAGGAAGACAAACTTTTTCTATTAATTAAATCAACGAAAAAAAGTACGTCCTGGTTCTATGATTGGAAGCGATCATATATTATACTGGAAAGAACAGAAAAAAAAACGTTTCGGAAGGAGCAAGAAAAATCAAGGCAGGCGCAGTGTGGAGTAGGTAGAAACTGTGCAAGGTAAATATTCTATATGCAATTCATTTTTAAAACTCAAAATATTGATCGTTATCTGGGATATATAATATAAGATATATTGGTCTTTATTGACACTTGTACAGTGGACGCTCGATAATATGCCGCTGTTTAATGTGCCGTTAGGAACGCCCCAGCTCACACGCATTACTCGCACGCGTGTGTGCACCTCCCTTTCTCTCACGCTCAGCGAGCCAATGAATGCTAACCCTTAATGATGCCTCCACACTGGAGTTCGCAAGCAATTCGCAAGCAATACATATACGTGAATGTGTTTTTTCTTTTTCTCACATCAGTGTGACGCACCTTAAGAGTACTCTGGTAGGGGGCAGCCATCACGGAAAAGAAAACAGGAAAGTTATGGGGAGAGCGCGCGTTACATTGGCTCTCGTTAATATGCCGCTTCTGAGAAAACACCGCCTCTAGAGCCCCGACTGCGGCACATTATCGAGCATCCACTGTATATCGTTTAAATCAAGACGAAACAATAGACAAAGTAGCATCATCCAGCGAAGAAGATGATCACCTATCAAGTGAGGGTGAAAATATTGAATTTATTATTCCCGTGGATGAAGCTGGTCCAAGCAACCCTAAAAAGAGACATGCTCAAATTGATATAATTACGCCAAAACTTGCTGCAACCCTTGACAAGTGCAAAGTAAGCGATCGTGATGCTGTTTGTATAATAACAGCAACAGCTCAAGCTCTTGGTCATGACATAGGCGACTTAATTATCAATCGAACGTCTATACGGTGTCATCGCACGGATCTTCGAGCACAACTTGCCAATAAATATCGTATAGCGTTCAAAGACTGTGAGCTTGGTGCTATTACACTACATTGGGACGGAAAGCTGTTGCCAGCTTTAATAGGCAATGAGAAAATTGATCGTTTACCTGTACTAATAACTTGCAGAGTTATTGAGCAGCTGCTTGGAATCCCTGCAATTTTATCGGGTACTGGAGACAAAGAAGCTTCTGCGGTATACGATTTAGTGCAGAAATGGGATTTAGGTGGCTAAGTGCAAGCATTTTGCTATGACACAACGTCATCGAACATGGGACGTTTCCAAGGCGCATGCATCCTTCTCGAACAAAAATTTGAGAGATTTGCTATATTTTCCTTGGCGTCATCACATATATGAAATTATATTACGGAGTGTTTTTGATATGAAGTTAGAGAAATCATCGGGTCCAAATATTCCACATTTTAAACAATTTCAGCAGGCTTGACCCCAGATCAATAAATCGAATTTTGTGGCAGGAATTGAAGACGAGTGCGTCCACCAATCTACAATTATAAATAGTACTGAAGTGCTGGAGTTTGCAATGCAAACCTTGAAAAACATCAATCAACCACGAGAAGATTATAGAGAATTCTTGGAGCTTACAGTTCTTTTCTTAGGCGGTACTCCTAGAAAAAATTATATATTTCGAGTTCCAGGAGCTTTACATCACGCTCGATGGATGGCCAAGACGATATATTGTTTAAAAATATATTTATTCCGAAAAGAATTTATCCTGACTAGCGAAAAGGCCACAGGAATTCGCGACATTTGTATTTTCTGGTTCTGCTGGGCCCTACTGACGAGTCCACGAGCAAATATGGGACGCAATACTTTAATGACATTTCTATTTGTAATTTACATAGTAGCTATAATAACTTATTTTCGGTCTTAGAACTTTTTTTCTTCTGTATAATTGAGCGTTATAATGAAAATAAAAAATGTTTAATATCTTCATCGTTTATAGATAAATGAAAAAACTCTTCAGACAAAAGTTCTAGTATATAAAGAAGCGATTATAATGGGGAAATTTTTTTTTCAGGGTCACTCTTTCGAGTTTTTAAGGTCACGGACGTTTTTTTGTTAACAATCGTATATGCTATGTATGTATTCTTAAACAGAAAAAAATACAAATTCAACGATGTATCATAATGTATATTTATGTCAAGGTTTAAAAAGTTCAAAATTTTCAAATTCGTTGCGCGTCCTTTTCCCGTGGTCCAATCGAGCTGAAATTTTTTCCAGATCATTTTCCCAACAAGTGCCACATTTCTGGGGTACGGGACCAAAAAAATCTCGCAAAATAATTTTCGTCAAGAGTAGCTAAGGTCCACCCTAATGCCCGCGGTATCACGAGGAGCGGTCTGGCTCCCAAATCGGCCAGGTCTGTTTTACGGTATACAAATTGAAAATATATGATACAGGATAACAGAATTAGATAAAAGAAGAATTGAAAATAATGACGTGTTACGTGCGCAAATTTATCTGTAACTTTTTAACCCCATCGGGTGTCTGGAATGCACGTGACTCGGCGAGGTCTCTGTTTCTTGTAATGGTCCGGTGCAGCTGAGGTTTTCCACGAAAATCTACATAATACTCAATTAAAGGCATTCATGTCCCCATCACTTACTAACGGAATTTCATAGTATAAAAGCGGCCATGAATCCATAGTCGGGCTGGGACTAATTGTCAAATTTTTCGGTATTCAAATATTCGAATACTTCAGTTGTTCAATTATTTGGCGAATATAATTTGAATATCCAAGTATCCAAATACTATTCGAATATTTAAGTATTCGAATCGTATCAGTATTCGAATACTATTATTATTATTATCCCCTTTTTTCTCAGACTTGTGTCTGGTCGATCATAGAGAGCACGCGGACCTTGGTCAAGCGTGCTTTCTTTATATCTGTAATTAATTTATGTTGCATTTAAGAATTTTCGGGCGATTGTACATGTATCGATAATTATCGATTTTTGTAGCTGTATGTATGTGTTTGCAGGGAGTTGTAATGCGCGGGTGTATTGGTGAATGTTGTGTGGTATGACTCCTGTATTTGATATTATTATTGGTATTATTTCTACTTTGTCTTGATGCCACATGTCTTTAATTTCCTCAGCTAGGTTGATGTATTTCTCAATTTTCTCTCCTGTTTTTTTTTTTGTATGTTTGTTGTGTTGGGTATGGATATTTCGATTAGTTGTGTTTTTTTGTTTTCTTTGTGGGTAATTGTGATGTCTGGCTTATTGTGTGGTATTGTTTTGTCTGTTGTAATGCTTCTATTCCAATATAGTTTGTGCTTATCGTTCTCTAATACGCTGTGTGGTATGTATTTATATGTGGGTGTATGATTTTGTATAAGTTTATATTGTATAGCTAGTTGTTGGTGGATGATCTTTGCAACATTATTGTGTCTTCTGGTGTATTCTGTGTTTGCTAGAATTGTGCATCCCCCTATGACGTGATCGATTGTTTCTATTTGTTGTTTGCATAGTCTGCATTTGTCAGTTGTTGTGTTTGGGTCTTTTATGATATGCTTGCTGTAGTACTTGGTGTTGATTATTTGATCCTGTATTGCTATCATGAATCCTTCTGTTTCGCCGTATATGTTGCCTTTTGTTAGCCATGTATTGGATGCCTGTTGATCAATGCGTGGTTGGGTTAATAGGTGTGGGTGTTTCCCGTGTAATGTTTTCTGTTTCCAGTTTTCCTTCATCCTATCTGTTGTTGTTATGTAGTCCATTGGGTTGTATGCTTGGTCGTGAAATCGTAATGGTGTGATTGATGTGTTTATGTGCACGATTGCTTTGTGAATACTGCTGCATCTGGCCCGTTCTATAAAGTATTTTCTTAGATTGTCTATTTGTTTGTAGTTTAGGTTTTTAATGTCTATGAATCCTCTTCCTCCATCTTTTCTGTCTAATGTGAATCTTTCTTTTGTTGAGTGTATGTGGTGTATTCTGTGTTTGTGACATTGTGATCGTGTGAGTGTGTTGAGAGCCTCCAGATCTATGTCACTCCATTTGATTATCCCTAATGAATATGTTAGTATCGGTACTGCGAATGTATTGATTGCTTTCGTTTTGTTTCTTGCTGTCAGCTCTGTCTTCAGTATTTTTGTTAGTCTCTGTTTGTATATCTGTTTCAATTCTTCTTTGATCTCTGTGTTTTCTATTCCTATTTTCTGTCTGTATCCCAGGTATTTGTAGTTGTCTGTATTTCCCATTGCTTCTATACTGCTATTGTTATTTAGTATGTAGTTTTCTTGTTTGGTTTGTTTTCCCTTGATTATGCTGTTTTTCTTACATTTATCTGTTCCAAAGGTCATATTTATGTCTGTGCTGAATGTTTCGGTTATTTTGAGCAGATAGTTGAGTTGGTGATTGGTTGCTGCTAATAGTTTGAGATCGTCCATGTATAGTAGATGTGTTATTTTATGTGGGTATGTCCCAGTGATGTTGTATCCATATTTTGTGTTGTTTAGCATATTCGATAACGGATTCAGAGCTAAGCAGAACCAGAGGGCACTTAGTGAGTCTCCTTGGTATATCCCACGTTTTATCTGTATTGATCGTGATGTTATACTGCCTATGTTTGCTTGTATGTTTAGGGTAGTGCTCCAAGTGTTCATTATCTTTTCCAGAAATTGTATTAAGGCCGTGTCTATTTTATATATATGTAATATCTGTATTAGCCATGAGTGGGGTACGCTGTCAAATGCTTTTTGATAGTCGATGTATGCATAGTGTAGTGATCTATGTTTGATTTTGGCTTGGTGTGTTATTTCTGTGTCTATTATCAGTTGTTCTTTACATCCTCGTGCCTCTTTGCAACACCCTTTCTGTTCTTCATTGATTATATTATTTTGTGTTATATGTGATGTTATTTTCCGTGCGATGATTGCTGTCAGTACTTTATATATTGTTGGTAGGCATGTGATGGGGCGATATTTTGCTGGGTTTTCTGTGTCTGCTGGGTCTTTAGGTTTCAGGTAGGTTATTCCTTGTGTGAGTGTGTGTGGCATAGGGTGTGGGTGTGTGATGTATCGGTTGAACAGTTCGGCTATGTGTTTGTGTGTTGATGTAAATCTCTTTAACCAGAAGTTCATTATTTTATCTTTTCCAGGTGCTTTCCAGTTGTGTGTGGCATTGATTGCTTTAGTGACTTCCTCAGGGGTGATTGTCATATCGTGCATTTGACATATTGTATTGTGTTTGTCGGTTTCTGTTTGTATCCATTGAGCGTGCCTGTTGTGTTGTGTTGGGTTTTCCCATATGTTGCTCCAAAAATGTTCGACGACTTCTAGGTTTGGTGGGTTTTTAATTGTGATTTTTGTGCCATCCAATGTCTGGTAGAATTTCTTTTGATTTGTGTTGAATGTCTGGTTTTGTCTTCTTCTATTCTCGCTTTTCTTGTATCGTCTGAGTCGTTTGGCTAGTGCTTGTAGTTTCTGTTTCTTTTCTTCTATTTGTTCTATTGCTTCTTGTTTTGATATATTTCCTAAGGCTTTTTGTCTTTTATCTGATAATTTATGTTGTGTGAATTGTGTTAGTTGCCCGATATTTTTCCTTAGTTTTTCTATTTTTTTCTCTAATCTATGTTGCCATGCCGGTGTCGTGGGTTTTGTTTTGTTGTTCATCGATGTTTCTTCTTTCTGTTTGGTGTGTATTCTTGTTGTAGTGAGTGCTCCTGTATATATGAGTAGCTGAAGTTCTTCCATCGTTGTGTTGTTGTTTATTTTATTACGTATTATTGTGTTGACATGGGTTATTGTGGTTTTAGTTTGTGGTTTATCTGGCAGTTTCTGTATGTATGGTCTGCCCTCTATGCTCTATGTATCTTGGTATTCTATGTACGTTAGTTCAAACTTTTCGTCTATATCTGTGTGTACTGATTTCTGTTGTTGTGGCTGTATTTGCTCCTCTTGTTGTTCTATATTTTCGTTTTCTTGCGGCTGATTGTGTGGTTCTGTTTCCGCTTCTTCATTTGTTTGTCCTACGTTTTGTGTGTTTGCCTCTTCCTCAGTTTGTGCGTTATTTTGTTCTTGCGATCGTTGTAGTAATTGTTGTACCTGTTGTTTAATGTGTTCTAGTTCTGGCAGAGGTATTCTATTGTTTTTTATTATTACTCGTACCTGATCTGCTAATCGTTGTTCTGTTAAAAAGTTAAGTTCTGGGTATCTGTTGGTGAAAGCTGTATGTAGTTGTGATCGATATTCGGTTTTGTTAGTTTCGAGATTTGTTATTTGGTAGTAACAGAACATAAGGTGTCGATTTACTTCATCTGACCATCTCATCCTCTGTCTATGTTTTCCTCCTAAAGTGGTTGCTGGGAGCATGTTATTATTATTATTATTATTATTATTATTATTATTATTATTATTATTATTAATTAATTAAACGGGAATACCGATGGCATACAAAAATAAAGATAAATGCTAATTACAGAGTCTAAAGACTTACTTAAACAATAATTAATAGCTACTTAGTGTGCTAAATAACTACATATACCTAAAAGATAAACTAAATAAACTAAGTACCACCATATAGGTTATTAACTAGCCTATATAGTAGCGTCCTGAACGAGTTTATGGAGCCCAAGAATGGGTCCGTACTAGAGATTGTACACGTGTACACGTGGACTTGTACACAGGACTTGTACACGTGTACACGTGTAGTTCATACATCCGTGTTCTAATCCGTGTACTTCTTAATACACGGATACACGGGTATTGAAATACACGTGTATCGAAATTCACGGATCGTAGTATCCGTGTATCGAAATTCACGGATCGTAGTATCCGTGTACCCGTGTACCCGTGTAATGAAATTCACGGATACACGTGTATCGAAATAGACGGTTTCACGTGTATTAAGATATCCATATTTAACTTTTTAACTAAATATCCGAATGTTTAAATTTTACGCAAATAGTTTGCGATAGGTAGGTACAAACATAATTTACTAGTATCGCCGGGACGAAGACACTTACTTGTGCCGCGCGAGCGGCCTGATTTCTGCCAACATAATTGGTTATTACTCGAAAATCGCAAAAAAGTGCAACTTCTCCTTTTGCACATACATTCGTTAAACATTGGACTATTAAATAATGTAAGTTTCAACGATGCCTCTCGATTCCGAAAAATGTTACACGCGATTAAAAACGACCATCGTGTATTTCAATTATTTATAACTTTTTATATATTTTAATAACATCGAATGAATGCACAATTTCATCTTATGAATAAATAAAAGTATTTTCAATATCTGAAGTGTGAATTTATACACGTTATTGACCTTCTAGTTTCCGCGCGCTCAATAGTTTTTCCTAAGTTAAAAACGCTATCCCTATTAATTTTTCAAAATTTGATGTCGTAATTAACTTCAAGTAACGTAACCAAATCAGACAGTAGGGGAGACTGTTTGTACCATGGAACACTTTTTACATTTTATTTTTTTTTATTTTTTGGTTAGGATATTTTTTAATTTAAAAATGACGATAATGATTATTGAATATTCCTTTACAATGTTCTGTAGTTATTTTTGTGTTTTACAGTGATGTTGCCAGTTAAAAATTATAATTTCAGTGTCATGTAAAATGTTCCATGGTACAACATGGTCATGTACCATGGAAGACAACCTCTTGTACCTTCGAACACAGGGATTGTAGGGACGAATAAAGTTTTAAAACACGTACAATTAAATAAAACTGTATTTTTTTGTTATACAACTGTTGTACAAAAGACATAAAAAATAAATATATAGGTATTAGTCGCTGGAGGAGCCATAACTGTCTGAAGAGCGTTCTTCAAAGCATCTGGATCAATTGGAACCCTCTTAACACCCTCTTTACTTCGTGGCATGATTATCGGCAAAAAATGCAAAGAAAAAATGACATCGTGTACCTTGGAACATGTTCCATGGTACAGGATGTTGTGTGTTCCAAGGTACAAGAGGGTACACATGTATACTAATATGTGTGCAAAATTTAGAGGTTAACTAAAACTATTGCATTATGCATGTTTATTTACTCACCAGGAGATGTAGAATACGATGTATGTAATACTGGTCGCAGTTATAATTGAATGTCCGTACTAAATAATAAAATGACAGAAGCGAAAAATTTACTTTTGTCGTGTAAAAATTTGTTTATTTCCGTAAACACGTGTGTTGCACCACAGAGAAATAGAACTTCCCTCAGAGCCATCTAGCGGCATTCTTTACAACATGTATTGTTGTTTCAACTGTTTATATAGCACCACTATCCAGTAACAAATTATGTTCCAAGGTACATTATGCCCAAGGTACAACAGTCTCCCCTACTGTTAAAACAAATATAACATTATTTTATCAACATTTTCTCCCCTATCCAGGGCTTAGTTTTAATTTAATAATAATTTTGACCTCGGAATCTGATTCTGCGACCCCAAAAACCCCTGGAATGACCATCTTCATGATGATAAAGGGTGAAATGTGAGCGTAAGGATTTTTTTCACGTTTTCGGCGTTTCGTCCCACTGTGCGTCGTGCGTGCGATACGACCAAAAAAAACAAACTGGTTTGAAATTCAAACAAAACTATCGACATATACGAAGTTGCCGCATCGCATGCATTGCCAATTTGAACAAGCCCATAGAAAATCCTTTGGACGACAACGATTTTGTCGCTGTACGACATCTAATTAGGACATAGCGTAAGGCCGAGCCACAATTACGCTTCGACTTAGACCCATTTGGCTGGTGGAAGGCTAGGACAAATAAATACCCGGTGTTTTCCCATGTTGCCAAAAAATATTTAACCATTCCAGCAACCTCGGCAATGTCGGAAAGATGTTTTTCGTGTGCTGGAAGCATTGTAACAAAAACAAGAAACCGTTTACTCTCAGAGAATGTTAACGCGTTAGCCTTGTTTCACACGTGACGGCACGGCACGGAAACGGCGCCGTTTATACCAAAGAGAAGGTATACCAAGAGGCGACACTCCTAGGCGGTATCTTTGAAGTTCTTCCGTTCGCTTATCCCTTTAAATTGGTTGTATAGGCAGCTGCATATCTTCGTCTTACTATCGCCTCTTGTTAATCAAGTCTCTCTCCGACTACCGAATGGACATTTAAATTGGTTGTGGATTTCGTCTCCCTCTAAAACTGGTTTCTTCGTCAGTGTGTCGCCTATTGGTATACCTTCTCTTTGGTTTATACGGCGAAAGGAACGAAAATCATATGAAGACCTTTCACACGTGCCGTCACGGCAATTGACCGCAATGACGGCAAATTTCTATAAGATCGTCACATAAACAAGGTTTAGTATTGTTACACCAAAACAAGAGATTAATAGATTAAACTTTATTAAACAAAATCATGATGTTTTTTATTTTCATCTGCAACCTAGTAAATTATGTTTGTACCTACCTATCGCAAACTATTTGCGTAAAATTTAAACATTCGGATATTTAGTTCAAAAGTTAAATATGGATATCTTAATACACGTGAAACCGTATATTTCGATACACGTGTATCCGTGAATTACGGTACACGGGTACACGGGTACACGGATACTACGATCCGTGAATTTCGATACACGTGTACACGTGTATTTCAATACCCGTGTATCCGTGTATTAAGAAGTACACGGATTTGACACGAATATTTTTACGACACGTGTACGCGTGTACACGTGTATCTTCAATACACGTTCTACGCCGGGATCTCTAGTCCGTACCACTGAAGGATTGGTTCGCAATACCCATCGCTCTGTTAACAGGGTCGCACGCATAAAAACGATAATTCGGTAGCCTCCAAACAAAGAGAGGCTGATGTATTCGAATCGTATCAGTATTCGAATTAGAGCTGTTACTACCCGACCCGTCGGGTACTCGGGTACCCGGCGGGTACCCGGGTACCCGTCAAATACCCGGGTAGACAAAAATTACCCGACTACCCGGATACCCGTGAGATACCCGAGTAATTCTGATTTGACAGCCGATCGTCTTTTGACTTTCGATCATTTTCGGTTAACATCACTAATGAACGGAATAAACTTCAAGCAATTAAATGTGATATTGTCTGCGCATTATGGTTATGAAATTATGACTCTGATACATAAAATGTCGACGTTCTTTGCACCTACAATAGGGTAGTTTGCCCTATTACAGTGCCTGCCCCTATTAACTTAAGAGGAGAGGAATCAGTCTTATCTAATCCCAACCAACTCCGTCAGTCGATGGCAGAACTCGGAAAATCCTAGGAAAATGCACTCGTTCTGGGTTTTCGTTCGCATCGTTAATCGGAGTTTGTCGGGGCTAGATCTGTTTAGCGGCTTCCCGTGAAGGAGACCGCCAACTTTTATGATATTTAAGATGAAAAAATTTATTTCCGAAATAAGTAAAACAACACGTGTATTTGTTTGATATGAGTTTTACAAACTTTTTATGTTTCATTATTAAATACATGCATTGAATAGTTGCTCACACGCAAATTATATTTATACAAATTTAGAAAGGGATAAGTTTATCCTATTTTGTGGCAAAAACTTCATTCTGATATCTTTTACAGTTCAAAAGATGTACATAAATGTTCAGGCGGGCCGCAAGTCAGCGGCTGGCTGACTTTGTTTGGCGGTAAAAAGACAATAGTTAATCATTAAAAAAAACTAATATTTTATTATATATTCGTAACCAGTACACCCTTGGCTTCAATTTGAATATATAAAAAATTGAAACTAAACATAAAATCTTTCATTTATAAAGAAAAAACGAAAAAGTGAGAAATGTCCGATTTGCCCCGAAACTTGGGGCGAATCGGACCATCCAGAAATTCCGTTCCAAGATTTCCAAACTTCCAATTAAGTTAAATTGTTCCTATTGTTTGTTTTGTTGTCTGTTTATTTTTATTATTCTCGTTAATTGCGTTACTATATATAATTGATATTAGTTAATTTAGTTAGTCAGTGAACAGGAATTATTGTTACTTTAATAATAACCTTTGTACTATTTGCAGTGGTGTAATCATATTTCTGGTTTGTATCTTGTTAATCGTTTATGTATTGAATATAGAGTAATTAGTTTTTCAGTTAATAAGTACTGACAATTATTTATAGATTAATTTATTTGATTATGGCTCACCGTAAAAGCTGGGTAATTTCGTGTTAACGCATTTAACGCTGCCCAAACTCCGAAAATAAGAATTATGTGGTTTATGACCTGTGCCAGATTAAACAGTCGAAATTAATCTATGAGAGGTGATAATAGTGATTGTGTACCCAATAAGGTATAGAGGAGCTCATTTTCGGCGAAATGAGAGGAGGAGATAACTTAAGCACTGACAAGGGTGGTTCCGGCAAACATACTGTCTATTTCATTTAGCAATAGTGCGG
Organism: Andrena minutula; assembly: GCA_929113495.1. NCBI lineage: Eukaryota > Metazoa > Arthropoda > Insecta > Hymenoptera > Andrenidae > Andrena > Andrena minutula. Next base: position 24,249,130 of record OV815993.1, read on the forward strand.
ATTTTAAAGATTTTATGACCGTGGTGAATGCCGATTATCGATGCCTGTGCCCCAAAACTCTTTTCAAACGTTTGCAAACTTGGAATTGTTATATGGAGAGAAACGGAAGAAAATTGAACAGGAGCTTGATACAGCGTCCTCGATATCTGTGACCATCGATAAAAGGCGCCCTACATAATCATAACGCGCAGACAATATCACATTTAATTGCTTGAAGTTTATTCCGTTCATTAGTGATGTTAGCCGAAAATGATCGAAAGTTAAAAGACGATCGGCTGTCAAATCAGAATTACTCGGGTGTCTCACGGGTATCCGGGTAGTCGGGTAATTTTTGTCTACCCGGGTAACTCACGGGTACCCGGGTAATTTTGTCTACCCGGGTGTCTCACGGGTACCCGGGTAATTTTGTCTACCCGGGTGTAAACAACAGCTCTATTCACAACTGAAACTAAATAAAAACTTGTGAAAAAAGGAACCTAAAGAACTTGATTTATAATTCACACCATACCATTGGAATACTGATACGATTCTAATACATCAGTATTCGAATACTGATATGATTCGAATACATCAGTATTCGAATTAGAGCTGTTGTTTTCGCCCGGGTACCCGAGTACCCGGGTACCCGGGTACCCGTGAGACACCCGGGTAGACAAAATTACCCGGGTACCCGTGAGATACCCGGGTAGACAAAAATTACCCGACTACCCGGATACCCGTGAGACACCCGAGTAATTCTGATTTGACAGCCGATCGTCTTTTAACTTTCGATCATTTTCGGCTAACATCACTAATGAACGGAATAAACTTCAAGCAATTAAATGTGATATTGTCTGCGCGTTATGATTATGTAGGGCGCCTTTTATCGATGGTCACAGATATCGAGGACGCTGTATCAAGCTCCTGTTCAATTTTCTTCCGTTTCTCTCCATATAACGGTGTACTCCATATAAAGAGTTTTGGGGCACAGGCATCGATAATCGGCATTCACCACGGTCATAAAATCTTTAAAATCCGCACTATTGCTAAATGAAATAGACAGTATGTTTGCCGGAACCACCCTTGTCAGTGCTTAAGTTATCTCCTCCTCTCATTTCGCCGAAAATGAGCTCCTCTATACCTTATTGGGTACACAATCACTATTATCACCTCTCATAGATTAATTTCGACTGTTTAATCTGGCACAGGTCATAAACCACATAATTCTTATTTTCGGAGTTTGGGCAGCGTTAAATGCGTTAACACGAAATTACCCAGCTTTTACGGTGAGCCATAATCAAATAAATTAATCTATAAATAATTGTCAGTACTTATTAACTGAAAAACTAATTACTCTATATTCAATACATAAACGATTAACAAGATACAAACCAGAAATATGATTACACCACTGCAAATAGTACAAAGGTTATTATTAAAGTAACAATAATTCCTGTTCACTGACTAACTAAATTAACTAATATCAATTATATATAGTAACGCAATTAACGAGAATAATAAAAATAAACAGACAACAAAACAAACAATAGGAACAATTTAACTTAATTGGAAGTTTGGAAATCTTGGAACGGAATTTCTGGATGGTCCGATTCGCCCCAAGTTTCGGGGCAAATCGGACATTTCTCACTTTTTCGTTTTTTCTTTATAAATGAAAGATTTTATGTTTAGTTTCAATTTTTTATATATTCAAATTGAAGCCAAGGGTGTACTGGTTACGAATATATAATAAAATATTAGTTTTTTTTAATGATTAACTATTGTCTTTTTACCGCCAAACAAAGTCAGCCAGCCGCTGACTTGCGGCCCGCCTGAACATTTATGTACATCTTTTGAACTGTAAAAGATATCAGAATGAAGTTTTTGCCACAAAATAGGATAAACTTATCCCTTTCTAAATTTGTATAAATATAATTTGCGTGTGAGCAACTATTCAATGCATGTATTTAATAATGAAACATAAAAAGTTTGTAAAACTCATATCAAACAAATACACGTGTTGTTTTACTTATTTCGGAAATAAATTTTTTCATCTTAAATATCATAAAAGTTGGCGGTCTCCTTCACGGGAAGCCGCTAAACAGATCTAGCCCCGACAAACTCCGATTAACGATGCGAACGAAAACCCAGAACGAGTGCATTTTCCTAGGATTTTCCGAGTTCTGCCATCGACTGACGGAGTTGGTTGGGATTAGATAAGACTGATTCCTCTCCTCTTAAGTTAATAGGGGCAGGCACTGTAATAGGGCAAACTACCCTATTGTAGGTGCAAAGAACGTCGACATTTTATGTATCAGAGTCATAATTTCATAACCATAATGCGCAGACAATATCACATTTAATTGCTTGAAGTTTATTCCGTTCATTAGTGATGTTAACCGAAAATGATCGAAAGTCAAAAGACGATCGGCTGTCAAATCAGGATTACTCGGGTATCTCACGGGTATCCGGGTAGTCGGGTAATTTTTGTCTACCCGGGTATTTGACGGGTACCCGGGTATTTGACGGGTACCCGGGTACCCGACGGGTCGGGTAGTAACAGCTCTAGTGTGAAGTAGGTAGAAACTGTGCAAGGTAAATATTCTATATGCAATTCATTTTTAAAACTCAAAATATTGATCGTTATCTGGGATATATAATATAAGATATATTGGTCTTTATTGAAACTTGTATATCGTTTAAATCAAGACGAAACAATGGACAAAGTAGCATCATCCAGCGAAGAAGATGACCACCTATCAAGTAAGGGTGAAAATATTGAACTTATTATTCCCGTGGATGAAGCTGGTCCAAGCAACCCTAAAAAGAGACGTGCTCAAATTGATATAATTACGCCAAAACTTGTTGCAACCCTTGACAAGTGCAAAGTAAGGGATCGTGATGTTGTTCGTATAATAACAGCAACAGCTCAAGCTCTTGGTCATGACATAGGCGACTTAATTATCAATCGAACGTCTGTACGGCGTCATCGCACGGATCTTCGAGCACAACTTGCCGATAAATATCGTGTAGCGTTCAAAGACTGTGAGCTTGGTGCTATTACACTACATTGGGACGGAAAGCTGTTGCAGCTTTAATAGGCAATGAGAAAATTGATCGTTTACCTGTACTAATAACTTACAGAGGTATTGTGCAGCTGCTTGGAATCCCTGCAATTTTATCGGGTACTGGAGACAAACAAGCTTCTGCGGTATACGATTTAGTGCAGAAATGGGATGTAGGTGGCTAAGTGCAAGCATTTTGCTATGACACAACGTCATCGAACATGGGACGTTTCCAAGGCGCATGCATCCTTCTCGAACAAAAATTTGAAAGATTTGCTATATTTTCCTTGGCGTCATCAGATATATGAAATTATATTACGGAGTGTTTTCGATATGAAGTTAGAGAAATCACTGGGTCCAAATATTCCACTTTTTGAACAATTTCTACAGGCGTGGCCCCAGATCAATAAATCGAATTTTGTGGCAGGAATTGAAGACGAGTACGTCCACCAATCTACAATTATAAATAGTACTGAAGTGCTGGAGTTTGCAATGCAAACCTTGAAAAACATCAATCAACCACGAGAAGATTATAGAGAATTCTTGGAGCTTACAGTTCTTTTCTTAGGCGGTACTCCTAGAACAAATTATATATTTCGAGTTCCAGGAGCTTTACATCACGCTCGATGGGTGGCCAAGGCGATATATTGTATAAAAATATATTTATTCCGAAAATAATTTATCTTAACTAGCGAAAAGGCCACTGGAATTCGCGAATTTTGTATTTTCCGGTTCTGCTGGGCGCTACTGACGAATCCACGAGCAAATATGGGACGCAATACTTTAATGACATTTCTATTTGTAATTTACATAGTAGCTATAATAACTTATTTTCGGTCTTAGAACTTTTTTTCTTCTGTATAATTGAGCGTTATAATGAAAATAAAAAATGTTTAATATCTTCATCGTTTATAGATATATGAAAAAACTCTTCAGACAAAAGTTCTAGTATATAAAGAGGCGAATATAATGGGGAAATTTTTTTTTCAAGGTCACTCTTTCGAGTTTTCAAGGTCACGGACGTTTTTTTGTTAACAATCGTATATGCTATGTATGTATTCTTAAACAGAAAAAAAAATACAAATTCAACGATGTATCATAATGTATGTTTATGTCAAGGTTTAAAATGTTCAAAATTTTCAAATTCGTTGCGCGTCCTTTTCCCGTGGTCCAATCGAGCTGAAATTTTTTCCAGATCATTTTCCCAACAAGTGTCACATTTCTGGGGTACGGGACCAAAAAAATCTCGCAAAATAATTTTCGTCAAGAGTAGCTAAACTAGCTAACTTACTTAACTTACTTAAAGTAGCTAACTTACTATAGCAAAAGGCCACTATTTCTATATAATTTCTATATAAGTAAGTTCTACGTTAAGTTGTATATAACTGAAATGTGGCCTTTTATATTATAATAATTAATATATTTATTTACAGATAATCGAAGCAGAAGATGATGCAGTGTGATCTACGTCAGACTATGTATGCACAACTTTGCAGGTAGGGTTTTGCATACGCAATTATTCATTTATTGATCTTCACATATGAGCACGTGTGATAATTTATTCAAAAAAGTAAAAAAATACGCCAAGTACATGAAAAATCAAATAAATCACAAAAAATAGAAGACAATAATAATCAGAAAAATTGAATCTAGAATTTATCCGTAATTCTGTCGCCTGATAATTTGTAATTTATAATATTAAAAATTATCTAAAGTCAGTCTCTATGCAAATTATCTTTGTAAATAGAAGTGAGATCCCCATAAAAAAACTTCAAAAAAGTAAAAAAAATACGCCAAGTACATGAAAAATCAAATAAATCACAAAAAATAGAAGACAATAATAATCACAAAAATTGAAGATACTAATAATAAAATAAAATATAATTTTTAATTTTGATAATTTTTAAGTTATAAAAAATAATATTAAAATTTATCTGATGTCAATCCCTATGCAAATTATCTTTGTAAAAAGAAGTGAGATCTCCACAAAAAACTTCAAAAAAGTAAAAAAATACGCCAAGTACATGAAAATCACAAAAAATAGAAGATAATATTAATTACAAAATTAAAAAATGATGTGAAATCAAAATGAGCTGCGAGTACATAAAGATGCTTTCCAACTGCGCTTTAGATGACACAACTACATATGCACAGCTAAAATTCCATTACTCATAATGGCTATTTATACAAAGAAAAAATGTATTAAATAATAATATGCAGATATATTTTTATGCAAATAAATATTTTAATACGAATAAATATTTGATTCAAAATACTTGGCGCTGCGCAACCGAAAAAATGTTAATTGCCTTAGTATTAATAATTTACAACAACTCCATTACAATATAAAATACATATACATACACTTAATTTTAATACCATGCGTAGCATATGCACACGCACACACACACGCGCGCGCACGCACACACACACGTACAAGAAAGAAAGAAAAGGATTAATGCAATTTATTACATATTTATTGAGTTTAGCAACACCAATTCGGAGCGCAGCGCCAAGTATTTCGAATCAAATATTTATTCGTATTAAAATATTTATTTGTATAAAAATATATCTGCATATTATTATTTAATACATTTTTTTTTGGTATAAATAGCCATTATGAGTAATGGAATTTTAGCTGTGCATATGTAGTTGTGTCATCTAAAGCGCAGTTGGAAAGCATCTTTATGTACTCGCAGCTCATTTTGATTTCACATCTTTTTTTAATTTTGTAATTATTATTATCTTCAATTTTTTTGTGATTTTCATGTACTTGGCGTATTTTTTTACTTTTTTGAAGTTTTTTGTGGAGATCTCACTTCTTTTTACAAAGATAATTTGCATAGGGATTGACATCAGATAAATTTTAATATTATTTTTTATAACTTAAAAATTATCAAAATTAAAAATTATATTTTATTTTATTATTAGTATCTTCAATTTTTGTGATTATTATTGTCTTCTATTTTTTGTGATTTATTTGATTTTTCATGTACTTGGCGTATTTTTTTACTTTTTTGAAGTTTTTTTATGGGGTATATATTATGTACACATCTGTACAAAGATATTCAATTATTTTGTAATATGAAGTGTTCGTTAATCTAAATGTTTGGTTGTTATACCGATGAGGGTCTAGCTCCCCGATTTGAATGATTTTTTTAATATGTTGTCAGACTTCGACGTTCTGCATTGGACGATATGTATGGCACAATTGTTTATACTAGTATTGCGTGAGTGCGAAGACTGTCCGATTGACAAGGTTTGGAACAGAGCGATTGGGATCGAAAGAGGATGTTTATGGTAGAATATCGAATACGTCAGGGGTGTGAGGTTTGAACGGTTTCTTCTATTTATACATGGCCAACCACTTTCGTTATCTGACGACAAAGCTGTTGCGCGCTACATGTGTGTCAATATAGGAGAGCTTCCATCAACACCGTAATCGGCCGCAGGCCATATCTTAGTTAATTGTGAATGGCTCGGGAAAGACCATCCGAGGGAAAGCAGTCTTGTAATTTATGAGGCTGCCTGGCAGACCCAGGTCTGCCGTGCGTCCCGCCTGACAATTGGTACCGTTGGAGGGTGGCGAGGAACTAGAGCCTCAATGACTCTTTGTGTAGTCGACTCCGGCGTTCCCGGGGTCCGGTGATATTGGCCAGACATCTTGTGTCACCTTAGGGCGCCTTGGACGACGTTTCGGAGACGGGCTGTTTACCCGTATTTCATTATATCGACGACACTACAGTTTCCAGAGTTCTCCTTATCTAGGGGCTGGGTGGGCCGTTCCTTTGGCGATGCAACGACCAATTGGAAGTTCATTCGTTGTGGGGCCCACCAAGGAGTCAGCCTGGAAGGGAGGATTTCTGGCGGTTCACAGGAACGACTCCGTCGTGGAGTCAGACACTGTAAGACACCCAAATACATCGGATACGTTCCGAGACTCCACGGGGGAGTCGGGTATATAGTTTATTCCGGTAATCACGGTCTCCTCCGGAGATGAGGAAGACGTGAACTGTTCAGAGTCGGCTGACAGTTACATTACACACTCACTATTCTTGTTATTATTGTTGTTAACGTTTTGGTTGTTTAATATATATATATATTCAGTTCACTGGGTATCCATAATAAGTTACATGCAGTCTCTCAATTTATTTACCCTAATCACGGTAACACGTCGTTGGGGTATCGCGTAATTCCCGGTGTCGGCAGTACCGTAGCGGGGCCTTACAACCCCCGTTGATCTGCTTCATTTAAGTAGGTCTCATCGAGGTTGCGCGAGAAACAAAAGCCTTCTGTAGTTTCATAGCTATGATACCGCAAACAGAAATAATTAATGCCGAAACTGTTTGAACTGTCCGAAATAATTTCAGCAATTCCGCCACCACAAGTAAGTGTGGAACGCTTATTTTCGGCGTTAAAGTTTATCTCGTTCCTCCACCGTTCGTCAATGAAGCCAGACATTATAGAAGACAATTTCTTACTCCGCCTAAATATGCTAAAGCTACCACAAGCAGGCACTTGACAAATTATAATTAATAATATCCATTCTGTTTATTATTATTGCAAAAAGTGTAATAAATATTTAATACCAAAGATTGAAACTTTTATTTGGCAAGTTCATTTTTTCAATTAGGGGCCACCACAGCATCAAGACCATGATATTGACAACATATTAAAAAATCATTCAAATCGGGGAGCTAGACCCTCAACTGTATAATAACCAGACATTTATATTAACGAACATAATATTACAAATCATATTACATCATGAATCATATTACAAAATAAATGTATATGTATGTACAAATATGTACATAATATATATTTACTTACTTATTTATAATAATTTTTAAACAATTTGGTTATACACAGTAGTCTATAGTTGTTATATGTTGTAATTTAATTTTCTATAAAATTCTGTACAATCGTTACAAGAATCGGTTCTATAACCGCTTTGGAACTTATATAGAACCTAAAAAATAAAAGTTATTAAATCGGTTCTATAACCGCTTTGGAACTTATATAGAACCTAAAAAATAAAAGTTATAGAGCTATATAGGAACCGTAACTTAAACTTATATAGTCTGATATTTAGGTTCTTTATAACGGTTATTCAGAATAAAGGTTCTTCATAACTCTTTCAAGAACCTAAATCTTTATAATAACCGTTTCAAGCCCTGCCTATAACGTCAGAGTATTTTTTTAAATAGAAATTATTTTACCCCAAACGAGATTCGAACCCATGACCTCGAGCACCATAGACGAACACTATCCCGCTGCAGCTACAACCTTTGATTGAGAAAATTGTTTATGTATTCTAACTTATACTCCTACCGTGCACCACTTTTACCTCGAATTATTCAAAAAAGAAGATTCGTTTTGACAATCCCCATTACATTTCCCTAATCGTGGAGCCGGATATCTTAGAACAAATTAATTTCAACGCTTGATGATGTATTAAGTATATTCATATTCTATTATGAAATATCCTGCGTAGTACAAGAATATAATTTTTCTACTTTTTAACGCACTTTTAATGCAATCATTTAACATAAATTTTTTGTATATATTTTTTTATTTTCTAGTCTTTAGTGTTTGTGGATTTGCATTTCACAGCTCAGACTTCTTTACAAATATCATTTATTGCTGTATACAGAATAATAGTTCGCTTAAACCTTATAGTGTTAATTAACTAATTGTATTAATTACATATATCACATATTGTCCGTGTTTACATATATTCCCTCGGAGTTTGCATGTGAAATGTATCACTGCATTCTGTCTGTTCACATATGTGATATAAGTATTAATACAATTACTTAATTAACACTATCGAGTTTAAACAAACTCATAAATAATATTCAGCAAAAAAAATTGTAAAAAGTGTTACACGTGCCAATTACTGCCATTCTCCCCACCATTACCGTTTAATTGATTATATCTAATTAGAACGTTCCAAATTGTCGAGGGAAAACAACTAAGTCCGGATATATTGCGGTTTCATTGCTGAAATCTTGCACATATCTTGCGAGCGCCGCACATCTTGCAACATATGAGCAAGCTACCAGAAATATATCCGCAACGAATCCGGACTTAGCTATTTTCCCTCGACAATTCGGAACGTTCTAATTAGATATAATCAATTAAACGATAATGGTGGGGAGACTGGCAGTAATTGGCACGTGTAACACTTTTTACAAATTTTTTGCTAAATATTATTTATGAGTTTGTTTAAACTCGATAGTGTTAATTAAATAATCGTATTAATTTTTTTTGGTCGGATAATGTCCACGTTCGCATACATTTCCTCGGTGGTAGCCTGTGGAATCTTAGACTGTATTCTGCGTGTCGACAATTCGGGATCGCTACGCGAAATTCCGGATTTGTTGCGGATTCGTTGCTGAAATGTGTCACGTGGATTGTACCGTAGTATATGCGCAATATTTCACTGCAATGTGTGCGGAATATTCCCGAAATATTGCACAAACTTGGCCATTGTAATATTGCACTTCAACATGTGGGCAATATTCCTGAAACATTGCACAAACGTGGACATACCGATATTACACGGTAATATGTGCGGAATATTCCCGAAATATTGCACAAACTTAGCCATTGTAATATTGCACGGCAATGTTTCCATAATTTTGCAGTAATATTGCAATGCAACTCGCAACCAAACGGCAACATTGCAATGTACTGCAACTTTTGTGCAACATTTCTGCAACAAAATGTGCTGTAGGGAAAATGACACAGTCGGCGTAAAAAATCATTCGCCATGCCAAATCGAAAGGAAAATCAACGACCCTTGGTATACTGGGGTATTAGATATCACTGATTACGAATCCGTTCCAGGTGTTTCGAAAACGAAGATGGCGGATCCAATATGGCCGCTCAAAGTTGATAAAAACTGGAAAAATACGAATCCTACGAACGAAATACGTTGTTTATTCAAAACCTACAGCTATAACTATATCTTTTATGAGTCTAGAAATGTGCATCACACTCTATAGAATGATATTCTAATGAATAGTTGTTAAAAAATTATTGTTAACAATAAAAAAAACAACATTATTTACTAATTTTATCATTTCCGCGACAAATACTGCAAATACGTGATTAATATAAGCATTGAATATTTATCGGAGACGAAAATAAAGATTATTTACATAAAAAAATGTTAGTATAATTGTTTATTAATAATTTGTTTCAACAATTTTTTAACAAAGTGACTGAAATCCATTTCATACAATCAAATAGATCATATTTTGTTGTAACATTATTATAAACAATTAATAACAATTAATTGATATTAAATAATTTGTTAACATAATAGATTTCAGTAATATTCAACAAGATAAGTGCAATTTGGAAGGTACATTGTTTGTGTGACGTAGGTACGCACTAAGTAAGGATTCTTGGAAATTTCATCCCCAAGGGGGTGAAAATGAGAAAAATTTATTTTCTCGGACTCCTTAATATCTCTTAGGTCCGATTAGATATCACATTGGTTTTCACTTACAACGGTTGTCCACACAAATACCTAAAACTCAATTTCAGGATTTTGCCCTAATCAACCCCTAAGAGGGTGAAAAGGGGTATAATTTGTTTTCACGGATCCCTCAACAGCTCTTCGGTCCGATTCGATATCGATACTTGGTTTAAGCCTAGCAACACAAATGCCTAAAAACCAATTTCAAATTTTTACCCTATTCAACCCTTAAAGGGTTAACTTTGAATATGGTGTACTAAGTAAGTGAAAAATGTAAAAAAAAATTTAAAAAGTTCAAATACTGGGTTTAGGGTTTTTATTTATGTATAGAAAAATACGCGTGCTTCGCTACGGTAGAATAATTAAAAGGAATTACTTTTATATCTGCTTTTTGTAGCAATTTTTTATATAATTTCGGTAAAGTAACCTCCGTATAACGGATATTGATATATGTAGGTACATGTTCGTTCACGCCTACTATTCAAAACTTAAGACACCCCAATTCAATGCACACTTACTTAGTACACCATATTCAGAGTTAACCCTTTAAGGGTTGAATAGGGTAAAAATTTGAAATTGGTTTTTAGAAATTCACTTTGTTAAAAAATTGTTTAAACAAATTATTAATAAACAATTATACTAACATTTTTTTATGTCAATAATCTTTATTTTCGTCTCCGATAAATATTCAATGCTTATATTAATCACGTATTTGCAGTATTTGTCGCGGAAATGATAAAATTAGTAAATAATGTTGTTTTTTATTGTTAACAATAATTTTTTAACAACTATATATTAGAATATCATTCTATAGAGTGTGATGCACATTTCTAGACTTATAAAATATATAGTTATAGCTGAAGGTTTTGAATAAACAACGTGTTTCGTTCGTAGGATTCGTATTTTTACAGTTTTTGTCAACTTTGAGCGGCCATATTGGATCCGTCATCTTCTTTTTCAAAAAACCTGCAACGGATTCGTAATCAGCGATACCTAATACCCCAGTATACCAAGGGTCGTTGATTTTCCTTTCGATTTGGCGCGGCAAATGATTTTTGACGCCGACTGTGTCATTTTCGACCACTGTGCGGCGCCGAAATTCGATGCATCGCCGATATCGCCGATGTCGAAAGTGAACGTCTGGACCTAATTATAGTTGTGTTCAGATTTATTGGCCGGTGAGTCCGGTTCTCGAGCAGTGCGCAAGAAGAAATCAGCCACCACCACCTGACGATCGTGGATTGGCAGTCGAAGTTGCGGGACCCCCGAAGGGTATGGTGGGATAAGGGGAACGGTGCTCGACTCCGCCTGAACGATGCCGTGTGGCTGTTGTTTATTCATAGCGTAATAGTAGTGTGCGTTACGAATCGTATTGGCTACGCGTAGTACGGTCACGAAACTCACCGGCCAATAAAGCTGAACACGACTATAGTTCTTGATCAGGCACTAATTTTTGATCAGTTCATGAAAACTCTTTTAATGACCTAAAAATACTTAAGGACGTAAACACGCCACGTGACATGGGTAATGCAGCGCGCATATATCGCGCAGTATACCGACACAATCTGGCCCGAAACATGGGTCTGGGAAGGTACGTTGTTTGTCCTTATATGATCAGATTTCGGGCTGAGTGACGTCTCATTCGAAAGAGGAAGCTTCAATGCCGCCCGCTCTGGTCATCGTTTCAGTCATAAAACTCTTTTAGTGACCTACAAATACTTGGAATCTGCGAGGGTATTTTGTCGATTTTTTCTCTACTTTAGATACTCATATTATCAGATATCAATACAATCTCGTTGAGCCATGACCAGAGCGGGCTGCACTGAACCTTGATCTTTCGAATGAGACCTCGCCCAGCCCAAAATCTCCTCATATAAGGACAAACAACGTACCTTCCCAGACCCATGTTTCGGGCCAGATTGTGTCGGTATACAGCGCGCTGCATTACCCGTGTCTACCCCCTTAACCGTATGACTATAGTCGTGTTCAGATTTATTGGCCGGTGAGTTCGGTTTCTCGAGCAGCGCGCGAGGAGAAATCAGCCACTACCACCTGACGATCGTGGATTGGCAGTCGAAGTTGCGGGACCCCCGAAGGGTATTGTGGGGTAAGGGGAACGGTGCTCGACTCCGTCTCAACGATGTCGTGTGGCTGTTGTTTATTCATAGCGTAATAGTAGTGTGCGTTACGAATCGTATTGGCTACGCATAGCCAATACGAGACGAAGCTACCGCAGAATCCCGTTAGCCGCTGGCCAAGCCTTAATTCCGAGTATGAGTTTCTCGCTTCTTTCTGGCCGAAGGGGGGAGCGAGATGGAACGCTTTGCAAACCGGTTTTCCAGTGCTCAGGGCACCGTACGACGGCCAGGCGTAGCCCCAGAGAGAGCGAGAACGTAGATAAAAGGAGCACCGAGGCAGGCAAGCGGTGTGGTGGGAGAATACCCCTCACGAAGCTCACCGGCCAATAAATCTGAATACGACTTTAGGCGGCGTGCTCGTTACACGTGCCGCCACAAAATATACATCATTTCTGGAATTTATTCCTGCTTTTTACGTCTCCTACACATTGGGTACATGAATAATTCGTCGAGGCCTCACATTCTTCGTGTGCCCACTGAAAGCAGCGAATACATTGGGTCTACTTTTCATTATTATTATTATTATAATTACCATTACACAATAAGCATTCCAAACCATCGTCGTCATCGTCATTATCAACTTCATCTATGTTACTCGGTATGTTCCATATTACGTACACACATGTTCCGTCAAGAAATTAAGAATTATACTAAGGAAAACGTAACTTTATTGGTAAGCTATTATTGAATAATCAAGAACATACATATTTAATGATTATGAAAATAATACTTTATAACATTGTTAAAATATGTGTAATTTCCATCCGCTACATATACGCATGCGTGTGAAGATAGGTGCGTGCGCAGCGACTTCATAGTACACACTTTATAGTTCGCAGTTCGTAGTTCGCACGACGCACAGTGGGTTGAAATCCCAGAAACACGGCGAAAATATGAAGGCAATCTTTGATATTTACAAAAATGAGTATTCTTGTGTTTTCGAGGTCGCTGATTACGAATCTGAAGTAAAAATGACAAAAAACAAAATGGCGGCTCCAATATGGCGGACGCGTATGCCAAAAAAATATCAGATTTGGTCTAAACTTGGTATTCTAGGGTCTTCGAGGTCGCTGAGTACGAATCTGCAGTCAAAGTGGTAAAAACAAAATGGCGGATCCAATATGGCGGACATGTATGCCAAATAAATATCAGAGTTGCTCTAAACTTGGTATTCTAGAGTTTTCGAGGTCGTAAGTACGAATTTGAAGTCAAAGTGGTAAAAAACAAAATGGCGGATCCAATACGCCAAAATTCTTTTGTATTTCGATGTTTCGCCGATTTTTAGGGTCTCATACCACACACAATATAAAAAGAATTAAACATTTAGTTAACTTCCAAGTCCGATCAAGCATTGTTGTTTGCACAGTTATCATCTCTGATTATCAAAGAACTAAGATTAACTTTCAGATTTTGCTCGTTTTTGCTCCAATCCCTAAAATTACAATTTATTCAAAAATGGTCTAAACTTGATATTCTAGAGTTTTCGAGGTCGCTGAGTACGAATTTGAAGTCAAAATGACAAAAAACAAAATGGCACTAAACAAAGGTGTTCTAAATCCTTCTCTTCTAATATATTTAAAACTGCACCTATCTTGAACAGTCATGAGACGTTCCACCGTATGGTCGAGTAAAGGGTCTTTTTATCCCTCGTATAGCTGAAATATGTGCGCAGAATTTTGGCGTATTGGATCCGCCATTTTGTTTTTTACCACTTTGACTTCAAATTCGTACTTAGCGACCTCGAAAACTCTAGAATACCAAGTTTAGACCAACTCTGATATTTATTTGGCATACATGTCCGCCATATTGGATCCGCCATTTTGTTTTTGCCACTTTGACTGCAGATTCGTACTCAGCGACCTCGAAGACCCTAGAATACCAAGTTTAGACCAAATCTGATATTTTTTTGGCATACGCGTCCGCCATATTGGAGCCGCCATTTTGTTTTTTGTCATTTTTACTTCAGATTCGTAATCAGCGACCTCGAAAACACAAGAATACTCATTTTTGTAAATATCAAAGATTGCCTTCATATTTTCGCCGTGTTTCTGGGATTTCAACCCACTGTGCGACGCAGTATCGAAAGTCAGTATTCCACGAATATCTATGTCATCTAATGTGTAATAAAGATTATAAAGTATTGTTATCGTTCACACTAGTAGTGAAAGTGTATTACAATAATTATTTCCGTGATCCGGAGACCTCAATTCAAAACATGGTAGCAGAGCGTGGTTGCTGAACTTTAAGGTTATGAAGCCACGTGGAGCCGGGAGTGAATGCAAAGAAATTGATATAAAACGAATCAAGATGCCAAAAGACAACGAAATCAAATTCCAAATTTTTGATGGACGTGATTACAAGATATGGAAGAAAAGAATATTACTGTACTTAAAATGGAAAAAGTGTGATGAACCGGCTACTCGACAGAAATTGGAAACAGATACGCAAATCGATTGGGATGAAAAGAACCTGAAAGCGATGAACTACATCTACTGTAGTATATCAAACGAACAATTGGAATTTGTTGGCGACCTCGATAATGCTCTAAAAATAATGGATAAATTTGACGAATTGTACCTGAAAGACAGCACTGCAGATTTGCATAAGAAATAGACTCGATAGGATGAAGCTGAAAGATTTTGAGGAGTCAAGTTCATTTTTTTCAGAGTTTGAAAAAATAATAAACGAGTTAAGAAGTGCTGGTGCAAAAGTGAGTGATCGGGAAAAACTTGACTATATGTTGAAAACGCTACCAGATTCATTGAGTTACGTCGGTGATCTAATCGACTCAATGAAAGAAAGTGATCGTACTTGTGAATTCCTAAAAAATAAAATTACCATGTGGGAAACGCGAGGCCAGAGTGAAAGTGGCAAAAAAAGGTCTAGTGTATTTAAAGTCGAAAGAAAGGACATGAATTGCCATGGTTGTGGTAAGTACGGCCACATGATGAGAAATTGCACGAACACGTGCAAAGGCGGTTCCAGTGGTGGGTCGCAATGGCAAGGAGGTGCGTATCAGCTGCAACTGCCGCATGGGTCAAATCAGCAGCCACGACAACACAGGGGTTGCGGCGGACGTTTTTTTGATCAACGAGGACAAAGGCATGGTCAACAAGGACGAGGTTATGGTCAACAAGGACGAGGTTATGGTCAACCGGGACGAGGTTATGGTTCACGAGGACGAGGCAGAGGCTGGCAGCCGCGCTACGACGGGGCTGGTCAACACGACGCGAGTTATTCGTACAGCGAAGGCTACGACGTACAGGGAACTGGATCTTTCTTAACGCAAATAGAAAGCGACAGTAATGGCTTAAAAGATGTTATAGTACAGTAAAAGTTGGATAACTGCACGAAATTCGGGACCGGAGGCATGCAGTTATCCAGCAGAGGTAAATATTCTCGACCTCCAAAATTTCGAGCCGTGCTCGGAGTTTGTTTACGTTTTTTGTCAAGCGTAGAGAAGGACAGCGAGAGAAAGAGCAAGAGGGAAGACACTCGAGCTGAACATAACAAACGCGTCGATGACACATTTACTAATGCAACAAGAAAATTTTTCTATTTTTGATTTCTGGTTAACGCAACTTTTGCCAATGTATTTGTGAGGTTCCCTCATTTAAAAAAAGACCAAAAATGATATAATTCGGATCATTTTTGCATATTTAATGAGTGATAATAATGTTGGATGCCGGGTGAGAAATGAAGTAAATATTATCCAAATTATGTCGTGTTTTGTCTTATTTTAATCAGAAAAACCTCAGAAATACGTTAGTAAAAGTTTCGTTACAAAAAGATCAATAATAAAAAAGTTTTCTTCTTGCATTAGTATTGGCTCACGGATATTCGAGCTCGGATCAAGTAACACTACTCGACGCTCGCGACGGTCCAGCTTCGTGGTGCGCCAGAGGAGTCCCCTCCCCCGGTGGTGGGGATGACTACCGCGCACTTACGCTGTAGATCGTTCTGTGCAGTCATCCAACTTTTACTGTATATACAAGCGATACGCGCAAAATAGATTGGATATTGGATAGTGGATGTTCAGATCACATAGTAAATGACGACCCTTATTTTTTCGAGTGCGAAAATTTGAAAAACCCGGTAAACGTAAAAATTGGAGATGGTCGAATTTTAAAAGGTACAAAAGTTGGAAAAATCTTAACTCACTTTGTAGTAAACAAAATGAAAATTGAAATCACAATATCCAATGTATTTTATGTTAAAGAGATGGACAAAAACTTAATTAGCTATGCGAGAGTAACGGATGAAAATAAGATTATCTCTGTAGGAAATACGTCAAAAATATATAACAAATACAATAATCTGATAGGAATCGCATTCAAAGAATATGGTTTATATAAAATAAGTAGTCATGTCGAGAGACAAGAGTCTCATGCTAAAAGTGTAGAAAAGATGACGCAAAAAGAAAAATTTCACAGAATCTTGGGTCATGTGAATTTCAATTATTTAAATACGATGTGTAAGGAAAATTTAGTCGAAGGAATGCCAGAAAATTTTGAACCAATACACCTAAAGTGTGGAACTTGCATTCAGAATAAAATGCATAATTTGTCTTTTCAAAATAATCGCAGTAAAGCACATGAAATCTTAGATTTAGTACATACTGATGTAAATGGGCCCCACACTAACACCGGGTTTGATGGATCAAAATATTTCTTAACTTTTATAGATGATTACAGTAAATGCGCGTTGGTATATACATTGAAATCAAAAAGTGAAGTTTATAATTGTTTCCTTGATTACATAAACAAAGTTGAAAATCTGACTGGTAAGAAAATAAAGAGACTAAGGTGCGATAATGGCAAAGAATATATGAACAAAGATATGTACAGGTTAGCAAGTGATAAGGGAATCTTCATAGAGCCCTGTCCACCCTATGTTCACGAGCTAAACGGAACAGCTGAGCGATATAATAGAACAATCATGAACTCTGCCAGATGTTTGTTATCTGATTCCAAACTGAAAATTATATATTGGCCTGAGATAGTAAGAGCCGCAGCATACTTAAAAAATAGAATTATCACAAACACTTATGAAAAGAAAACTCCATTCGAAATATTTTTTGGGAAAAAACCTAATATTAGCAATTTGAAATTGTACGGAAGCAAAGTTTTCGTGAGATTACCCGAGATTAAAAGAAATTCGAAATGGGACAGAAAAGCAGACATTGGTAAACTTGTAGGTTATGAAAACGTTGGATACAGAGTTTTGGTCAATAATAAAATTATAGTCGCAAGACACGTAGATTTTATAGATGAAAATGAAAATTTAGTAGGATTTAAAGGTGAAGACGAAACTGATGATGAATCGATAAAAAGCCTTGACGAATGCTCTGAATCAAACGAAATTCACGAAAATATAACAAATACCGAAAATAAATTGAGAAGGTCACAGCGTAAAAAAAGGGAACCTGAAAGATACGGTCAAACGAGTTCACATTTCATTTATGTAAATTTAGTGAGCGCTGATAGTCCTAGGACCTACGAAGAAGCCCTAAGGGGAAATGATTGCGACTTATGGAAAGAAGCAATGGATCGAGAAATGAATTGCTTGACTAAAAATAAAACGTGGAAATTAGTAGAGAAACCAAAAAATAAGAAAATCTTAGATTTGAAATGGGTATTCACAAATAAATCTAATAATCGAAAAAAAGCGAGATTAGTTGTTCGAGGTTTTCAA
This sequence comes from Andrena minutula, assembly GCA_929113495.1. Classification (NCBI taxonomy): domain Eukaryota; kingdom Metazoa; phylum Arthropoda; class Insecta; order Hymenoptera; family Andrenidae; genus Andrena; species Andrena minutula. The sequence goes on from OV815993.1 coordinate 24,267,495, forward strand.
CAAAAGGAAGTACTGGAAGATTTATACTCACCAGTAGCAAAAGTACAAACGTTAAAATTACTATTATCTTACTGTTGTCAATATGGTTTAATGATTATGCAAATGGATGTCGAAACAGCATTCCTAAATGGAACTGTAAAGTCTGAAGTATTTGTAAAACAACCTATGGGTTATGATGATGAAAGCGAAAAGGTGTGTAAATTAGAAAAGGCATTGTATGGGTTGCGTGAAAGCTCAAGAGCTTGGTACCAGTGTTTCGACGATTATATGGAAAAATTAGGATTTCAAAGAAGCGAAAGTGATTATTGCCTGTATATAAAATATGGAAGCGATGATATTATATACTTAATTCTATTTGTAGACGATTTGTTGATATGTGGAAAAAGCCGAAGAAAAATCGACGAAGTTAAAACCAAACTGTCAAATAAATTTGCAATGAAAGACTTAGGGGAAGTAAAGACTTACTTAGGAATTAATATTGAGTATGATCATAAGAAATGTGAGATGAGACTAAACCAAAGTGATTATATAGAGTCATTAGCGAGACAGTATAATATTGAAAACTGTAAACCATATTGTACGCCGATGGAACAAAACCTGAGTTTGGAACCCGCACAGTCCGCCTCAGATGATATAAAATATAGAAATCTTATAGGAGCTCTATTATATGTTAGTTCAGGAACCAGATTGGACGTAAGCTATAGCGTAAATTATTTAAGTCGTTTTCAAAACAGTTACGACGAGACTCATTATAAGTACGCATTAAGAATTCTAAAATACTTGTATTCAACAAGGGAGCTAAAATTAACTTACAAAAGAGACTTAAATGCTGAAATTATGGATTGTTTCGTTGACGCCGACTGGGCTGGTGATAAGGTAAATAGAAAATCCACAACTGGATTTGTAATAAGATTCTTCGGAAATGTGATATACTGGAAGTCGAGAAAGCAGGGTAGCGTGACAAAATCGTCAACTGCCGCCGAATATGTAGCTTTATCAGAATCAGTGAGCGAAATTAAATTTATAAAGAAATTATTGAAAGATTTCAAAATAACAATCGAGACACCAATAAAAATTTACGAAGACAATTCAGGAGCTATTGCTATAGCCAAATATGGAAACTTGACAAAGAATTCTAAGTACATCGAAGTACATTATCATTTTGTAAATGAATGTTACGAAAGTAAAGAAATTGACATTATAAAAGTAGATTCTGAGAATAATATAGCTGATATCTTAACGAAGGCCCTAAGGAAAAATAAATTTGAAAAATTTAGATCGCTATTAAAATTGGTTTGATTGATCTATAAAAAAGGTATATGTGTATTGTTCAAGAGGCAAATTTATTGTTTAAGGTCTAGAATTAAAATTGGTAAGAGAACTTGTGATATAAGTACAACGAAACAAATTTATATGAAGCGGAAATGTAGCGAGAAATTAAGGAGATGTGTTAAAATATGTGTAATTTCCATCCGCTACATATACGCATGCGTGTGAAGATAGGTGCGTGCGCAGCGACTTCATAGTACACACTTTATAGTTCGCAGTTCGTAGTTCGCACGACGCAGTATCGAAAGTCAGTGGCTGTGTTCCGATTCACGCATTATGCGCATAGACCGCAGCGCAGACGCTGCGCGCATGAACCGCGTTCCGTTTCCAGCAGCGCATGAACCGCAGTAACGAAACGGAACGGGTTTCGATGCGTCTGATGCTCGTGAGGTTACGCGGGAATGTTCAAACTTACTTACAAATAGCTATGCAGTTGGATGGATTACGGTTAATTTAATTCGAGACTTTTGGACGGTGGTCAAAGCACGCTTCCTAACAACATCGGTTACTTCGTCTTAAGGATCGGGGACCGACTCTTAACGAAATTTGATGGCTTTATTGCTGGATTTTCTCAACCCGAGTTTTTCTATTCTTCTTGAACAGCGATAATTATTGAAAGCGAAGACCATATTTTATGAGTTTTACAGGACGAACTACTGCTTACCCAGCGTAATTTGGTAAACAGATGTGTAATGGAAAAATGAAGTTATTTATTATCCGCGTCCGGGGTAAACTCAAGGTTTTGAAGGCTATTGAATAGAACCGCAGGCTCTCGTACGTTTTCTGGTTTAGAGTATAGCTGTAAAGTTAGCATTATAAGAGCACGCTCGAAAAACTTAGCAGTAAAAGCCTTTAAGAATTAGAAATGCGCGCTACGTATTTGCTTCCTTCCTCATCTTTCGTTTCGACCCTGCCTAAAACCTTCTAGGGATGTGTTGTTCGCTTCGAAATTGAGTCTGTTACGTTGGTTGCAATTCATACAGCGAGTGCAGAGATGGCAGTACCAATTTCGTAGAATTCCCTAGAATCTTCCAACTTCTAGCTCATAATGCGTGCAGCAAGTGCAGAAAATAAAAGCATGGGCAGTCCATGCGCATATTACGCGCATGCGTATTTGTCGCTTTACGTGTGCTTCTGTATTCTGGTTTTTATATGAACTGCTAGTTTGAAGTGTCTAATTAGTTTTTATTCTTATAACCGAGAAAGTATAAATTTACGTTGTAACAAAGTTGGAAGCAATAACATAAAAACGTCCATTTGACTGGAATTACAGAATTAACGTGGGGTAATTCTGGCCATGATTATTCTTTATAAAAGAAGTGGGAAAACTGTAAAATTAATAAACAAATATTATTTTTATGTTTTAAAATTAATTACTATATACATGAATCACAAATGTATTCTTCAGGGCTATTCCATCCTGAACATTCTTCATATTATTATATGCCCATAAAATTTAATTTTTTCATTTTGAGTTTTTATGTGGAAGCGTGTAAAGTAATATTCCCGGCTTCATTCTGCCTTATTCGTAATTCTTTTATGTCAGTTGCATTTAAGCCAGAAAAAAGTAATGTTAAAAGCTGGCTACGATTACCCCTCAATTTTGGCCGGTCTTACCTCACAACACATATTGAAATAATATAGTAATACACTACATTGAATTTTCATATCAATGAAAACAATAATATTTTGGAAGGATGTTAAATTATAAAAAGTTGACAAATATAGCGTAAAAGAACGAAATATCCAATAAGCATTTATTGTCATGTAGCATATATGTAGGTTATATTTTCTGTCACTTCGAGTAGCGGACCACATAATTTCGTGCATGTTTTTTAAAGCGTACGTAAAGAGACAAATACGCATGCGCGCATGAACTGCACGCTTCATGCGCTAGAGGTGGGAGAATTCTAGGGAATCGTATGCGCCACCAACGCAACCAATGCACGCATAGAATGAAACGGAACGGTTTTCTCTGCGGTCTATGCGCATAATGCGTGAATCGGAACACAGCCAGTATTCCACGAATATCTATGTCATCTAATGTGTAATAAAGATTATAAAGTATTGTTATCGTTCACACTAGTAGTGAAAGTGTATTACAATAATTATTTCCGTGATCCGGAGACCTCAATTCAAAACAAACATACCTTCACTCGAATATTGAAGTCTTTGATCCACTTTTCAGAAACTTTTACACCCCACAAATAATATAAACGTTTCTCTTTCAGTGATGGATGCCCGACTGATGCTCAATTGTCAGTATCGTCGTCTATTGTGTCTAGGGATCTAAGTAGTTTACACGATTGTCTGAAGAGTTCATTATTTCTTTATCGAAATATTACGAAGTTCCATGTTACCTGCCTTTACCCTATTTTAAATAAAATCGCTCAACTTACAATTTTGTATATTTTTTATTCACTTTTTTTTTAAAGACGAGAACGAAAGGAAATGAATGATATATGATATAGTAGGTCAACTGACGAAGGAGTCTGTCAGCCGGTTGCCCTTCCGGGCGGGTGTGTTACCGAATACAAAAATGCTTTTAACTACAAAACTAAGCATTGGACATAATACATAAATATGTGCGTAATGCGTATACCAACTCCTTTTATTATTTTAGTGAGTAAACCGATCCTGATAAAATATCCCACATTATTATAAATTCCTGTATACAGCGTATACAACGTATACTTTTAATGAAAAATATAAACGCTTATATTCTATTGCTAAATTAAGATTTTTTGTTACCACTTTCGTATTTTACTAAATTAAAAAAAAATGTTAGCATTTGTAAGTAAATTCAAGCATACTTCTAATTCTGGATAGATTCAATTTCATGTCACGTCCCGGGTGAAGGTCTTAGGGGACAATGACATAGGGGAATTAATGGGGGCCCAGGCGAGGATCTTGAATCCTGCACACTGAGGGTAGAGGGAATTTAGGCGAGGATCTTGAATCCTACACGCTGAGGGTAGAGGAAATTTAGGCGAGGATCTTGAATCCTACACACTGAGGGTAGAGGGAATTTAGGCGTGGATCTTAAATCCTGCACACTGAGGGTAGAGGGAATTTAGGCGAGGATCTTGAATCCTACACACTGAGGGTAGAGGGAATTTAGGCGAGGATCTTGAATCCTACACGCTGATCGACCATGGAAGGTTTAATGAACTGGGTTGTATCGGGGAGACACCCGTTAGAGCACTTGTTTTGGTTTGCCTTGGTAATCGGATTTACCGTTGCATTATTGTAAAAGACACACGTAATAACTTCGCGAAATTCGACTAGTCATACGGTTAAGCGAGAGCTATACGAAAGTAAGTTAGTAAACACCGTGATGCTTTCCGCGGTCGTTGCCTGTAATCAGCTGTTCCGGTAGCCTGTTTGGATTTAGGGATGTTCGTAGTCGAAGGATTGACACAATAGATCGAAGCGTGATTTAAAGTAAAATTGTTTATTCACTTTGTAGCTTTTTGGTAATATGCCATGCACTGTTATTGTGCTGGTTGTTAGGTGTTATAATAACGGGTTGGCGATGAACATAACATTTATATAGCGTTTATGAGTTATAGGATATGAGTATGAACATGAAACACAATATATATTAATAAGCTAGAATGATTTAAGCAATAAGCGTCAATAAGAATAATTGATAATGATGATGGTGATACACAGTGGTATTAATGGTAATTATAATCTCTTACAATTCTTGATGATTGAAGATAGGTGAATTTAGTTTAAATAACACTTTGGCGAGCGTGTCCTTTCGGAGCTGGTATTGCGCGAAAGAGAGCGTGTCCCTTCGATCCTGGTATTTCGGCGAAAGAGGACTTCTGTCTCGGAACCCTTGTATTTATATGATTTTACAAGGGGTTGCGGGGGTACGCGCGGTATGGACTTTGCCCCGCTTATATAATATTTTACGGTATGAAGGGGGGTGCGCAGTATGCACCTTGGTCTAATTATAAACATGTGTCACGGTAACTTTTGGGGTTTTTGCAGGGACCAAAGGTTGATCTATATTTGGACTCGCAGTTTTTCTTCTAGTGTTTTTATACACGTGATTTTGAAATGCTCAACTCCTCGAATGGATTTTGGGTGTTTTAATAGGAAAGGGACGTCGCACAGTGGGCGATTTTGGCAATCTAGCTTTACTTTATTGAAAAATAAATTCTTCCTGAAGATAAAAACATTCATGTCATAATATGATATACAAGTTCCATTAATAGTACCGTTAGTATTTTTATGAATTTCTTTTACAGGTATTTATAAAATGAGGTTTTATGTTTGTATTGTAATTTTGTGCTTCATTTTTAAGAGTAAATAATTCTAGTGTTTGTTAATATTTTTCAATTTTGTTTTTTCTAATGTATTTTGGACAATATAGCGGATATTACCAAGTCTTGTAAAAAGATTTTTTTATAGTATTAACATTGTACAATACAATAAAAGTTTTTTTAAGTTTCAGAAGACTTTAAAAATTTTCTGCAACTCCCTTCAATCAAATTCAAAGCGCATATCAATTAATGACTAAAAAGGATTATGTTGTAAAAAAATTTGCTGCTCATATTTGCTCGTTTTGAAGAAAATCAATTTAACATGTAACACGTTCGAGACGAAAACGCGCTCTTCATTCACGCGCCCGAGAAAGCGATATGCGTCCCCGAGTTATGGGGAATCTAAACAAACTCTTCAGTCTCGCGTTCAGAAAAGCGATAAGCATCTTTTATAAACAGTTCGCGTTCCCATTTCCAGCTCGGCATTAGCTTTTCATTAGTTCTCGTGCAATCTTTGTCTGCAACGCATCGCAATCGGTCTTCTTGCTGTGGATCTTGTGGTATTTGTTAAAAAGTTCAGTTTAGTTAGTCCATTTTTAGTGTAGTGTCTTTGTTCTACGTGTAGTTATATTATTCTTAGTGTAGTTAGGGGAACTAGGGGCATGACGGGGTAGTGAGGTAAGATGGGGTATCTCCGTAAACCCTACTTAAAAGATGCTAGGCACGTAACAAATACATCATTAGGAAACCATTGTGTTATAATAGTGTGGTCGCTAGCAAAAGTGAGTGGGGGAGTACGCGTTTTTTGTTTATAGCAGTGAATCGTTTACGTGCTGTGTCGATGTTATTTCGTATGCCAAAAAGATTTGAAATAAATATATATTTAAGAACGGTAAGTCTATTATTTTTCTTCTATGATAATCTCCGTTTCATCTATTTTAAGGTGACATATTCACAATTTCAATATTTCTTTATTTGTTGTACAAATATATTAATCTTTGAAAAACGATGCTTTGAGGCAAGATGGGGTCCTTGATACGGGGAATGACGGGGTACCCCGAATGGGGTTAGGTCGGGGTACCCCATCATTCCCCATATCATGTTTGTTCAAGTGAGATTAAGCAACGCCATCGTTCTCTATTATAATTTAATTCAAATAAATCTCGTTATTTTTAGTTGGAATTTATAAAATGGTCAGAACATATAAGAAAAAAACCAGACGGGGAGACTGGTCAATAGAAATGATGAAAGACGCTGTAAATAAAGTTTTGAGCAAGAAAATGGGCTACAAGAAAGCTGCTCAAGCATATTCGATCCCACAGACAACATTGGAACGTTACGTTAAGAAATTAAGACAAGAAGGTGAAGTGACCATAGGTTTACCTTTAGGGCCAATGAAGACTGTATTTTCCCAGATAGAAGAAGAGGAATTTGTAGAATATCTAAAAGATATGGAAAAACGCCTGTTTGGCTTAAGTACCATTGATGTAAGAAGAATAGCCTATCAACTGGCCGTAAAGAATGGAAAACAACATACTTTTAACATCGATAAGGAGATGGCAGGCGTAGATTGGCTAAAGGGTTTTTTAAAGCGTCACCCTGATTTGTCTATTAGAAAACCTGAAGCCACTTCAGTGGCTCGGGCAATGGGATTCAATAAAGTCTCTGTGTCCAAATTTTATCAATTGTTAGGGGACATATATGACAAATATAAATTAACTCCTGCCAAAATATACAACTGTGACGAGACCGGAATATCAAACGTTTCGAAAACGAAATGTAAAATAATAGCACAGAAAGGAAGAAAACAGGTAGGGGCATTGTCTTCTGCAGAACGCGGTCAGACTGTAACTGTCGAAATTTGCTTTAACGCATGTGGTTCTTATATCCCTCCGCTGATGATATTCCCCAGGCAAAGAATGAAACCCGAATTATTAGACCATGCTCCACCAGGAACTATTGCCAAATGCAATGGTCGAGGTTGGATGACCAGTGAAATATTTGTGAGTTGGCTTAAACATTTCATTCATTTTTCAGGAGCCACACCCACAAATCATGTGTTACTTCTTCTTGATGGACATGCAACGCATACAAAAAATTTGGAACTTATAGAACTAGCTCGGAAAAACGGAGTGATAATGCTTTGCTTTCCTCCGCACTGCACCCACAGGCTTCAGCCTTTGGATGTGTCCTTTATGAAACCCTTAAACGTGTACTATGACCGGGCTGCATCTAATTGGTTAAGATCGCACCCAGGTCGAATAATTACGATGTATCAGATAAGCGAGATTTTTGGTCAAGCATATGCTCAAGCAGCAACTATGATAACTGCTATAAATGGTTTCAGAAAATGCGGAATTTGGCCGTTCAACCAGGATAATTTTACAGATTTTGATTTTATTGCTGCAGAAACGACAAACATACCGATTGCAATAGAAACGACAAGCATAACAATTCCTGCAGTCTGATATCGTCTCAGGTCAGGAAAATGCCCCTCCTGTTTTTAATCCCGAACCATGTTGTTCACGCAGCTTGACGGACAAAAATTGCGATAGTGTACCTATAATTCCATCACCTGTTAGAGCTGTTTGTCGTGATCTAACATCCAGCTTTGAAAATACTTCCCCCAAAGACATTTTGCCAATTCCTGCAGTTCAACGGACAGAGAACAGAAAGAATTCCCGCCGGGGAAAAACTGCAATTCTCACTTCTACTGCGTATAAGAAGGAACTCGAGAGTGTAAAAAGTTCACTAAATAAGAAATCTTGTAATCCGAATGACCGTCAATTGAAGAAGAATGCAAAGAAACTGAAGAAAAAAACAGCAAAATCTACAAAATCAGTAGAAGAAGACTGCGAATGTTTATATTGCCAGGGTTCATACCTGCAATCCACAGAGGCTTGGGTTGCATGTCAACTCTGTGGACGCTGGTCCCACAATTCCTGCGCAGGGGTTGATGAAAACAATTGTGAAGAAATTCACATTTGTATTGGGTGTGAAAACACTTAAGGAAATCAATTCGGAACCCCCTTTTCGGTACCCCATTTTCGGTACCCCATCTTACCCCGCGGTAGGGGCAAGACGGTTTCTTTCCATATGTTTTATAAACTTTAATAACTTAGACACCTGACCTCCCATAGTCTCAAATGTGTAACAAATCTTAAATCAGTAACTTATAGTTGTATTTGGAATAATAAAGACTTAATTGATAGGTACAATCATCACTTTATTTGCATTTTTCCTTAGCTTCCCCATCATGCCCCTAGTTCCCCTACATTGTTCTTAGTGTAGTTGCATTATTCTCAGTGTAGTTACTCTTGTGTATACAATAATTTCAATTTAGTTACTTTAAACATGTGTGAAAACATAACGAAAAGACATCTGTTTAATTTCTGGATAAATTCATCCAAAAAAAGTAGTGATGAAGTGACTTCGTTTATTTTGCATAAATATAATATATGTGAACCTGATGCAGAAGCAATGTCTGACCTACAAAAATCAGTTTCGTGCTTTATAGCAAGACTTAAAGCAAAGTGGGAGAAATGCAACAGGCAGTTGGACAGATTTGTTTCCAACAATGAAAACTGGCTAAATTCGGAATTTGTGTTAACGAATAAAATTCTATCCTTCGCACAGTCTTCTTCAACATCAAGATCAAAAGTTGGAAGACCCGAAATACCATTTGATCAATGTTCCAGTCCGGTGAAGAAGCGAAAGGTTCAAGACCTGTTAGAGACTAAAAGTAAGGAAGAGGTTTTGTTAGCAGCAGAATTGAGCCTGAGATCATCAGGAAAAAGAGATGCAGCAAAACTTGTTAGGGAATTATCTCGAAGTTCTCCTAAAGCAGCGACAAATATAAAGAAACTAAGAACCGTTTGTAATCGAACGAACGCGAACGCAGTATTAAACGGTGAACAAGCACTTGCGCTTATGGTCAACGCAAGGTTGAGTAGCAATCAATACAAAATGATTCGAAAACAGTGGAAAAGTCTCGGAAATAACGGTTATCCTAGCTATGAAATTATTAAACGTGAAAAGCAAAAGTGTTATCCCGTCGAGTCATCTATAAAAGTTACAGAAGATTCAGCAGAAGTAAAGGTGCAAAACTTAATGGATCACACTACTCAACGTATTTGCTCTCTAAAAAAAGATTTCTTAAAAAACATATCAAGTGATTTAAGTACTTTTTCATTTTTTCTAATTGCTAAATGGGGTTGTGACGGGAGCTCTAATCAAAGCCGTTATAAACAAAAATTTACAAATCCGGAATCTGACAATGAAAATTTATTTGCTATTTCGATGGTCCCTCTTCAGCTGTATTATTTAGATTCAGGTAAAAATAAAACTATTATTTGGTTCAACCCGAGTCCTTCTTCCGTAAGGTATTGTCGACCGATTAAACTACTGTATAAAAAGGAATCTGTAGATTTAATAAAATTTGAGATAGATCAAATTAAATCGCAAATAGATGAACTTCGACCTGTGAGAGTTATGTTTGAAAGTATTGAAATACTGGTAACATGTCAACTACTCTTCACAATGGTAGATGGTAAAATATGCACTTCACTTTCGCAATATACTTCTGCTCAAGTCTGCTATATATGTGGCGCAAAGCCATCGGAAATGCATAAAGACATAATTAACAAACCATTAAACAATGAAATGTTAAATTTTGGTATATCTCCATTACATTCATGGATTAGGTGCTTTGAATGCTTGTTGCACATAGCTTACCGACTCGAAATTAAAAAATGGCAAGTACGTTCAGCAGTCGAGAAGGAAAAGGTTGCCAATAGGAAGAAGGAAATACAAATTAAATTTAAAACCGAAATGGGTTTTTTAGTGGATGTTGTTAAGCAAGGGCATGGAACTACAAATGACGGAAACACTGCCAGAAGATTTTTTAAAAATACCGACACTTCGGCAGCAATTACCGGAATTGACAAAACCATAATTCATCGATTTCGAGTAATTTTAGAAACCATATCCACCACTTCAGAAATAGATTCCGTTAAATTTGCTGCGTATACTGAAGAAACAAGAAAATTATACGTAAAACTATATCTGTTGCGCGCTACATGTGTAAATATAGGAGAGCTTCCATCAGCACCGTAATCGGCCGAAGGCCACATCTTAGTTAAATGTGAATGGCTCGGGAAAGACCATCCGAGGGAAAGCAGTCTTGTAATTTATGAGACTGCCTGGCAGACCCAGGTCTGCCGTGCGTCCCGCCTGACACTTGGGACCGTTGGAGGGTGGCGAGGAACTAGAGCCTCAATGACTCTTTGTGTAGTCGACTCCGGCGTTCCCGGGGTCCGGTGATATTGGCCAGACATCTTGTGTCACCTTAGGGCGCCTTGGACGACGTTTCGGAGACGGGCTGTTTACCCGTATTTCATTATATCGACGACACTACAGTTTCCAGAGTTCTCCTTATCTAGGGGCTGGGTGGGCCGTTCCTTTGGCGATGCAACGACCAATTGGAAGTTCATTCGTTGTGGGGCCCACCAAGGAGTCAGCCTGGAAGGGAGGATTTCTGGCGGTTAACAGGAACGACTCCGTCGTGGAGTCAGACACTGTAAGACACCCAAATACATCGGATACGTTCCGAGACTCCACGGGGGAGTCGGGTATATAGTTTATTCCGGTAATCACGGTCTCCTCCGGAGATGAGGAAGACGTGAACTGTTCAGAGTCGGCTGACAGTTATATTACACACTCACTATTCTTGTTATTATTGTTGTTAACGTTTTGGTTGGTTAATATATATATATTCAGTTCACTGGGTATCCATTATAAGTTACATGCAGTCTCTCAATTTATTTACCCTAATCACGGTAACACGTCGTTGGGGTATCGCGTAATTCCCGGTGTCGGCATTACCGTAGCGGGGCCTTACAACCCCCGTTGACCTGCTTCATTCAAGACGGTCTCATCGAGGTTGCGCGAGAAACATTGGTCCTTCGAGCCGGATCTCAGTGACGTATGGACTTCTACATGTGGTTTAGTGCAACAGAATTAGTGAGTGTTGGTGACCGGATATAGAACAGTGTCTCCATTCGCTGCATTTCAGCGGATGAAAATTTGGTTTACACAATAGTGCACGAAAAGGCGTGGCACTAAAGTGTTCGTGCATCGGTTTGGCACATCAGTGCCCGGTACATCCGCTTCAAGAGACAGCGGATCGTGTTTATAGTTTGCATCACAGTGCAATCCCTCCAGAGGCCAGGTAACCTGCACAACCCCATACAGCATCCATTCAAGGATGTCAGATATGATGGCGGACCTCAACAATTGAAGTCCTCGCTTTAACAACGGAAGAAGCATTGGACGCATCATCGGGGAAGTGCTACGGTCAATCAACCAGCCAGCGATCACGGAGGAAATTAAGTGCCAAAGTGTCGCAGGGCCTCAACAAGGTTACGGAGGTGGGTGTCAACTGCCAACTAAATGCAGCACCCAGTTACATTCACGTGAGCTGTACAAACTCACGAAGAGCGGAGGACGTAGCTGCCTACCAAGTGCAGCAGCCTGTCAGCTCATCCAGTACAGCAGAGGAACGAGCTACCCAGGATACGTAGCAGCCTCTCTTCACACGGCATCAGGAACCGCGTGGACCGTCGGCAAGGCAAGGACGGGCCTTGTCACCGCTCAACCAAAGTCATCAGGGGACGGAGCTGCCGAACGAGCGCAGCATCCTCATCGGGACATCATTCCAGTGATCGACGATTTTGCGAGCGTGTACATTGCTGACAACACATGCGTAAGTCCGTTTAAATTGTTAATGTCGGACTCTGTAATCTCGGTCTAAGATTTCGAACATTTTTAAATCATCGGTTTCATTGATAATTAATTGCTATTCAGAATGGCAAAGTTAACGGCAGAACGCATGCATTCTCTTAAATCCAAGCGTTCAGCGTTCAAACTTAGACTAGAGGCATTTAAATTGGTACTGGATACTTATGGTTCGGATAGCTCAGAGCTATTTTATCATGTAGAAGATGTATGGCCTGGAATGATGAGCGAGTATCTCACATTCTCAGACAGTCAGTCAGAGTTAGACTCGGCTGACGATTCAGGGACATTAATGAGAGAGAGGATTGGCCTCAAAACTCTATACACTAAATGTGCAGAACAGATAGAGGACATCCTCCTTGGAGATGCCTCAGACGACGATACACAGTCGTGCCCAAGTTTAAAAACTGGGAATTCGGGTGATTCGGGTCTCTCTGATCGCATGTCATACGAGTACGGTTTCTCGTTAGACAAGTTCGGGGATACTTTTAATCGTGAACTTTGCGATAGCAGTAGCGATCCAAATCTCTCTGATCGTGTATCGGACGAGTACGGTTTCTCGTTGTACAATTTTGGTGTTGATTGCGTATTCAATAACGGGAATACTTTTAACCATGAGCTTTGCGATAATAGCATCGCAACAGTTCCACATTACATCGTTCAATCAGAAGATGCCATACCGCATATAGACAATCAGTTATGCGAATCCCAATTCACGGGAAATGTTTTAAACCCTCAGGTCATTTCGAGCAACCAAGCAACTGGTCCGTGCTCAAGTAACAATATGTTACGAATTAAAAACGGAAAGACAGAGGACACTCAAAGTCCATTAATGTTACAACCGTGTACATCAGTGTTTATGCCTCTCGTGGCACTTGATCGTCAATTAAATGACGAATCTTTCGGAAGTGAGATTCGCGCATCGGCGGAATCATATTATTCTCAAGCTCCAGAACACGGTGTTCGTATGGCATTACCCTCTAACTCTTTCATGGAAATTAAGCATTCGGGAAATGCAGAGCTTGATTCGGTTCGTTTAAAATCAACGGACAAAAACGTGTTAAATTCAATTTTCCTGTGCAATGGCAACACGGTCGTTAGTCATTGCACAGGTAAGGTTCAGGAGACCCTTCAGGGTCAGCAGGTAGCTTCGACAGGTGAGGCACCTGAGAGGGCGTCGGTCCCAATCGCGACCGCGTCAAGTGTATCGCGGCACAATACAGATTTTTGGCTAGCACCAACAATTACTACGACTACGGTTTGTCGGGAAACAGAGAACAATACAATCGTTCTGCGGGAAATGCTTTCCAGCCTATGGCGTCGCAAACCATCGAATTGCTCCAACTCGGGTAGGCACAGTCAGGAACGTGCTTTTGGTAAGTCCTTGATGCATCACATCAAGTGTGATTTAATATCAACTCGCAAGTTGATGATTGCATGGTATTTTGCAATATCGACTGCGAGGACTTACGACCCGCGGAAAGGGTCACGCGTGAAATTCCCGGTATCGGAATATATCCGGGGAAGTATCATAGCTCTACACGAGCACAGGCAAGAAGGTGCCTTTGATAATTCATTGATGCATCACATCAAGTGCGATTTTGTAGTGATTTGTAAGTTCATGAATACATTGCATTTTGCAATATCGGTTTCGAGGACTTACGACCGTCGGAAAGGGTCACGCATGAAACTCACGGTGTCTGAAAACATCCGTGTACGAATCATAGCTATACGCGAGCACAATCAAGAATGTGTCTTCAATGATTCGTTGTTACATCGCATTAAGTGCGTTTTGGAATCAACACGGAAGTTAATAAAACTATCCCATATTAGAATTTGGGTTTTGGGAATTTATGACCCTTGGAAGGGGAAGAGCATTAATGCTCATTACAAATATATATATATATACATATTTATAGAATTAGTAAATTCTCAAGGTTCGTGCTGTACACGAAACCAGTCGGGTGTAGGAACGGTATGTTAGTTCCATGGACTTATCCATGCCGCGGGTTCATGTTCGTTGTTCAACAAACATTTGTTCCACATGAGCCTGTAGCTACACACAGGTGTTCTTCAAACATATGGACACATGTATTAATTTAAGGTTAATATAATCAAACGGGTTTAATTTGTTAGACAAACAAATAAGTAATTCATTTTAGGTTAGACAGTACCATCGCGTTTCTATCGCTCTGGGTATAGGCTCTCATTCGCTCTCTGAGAATCACGGACGTGCGCTCATGATTGCACATAGAGGCGAATGTACGAAGTGCCATTGATTTCCATAAGGCACAAGCATTTATAGTAAACAAAATGCGTGGAACCGACGAGTCCACCAAGGCCATAGTCAGATTACAGTTTGAACGCTGAACAAGCTTAATTCAGGTTTCAAGTCAAAGATTTAAGGCTTAAGTTCCTTATCTTCAAATCAGGTGGATTTAAGAATTCATTTTACATCGTATTCAGGTTACAGATCTTGTGCAGTATAAGATCTAGCGATGTGATCACCGGTAAAATGAATACATGTAAAGGAGTTACAGGTGAAGAACACCATTGCTTTACGTTTCATTCAGGATTCTATGGCTTCAATTATATTTCAGTTCATGGTTTGCTTCTGTCGTTCTCAACATTTCATTCGGTTTTCATATACTGGCAAGTTTACCCAGTTTCATTAGTATTCGAGTCGACATTAGCAATAACGAGACTTTATATATACTCGTGTGTGCGAAATAGATTTAAGATATCTATAAGTAGCGTATTTAGCCACCGTTCGGGCATAAGGGCCCGGGAGGAGCAGCAGTACCTGGTCAGAGGAATGACCGTTGATCAAGCGATGGCCACGATTTAAGAATCGTAATTAGCGGAATCCATCCCTTCAAATTGGACACGGCCGTCCTTCCAGGACATGACAATACATCGCCATGCAGTAGACTTGAGACAGGGTTCTCAGGGTCCAACCAAGTTCCGGCGGCATCGTTCGTATGGTTACCGTTGAAATGGTTGCGGACATGCTGGGCCGAGCTATCGGGAAGTTCGTACTGCTGCCCCCCTAGGTGTAAGAAGACTTTTCATGGATACCAGCTTCCAAGGGGGAAGCATGGCAGCGCTATATATCCGTAGTAATAAGTACACGCACACAAACATACACATTTTGCGCTCACGGTTTTGTATTCGGTTGATCGGTGCCCTCTCAACGGGGAAGCATGTTGCGCGCTACATGTGTAAATATAGGAGAGCTTCCATCAGCACCGTAATCGGCCGAAGGCCACATCTTAGTTAAATGTGAATGGCTCGGGAAAGACCATCCGAGGGAAAGCAGTCTTGTAATTTATGAGACTGCCTGGCAGACCCAGGTCTGCCGTGCGTCCCGCCTGACACTTGGGACCGTTGGAGGGTGGCGAGGAACTAGCGCCTCAATGACTCTTTGTGGAGTCGACTTCGGCGGTCCCGGGGTCCGGTGATATTGGCCAGACGTCTTGTGTCACCTTAGGGCGCCTTGGACGACGTTTCGGAGACGGGCTGTTTACCCGTATTTCATTATATCGACGGCACTACAGTTTCCAGAGTTCTCCTTATCTAGGGGCTGGGTGGGCCGTTCCTTTGGCGATGCAACGACCAATTGGAAGTTCATTCGTTGTGGGGCCCACCAAGGAGTCAGCCTGGAAGGGAGGATTTCTGGCGGTTAACAGGAACGACTCCGTCGTGGAGTCAGACACTGTAAGACACCCAAATACATCGGATACGTTCCGAGACTCCACGGGGGAGTCGGGTATATAGTTTATTCCGGTAATCACGGTCTCCTCCGGAGATGAGGAAGACGTGAACTGTTCAGAGTCGGCTGACAGTTATATTACACACTCACTATTCTTGTTATTATTGTTGTTAACGTTTTGGTTGGTTAATATATATATATTCAGTTCACTGGGTATCCATTATAAGTTACATGCAGTCTCTCAATTTATTTACCCTAATCACGGTAACACGTCGTTGGGGTATCGCGTAATTCCCGGTGTCGGCATTACCGTAGCGGGGCCTTACAACCCCCGTTGACCTGCTTCATTCAAGTCGGTCTCATCGAGGTTGCGCGACAAACAATATCCTTGGTACTATATGCCGTCAACTGTCCACAAAATTCTTGTTCATGGAAAAGATATATTAGACAACTGTATTTTACCATTAGGACAATTATCAGAAGAAGCTCAGGAGAGTAGACATAAGGACTATAGACGCTATCGAGAAATATTTACGCGAAAAAATTCGCGAATATGTACCAATAGAGACATATTAAATAGATGTCTGTTTTCATCCGATCCAAAAATATCAAGCAACAACGCCTTTTCATTTAAATCATCAAAACAATACAATAGAAGCCCTGACGTCAGCCTACTATTAAAAAATGAAGATCAGAATCCATCATCAGATTCCAGCGATTCACATGATTCGTCTAACGAAAGTGACACTTGACCATTTCTTCTTCATTAAAAACGTGAGTATCACTAGAATTTTATACTTACGATATGCTCTGAAGGTATTAAAACGGTATTAAAAAAACTTTAGACAAATAACTTAATCCAGTAAAAAGTTATTAATTTAGTAAAGCTAGATTGACAAAATCGCCCACTGTGCGCCGCCAGCCCCGTTCGTCGGGCTCATAACGGGAGAATACTGTATTACGAGGAAACCGAGACGGAAAGAAGGCTATGCTTGTAATCCGAATCGAGTCTCGGGGTCCCGAGACTGTCGGGATCTCGAGCAATACAAAAGTATCGGGATCCCGCCCGATCTCGCCCGAAAGTTTCCGGTCCGTCCCGAGCCCGAAAAGTCGGGTAACCGCACACCCCTGGTGATTAGCATGCGAGCTTACGGGTAGCCAATGAAATTCTCGATGCGCACGACGTGATTATTGGTTCAGAGTGTGGGTCCATTTGATGGGCTTAGTAGTCTGGCGCCTGATCTCAGACGAAATACGATATCTCATGAAAGTTTACGAAAGAGGCTTCATATATTGTAGAGTGGTCTAAGTACTTGAAGTATTCAAGCAAAATTCAAAGCAAGTAAAACTCGTTTTTTTTTTCAAACCGAGCGAAAGGTTACACCATTGGAGTTTCAAGCACATAACGCTAACAGGCAAATGTGACATTTATTACTACATATCTTGTAAACTATTAGGGTAAAGTAGCGGAATATGAGACCCATTTCTTAAAAACATCATAACTCTTGACTAACAATAAGAACACTTTTATTAAAATTATTTTAATAAAAGTGTTATTAACAATAAATTCTAAGGTAAATTCGATACACGTTTTAAAAATAGGATATGTAATATGTACACTTTAGCAACTTATTGGAATGTACTATAACAAAGATTTGGTTTATTCATAATAATATAAAAACGAATGTCGTTCAAATACGCAGATAAAAAATGGGTGTCTAATATGAGATCCAGTTTGTTTTTTCCTGAAACTTATTTTTCCTTTCTTTTTTTACAAATTGAGCAAGTGAAATCTATTTCTTCATTACTGCAGTCTTCGTGGGCCCACCACCGGTCTTCATAAGTCCACCACGCCCGTCATACACTTAACTCATTGTTCACCTAGCACATTTCAAGAATAAAGACCTGTGCAAAACAAGCATTTTGTATCATAATTTTCTTTCGTAATCACTTTCATTATTCAGAACAATCTCTTCTTCACTTTCATCAGTTGAACTTTCACAGGACTCGTATTAGGAAGCAAAAACATGATAATTATTAAGTAGCTCCGAAGTTAAATTTTCATTATTTAATGATATACACTAGGGTGGCTCTAACTTACTCTTGGTAAAAAAAATTTTCAAGATTTTCTTCGGGGCACCCCCCAGAATGGTTCCAAATAATTAAAAAAAAATCCATGTAAAATTTGAGCTCGATCGGATAACGGGAAAGGGTGCCCCCGGGCCCTTTGTCACGTCCCGGGTGAAGGTCTTAGGGGACAATGACATAGGGGAATTATTGGGACCCAGGCGAGAATCTGAAATTCTGCACATTGTGGTTCGGGGGAGGTTAGGCGAGGACCTAGAATCCTGCACACTGAGGGTAGAGGGAATTTAGGCGAGGATCTTGAATCCTACACTCTGAGGGTAGAGGGAATTTAGGCGAGGATCTTGAATCCTACACGCTGGGATAGAGGGAATTTAGGCGAGGATCTTGAATCCTACACTCTGAGGGTAGAGGGAATTTAGGCGAGGATCTTGAATCCTACACGCTGAGGGTAGAGGAAATTTAGGCGAGGATCTTGAATCCTACACACTGAGGGTAGAGGGAATTTAGGCGAGGATCTTGAATCCTACACACTGAGGGTAGAGGGAATTTAGGCGAGGATCTTGAATCCTACACGCTGATCGACCATGGAAGGTTTAATGAACTGGGTTGTATCGGGGAGACACCCGTTAGAGCACTTGTTTTGGTTTGCCTTGGTAATCGGATTTACCGTTGCATTATTGTAAAAGACACACGTAATAACTTCGCGAAATTCGACTAGTCATACGGTTAAGCGAGAGCTATACGAAAGTAAGTTAGTAAACACCGTGATGCTTTCCGCGGTCGTTGCCTGTAATCAGCTGTTCCGGTAGCCTGTTTGGATTTAGGGATGTTCGTAGTCGAAGGATTGACACAATAGATCGAAGCGTGATTTAAAGTAAAATTGTTTATTCACTTTGTAGCTTTTTGGTAATATGCCATGCACTGTTATTGTGCTGGTTGTTAGGTGTTATAATAACGGGTTGGCGATGAACATAACATTTATATAGCGTTTATGAGTTATAGGATATGAGTATGAACATGAAACACAATATATATTAATAATCTAGAATGATTTAAGCAATACGCGTCAATAAAACAGTATAATATGATCGCAATAAGCGTTAATAAGCTTTAAGAATAGCAATACAATATAATATGAGCGTAATAAGCGTTAATACGAAATAATATGAAACAATAAGAATATGAATAATTGATATGGATGATGGTGATATACAGTGGTATTAGTGGTAGTTATAATCTCTTACAATGTTTGATGGTTAATGATGATTGAATTTAGTTTTAATAATACTATATCGTTTTCGTTGAAAGAGCGTATCCTTTCGGAGCTGGTATTGCGGCGAAAGAGAGACCTCTGTCTCAGAGCCCTTGTATTTATATGATTTTACAAGGGTTGCTGGGTGTACGCGCGGTATGGTCTTCGATCCGTTTATGTAATATTTAACGGTATGAAGGGGGGTGCGCAGTATGCACCTTGACCTAATTATGATCATGCGTCGCAGTAACTTTTGGGGGTTTTTGTAGGGACCAAAGGTTGGTCTATATTTGGATTCGCGTTTATGCTTCCGGGGTTTTTATACACGTGATTTTGAAATGCTCAACTCCTCGAATGGATTTTGGGTGTTTTAATAGGAAAGGGACGGTGGTGGTTTTGACTGCTTTGGTCATTTAGAGGGTGTGAGACGTGGTCTCGATTTAAGAGGTTTTTGGGGCGAGGGACTTGTTTAGATTCGATAGGAGGGAAGAGTTTGTGCCACATTGGGCAAATAGGTGGGGGATATTTAATGGTTGACCGTCTTGAGATGGGGACCACTAAGGTACATCGCCAAGGTGGTCGAGGTCATGGAAAAGGGGTAAGAATTGAGGTTTGGGGAGATTTGAGTGGAGTTGTATAGTGGTTTATGAGTGAATGTTGTTTTAACTGCGCGCGAAATTTTGTGGGACGTCACACCTTAAACATTTAAATCATGATTTTACAGCTCGCCAAGTCGACTTTATATAACATCTTCGAAGTTATTGGGTAAATCAAAAAATATGTCAAACAAAAGTTGTAGATTCGGACAAGGAGCATCTTTTTTGTTCTATTACTTTTTCTCGTGCGACAAACGGTTTTCGAAAAAAATCCAAAAAACGAAAATAAAGAACTTTTTTTTCTTCAGATATTGAAAGTTTAAATGCTTCTAGAACACTTTTTATTTATGAAGGTAAACAAAAAAAATGAAATTTTTATTTTCGAAGCCTATTTTTTAAACATTTAAGGGGCGGGCATTTACCGAAATTTGCAAAAAGGTAAAAATTTAATTTTTACTTATTTTCAATGTTTGATATGTGATGAATTTTTCATGAAAATATGGCATCGAAATGCGCAAAAATATCGGAGATATAGACGTCAGAAGTGGGGTATTCAAATGCATTTTTCCGACATCATGATTTTATAACATGTTAGCCACGATTACTCGAATACTATTCAACCGATTTACTTCAAATTTTCCATGGCTATATGATACGCTATTACTAAGTTTTTTACACCGCAGATTTTTTATTTCATTCATATTATTTTTTTTTAATACAAAGGACAAGATTTTGGGACCGATTTTTTTACATTTTCGAAGTTCAAGTGAAAAAAACTTAAGGCATTTTTTGAAACATCGGGAAATTACACAATTCTTGTAAATTCTCGCAGTGGAAGATGATAAATAATGTGTAATAAAACAAAAGAAGAAGACTTAACCCTAGTTCGACTGACGAGGCACCCGGGTGACTATTTGAACTTTACCGCCGAAAAAAGATTGTTTCTAAGTATTTTTTTTCTGAGCTTCTATGACATCTCAAACGAATGATTTTTGAGTAGAAAAAACATGCGTAAATGGTTTTTAATTTTTTTCTTCGCCTTACTTTTACTTGTTGAAATGTTTTATTTTCATAGAAAATAAGAATGTACCTAAAATTTTTTTATTGATAATTAGTTATACAAAAATTACAAGGGCAAAAGATGTTTTTTCGATCAACGATCGACGTTGCCACGTTCCGAGAAGTGGCCGGGCGACGCGTCACTCGTCGCAAAAGTAATCGCGTGTCGCCAGCGCGAACATATTCTTTACTTACTTACTGTTATTTAATAAACCTATCCACTACTCCTGGCAAAGTGATTCTCCTTCCTCCTACACGTGTTCTGAGCAATGCCACATGTAATTATTAACATTGCTTACATACGTTATTCGTGCAGATGTACATATAAAATTAGTCACCCGGGTGACTGCGTCAGCCTAAATGAGTTCTAAAATTCGTGAGTCGAACTAAGGTTAATAAAAGAAACTAGTTTATTTGTTCATAACTATTTAAATTGCTGGTTTCGAACCAAAGTCTGTTTTTTATAATCAGGAAACTTTTGGCGATACTCCTTTACAAGATGAAGAACATATTGTGTTTGCTCCTCATTTTTGGTAAATAATTTATTATATTCGTCCATTAATTGAATACTCCTCTCTGCCGTATCATTAACGACCCGCAGTTTCTTTACTAGTTCTAACGCTTTAGTGAAGCTTCTATTTTCAGACCAAGTTGATGGTTCTGTTTGTAGGAATTGGTCATCTAATTCAAATCGTTTAAAAAATGCTTTAGTTTTGCTGGAAACAAATTGTTCAATACCCTTCTTAAAAATTTCAGGAAGTTCGTCGATATGTATTTGTAGGCGTTTTACATTTTTGTTCGATGATTCTGATTTGCAGTTTAAAGCATCAATCATTTTCTGCTTTGATTCGAATGACAAACTCGAATCAAAAAATGCCAATGCTACCGCTTCCGGGCTTAAATACCATAAATGATTTTGAAGCTTTTTTAACGCAACACGGGAGATATCACAATTGACAGTTTGATATTCGAAAAGTTTAGACAGAACACAGAAATCCAAGTACGGTGCTTTAGCAGCACTAGGCGCACAAAACCATGCTTCAACGTATATGCTGACAAGAAAAATGCAAATTTCGCAAAGAGCCTTTTCCTCTTCCGGAGTTAATTGGAATTGATGACGGAACAGAAACATTTTTAAGCAATAAATAGCTTTTGCCATCCATCTCGCATAATGGATGGCTCCCGGAATGCGAAAAGATATTCCACGAGGTGGCGATTCACTAAGAAATATAGCTGTTAATTCGAGAAATTCTCTGTAATCTTCTCGAGGTTGTTTGTGCTTTAGAGTACTTTTAACAAAATCGAGGATTCGGGATATATCATCCTCTTTTAAATGCTTCTGGACATTTTCGTCTTCAATTCCGAATTTGAAATTTTTAGTATTAATGCCAGACCAAGAGTTTTGAAATCGCTTAAAAATTGGTATATTTGGACCTGTGTATTTGCCCATTTTTTCATCGAATACGCTTCTAAGAATTATTTCATATATATGATGCCTACACGGTAAATACAAAAGTTTTTTGTTTAAAGTTTTCTCAATTAAAGTACACGCACCATTCATACGTCCGGTATTTGATGCTGTCGTATCAAAAACTGACGCTTTTACATAATCGTGGAGGCCCCAATCAAAAAGAGATTCACAAACAGCAGATGCCTGCTCTTTTCCACTTCCAGATTCCAATGCGGGTACTCCGAGGAGTTGCTCAGTATCCCCACTTGAAATAATTACAGGAAGTCTCTCAACGGTCTCTTTACCTGTTAAAGCTGGAAGGAGTTTACCATCCCAGTGCACGACGACAGCTTGCAATTCCCACCCCTTAAATTGTTCTTTAAAACTAATGAATGGCTCTTTCTTTACGTATATGCTCTCGTACTCGGTGAATAGACGACCTGCTGATTATTAAATCTAGAACATTATGTCCCAATGCCTCGGCAACGGCAATTATGATGTGAACTGAATCTCTATCACTAAGCTCGTATCTATCTAACGCCGCGGCGAGTTTCGTAGTCATTACTTCGTGATGTCCCCGTATTCTGATTGCCTTTGATGATGGAAGCTCCATGTCTTCTGAAACAGGATGCTCTTCTTGCGGACTATAGTCAGTCGATTTTCCAGCAACCGCTAGTGGAACTGACAAGTCTTCAAAACTGCTGCTTGAAGTTGACGACATCAGTTCGGCAGTTTGTTCTTAAAGAGAGAAGAAATTTATTCATTTCAGAATGTATTAAAAATTGAAAAAATCAGTATTAAAAATTATTTAAATTAAAATTATCCAGTTGATGTATTTGAATGATACAAGATGAAAGTATAGAAATTGGGAAAATTCACACATTACTTACTCAGTTGTTGAAGTTCACGATTGCTACGATCTTTTCTCATCAAGACACGCTCTTTTCGCTCTTCAGTTTTTAGTTCTCTGCTATGTCCTTTGTAATCAATTCCACAGATGTACCCTGGTCGTCCTTTTAGCCTTTGATTAATTAAAAACTGCTTATCTTCTTCAAGATTTATTCTTTCCATGGCGCCTGCATGTGCTACGTCGAACAGATCGTCCAATTTTTATTGGAAAGCACTCTCTTTTTTCATATCAGATGACATTGTTCTTCCTGCGTGTTTTTATATTTGCCTCCATTCATCGTACAAAGCTTCTAATTTTGAAATGCAGTTCTTCACATCTCTAGTTGGAATCCGTGATTTTTTCCAGAAAATGATCACTTCCTGCACAGCTAATTTTGCACTTTCGCGTAAATTTAGCTTTAATACGCCAAGATTAAAAAACAGTACACTTAACACTTGTTTAACTGAAGGCAATTTGCTTTCAGTTATTGTACTTTCTTTCCAAATATTTTATTTCCAAGTAAATAAATTGTGTCACTGTCACGTAAATAAACAGAAGACATTGCGAAATGAACTGTCTGCAGCCTGCACTCTTAGGGGTGCATGAATGAAAGAAATAAAATTGTTTGTACCGACACACACGCGAACACTCTTCCGCTTCTTTCAGGGTTGTAAGAACCGAACAAGCTTCGTGGTACACTTGATACCGAACGACTTCGTCACTCGCTAAATTAATATTAATCTAAACTGTTTTTTATTATCGCGATGAAATAGAACTTGCTGGTCCGAATGATGACCGTGACACGACCGTGTTTCCGTATGAATGTGTTCCTCACGAACGCTAGACGATACAAAGTGCTGTAGTCCGTACGATGACTTCAGTGAGCGACCGACCCTTTGCTTAAAAGACGCTAATTGATTTCTGACCTTCTCCACTTTTTCGACGTCGAAGATGGACAAGACATCAGAATTTTGGGGGCGCCAAAATTCCTGATTGGCCAAGCTTTCCTCGAAGGGGGAGAAACCTTCCCTCTGCGATTTCAGCGAGAGGAAAAAACAGCATTTGACTACCAAACCTAGCCAGGTGTGATCGACCAGAGCATCTTGCCAGGGTCGTGGTTTATTGCTATATTGTCCTGCGAGTCAGCGGTGAATCACGGTATGTACCGGTCCCAAGTCACCTTTAACTGGGCAATAAACGGATTAACTCAGAGCGAAAACAACCGAGATGTCTACAAAAACAGCACGATGTCAATTGCCCCCTATTCGACATCTGGCAGGCAAATGTTTCCCAGAACGCTTCGAAAGTATTGCCTAGTTGTAAAAGACTGAATGAATTTCGTTTCAAGAAATACGAAATTGCCTGCTGTAAACGACCAACGAATTTTCGCCTCGCTTCGAGCCCGCTTTTGTCCCGTACGACGGAACAGAAATCGAAAAAAGGAAAGATGGAAAACTGAAGAAACGCAGAAAAAAAGATAAAAGAGAAAGTTAAGGGAGAAGCGACTCTCCGTCGGCTCGTGCGGGCCTGGTCGCCACATGTGTCTGACGGTCACCAGGCCTAGGTGAAGACTCGAAGATTCAAAATAAAAAACACATTTTCTTTACTCATAAATAAATGTTCATGACGCACTTGAACTTCGAAAATGTAAAAAAATCGGTCCCAAAATCTTGTCCTTTGTATTAAAAAAAAATATGAATGAAATAAAAAATCTGCGGTGTAAAAAACTTAGTAATAGCGTATCATATAGCCATGGAAAATTTGAAGTAAATCGGTTGAATAGTATTCGAGTAATCGTGGCTAACATGTTATAAAATCATGATGTCGGAAAAATGCATTTGAATACCCCACATCTGACGTCTATATCTCCGATATTTTTGCGAATTTCGATGCCATATTTTAAGGCAGGCGTGCACAGCTAAATGCCCGCGGGGCAAAAATTTTCGGAAGCGTAGGGAAAGAGCATCGTAAACGCAGTCATGAACAACAGTGCTGTGGTGGGGAGTGTTCGCGAGTGAAGTGTGCCGGTGTACGTCAGCAATCCACCTAACAGTTTACACGCATACTACTTCAGCTAGTGGCAACAGGGAGGGGGCACAGCTCGCGGTGCCGCTCTTCGCTTTGCTCGCGAGCAATCGAGAGCGCTCTTGCCCTTCACAGCCTTGCTGTGCAGGCCTGTTTTAAGGAAACATTCATCACATATCAAACATTGAAAATAAGTAAAAATTAAATTTTTACCTTTTTGCAAATTTCGCTAAATGCCCGCCCCTTAAATGTTTAAAAAATAGGCTTCGAAAATAAAAATTTCATTTTTTTTGTTTACCTTCATAAATAAAAAGTGTTCTAGAAGCATTTAAACTTTCAATATCTGAAGAAAAAAAAAGTTTTTTATTTTCGTTTTTTGGATTTTTTTCGAAAACCGTTTGTCGCACGAGAAAAAGTAATACAACAAAAAAGATGGTCCTTGTCCGAATCTGCAACTTTTGTTTGACATATTTTTTGATTTACTCAACAACTTGGACGATGTTATATAAAGTCGACTTCGCGAGCTGTTAAATAATGATTTAAATGTTTAAGGGCCCAGGGGCACCCTTTCCCGTTATCTGATCGAGCTGAAACTTTACAGGGATTTTTTTTTAATTATTTGGAACCATTCTGGGGGGTGCCCCGAGGAAAATTAAAAAGTCGAAAGTTAGAGCCACCCTAATATACAGGGTCATCGTTTAATCCTGCAACCCGCGCGTGCGCGAACCTGTAAAATGGCAACACCGCCTCACGGACGCATTCCACTACAACCATGCACTGGCCCAGCGGAGAGCTGCCAGCAACCGATGGACAAGGGTGATGCCCGAGCTTCGAAAATTTTAGCGTCGCAAAGAGCTAGGTATTGGGAATTTCCCGGTCCAGGTAATCGAGCCGCGCGCTCCGCTTTTATGATCGGTTTACCACTCGCACCCGAGATTACTGTAATGAGGTTTGAAAATAATGTTAACTAATCTCGTACCCGTCTTGAATTTCAAAAATTTTAACTACGACGCGGTTGACCGCGACGTATCCTATACCCTTGTACGGAAAGATTTTTCGCCACCTGCTTGTAAAAGCCACAATAATGGCACATCATTAAAAAAAAATGACATCATCGGAAGCCGGTATAGGCGTGGCATTGAGTAGCTAAAACATTCAAACAAAAATTCTAGAGAAAAATCAAATACCGCTACAATCAAAGACACGTCCCATTAGTTACCCCTTACGTCTGATCTATATAGGTATGCTCCGCATTAAGGATAAAATCATAAAAAAGAAAACCAGAACAATAGATTTTGAGGTCTGCAGAACTAACACATAATTTAATAAAAATTTAATTTTTCAATTTATGAAAGTAATGATAGTGTTACGTGCCGGTTACTTTTTCCAAATTCATTTCTAAATTTTACTAATTTTTACAGTCATTTCGCAGATGTTCTCTATTGATCCAACCGCTTAGCGTGTTATGGGAATTTCCGTCGATCAATAGTCGATTATCTGTAGATATTCTTAATAGTGCTTGACTTATTTCTGATTTATTTCTGCCTGAAGCCGGTCACGTCAGGGCAGGTACTCACGAAGGAATATTATCAACGATCCTTCAACGCCATCGACGTTCCTGGAATGCGTGCTGTGATAAGTCTTCCGAGGCATTGTAGTAGACTACTTTATATTTTTCTTCCCTGTTAAAATTTGATTACAGTATCATTGACATCTGATCCTACCATTGAGTGTTGTGGGAGTTTCCCTCGATCAATTGTCAATAAACCGATATGGTATACTAACCAATTTATAATAATAATTGCTACGCCACTGCGTTCTTCCATGAGAAGATCTTTCATCAGCATCGATATTCTTGGAACGCCGGATGCGATAACATTCGAAAACCTAAGCATTGCGAGGCTGGGAACGATCCGAGGCGACGACGGTTGGGCCTGTGTGTACGAAATGCATGCTCAGCAATTTGACTCTCTTTGTTCAAAGTGCCAAGTGCTGGGGCCTGCCCTGCGAACGCTCGAAACAGTCGGCTGTTAAGTCGCATAGTGCGTGGTCGATCTGTCCGAGGGACGTAACTATTCTCTAAAATAGTCTTGAGCCGGAGTTCCCGTCTATCTTATAGTGCGTGGAAGGACTCAGTCCCCGTAGAGACTCTTATATATTCTTGCGTTTTTCAACAATTTAAACTCTTATTTGTTTCAAACCGTATATTTAACTAAACATTAATATTTTCGGCTTTATTGTAAACTGACTTTCGACATTGTGCGTGTGTGTTGTGCGACGCTCCTGCGCTTCATTATCCAGTACGCGGGACCGTCCAGGTCGTACAGAGCCAGAGCCAGAGAGAGAGAGAGAGAGAGAGAGAGAGAGAGAGAGAGAGAGAGAGAACTTGAAAGTAAGCCGTTGTACAAATTAACAATCTCTTGTACAGAGTTGGTGAGTGATTCGATCTGTCATGATATTGTACGGAGCCAGCAGCTGATTCAACCACCTAGTGGGTTATGGGTTTTCCCTCAATTAGCTGCTACTTTCCCTTCGGCGTGTGACGCGTTTTTTATTTAAATAAAAAATTGTGTTCGAATAAAAGTAGAAAATTTATTCGAAACTCAGCAAATAAAAATTCCCAGAGTTATTTATTATTTGAAGCGCCATAAATAATATTTTCAATTGACGGGATTCATCCGTCCCAGATAGCACCGCACATCCCAAAGACGTCCGTTTCATGTCCAGTTTATATCCGAACGTCCTACGTCCATATTGAACATACCTAGGATGTTCTTAGGACTTAAATTTCGGATGTTCTAAGTACGTCCGTTTCTTAAGTCCTACGGACGTTTTTAGGACTTAAATTTCGGGTGTTCTAGGTACGTCCGTTTCTTAACTCCTACGGACGTTTTTAAGACTTAAATTTCGGGTGTTCTAGGTACGTCCGTTTCTTAAGTCCTACGGACGTTCTTGGGACTTAAATTTCGGATGTTCTAGAAACATCTAACAATTTTGTAAGTCACGTGATTGGTTTGGACTACTACATTTCGAATGTTCCGAGAATATTCGTCTCGTAAGTCTTGTGAATGTTTAGAAGAACTGATTTTCCGATCTTGGAAGAACAACCGTCTTATAGATTTTACAGATGATTAAGGTTAGGTTGCAAAACAGTCTTATGATTGAATCTCACATTTGCGTTATATTTTGTGCAATGAAGTCGCTGAAATGTTCCCAGATAGCACAAGACGTCTTAAGACAGTCATCTTTAATTCTTACACACACGACGTCTTAAGACGTCGTTAAAACATCTGTCTTGAAACGAATGTGAAAATTTAAACTATGAGTCAAGAGGTCTAATGATGATATTCTGTAGAATATTTCGCGTCAATGCGTATTTTTTATAAACAATTAAATATAGTTATATACCTAGAAATGAGAACTATTTTAAAGAAAGTGTCTCGGGTAGTTGCGAAAAGCGGTTGCTTCGTAAGTTGGGAGACCTGGGTTCGATTCTCGTCACCGCCAATTTTTTTCTTCTTAATGTCCTAACCCAGACTTGATGAAGACGTCTTTAAGACGTTTTTACGACATCTGCAAAATGTTTTTAAGACGCCTTTTGGACGTATTTAATTTGTACTTTCGGACATTCAGAAAACGTTCGGAGAATGTTGACACAGCACGTCCTCAGGACGTTCTACTTTGTAAATAGGACCTTCCTACGACATTTAATGAACTTTACGGGAACGTACAGGGGACATATGGACACTTTTGGGACATACTCCGAACGTACAGTACGTCCGGAACGAACATTCTTCGGATGTACATAAGACGTCTTTGTGCTATCTGGGGTAGGTCCATAAATAAAATTTTCAGCGACGAGAATTCATCCGTAGGCCCATAAATAAAATTCTCAATTGACGGGGATTCATCCGTAGCTTTGGCCAATTTTCTCACTTTCATTTGTATTTATAGCGGAGAAGCTTAAATAGCTGTGGGCGTGGCTCCGGAGGCCCGAGGGCCTCAAGCGTCTTTGTTCGAAGCTGCCGGGTCCTCGAGGCGCGCGACATTGTATAGTTCACCCGTCTAATCTGCAGCGCGGAGTTGCTCGGCGACGAGTCATCGATTGTACAGAAACTGAATTCCTTTATTTTTCATCGTATCAATATGAAAGGGACACCAATGGATTCCTTGCATTCTCCCGATTAAATGGATAAAAAAATATTTAAATCGGGCCAGTTTTAACGAAACGTGCTTTTAATCCTGCAAATTAATTTTATGCTCATTATCGTCCCAGGACTTAACACGGTCAGGTACGCGTCTCTACACTTTCAACTGCAATATTGACAATACCGGTGATTCTACGGCTTAGAATAGTAGCTCCGTATTACGATGTTCTTAACCAGAGTTTCGCATCGATAGCAACTACTTAGTTACAATTAATGAGTTGTGCATGATTTTAATGACGCATAATTTAATTGCATGTTAGAAACTGAATTACTAATTTTAACTAAAAAAAATACTTTACGACGTATAACACGAATTTCACGAATTTATGGCGTCTGCACATGGCGACTTTTTGCAGCGATACAGTGCCAGCGATTGTATCGATGCAAACGCAAGTGTGTGAAGGTAGACGGGCAGTGACTGCATCGCGTTTGCATTGCGAGTGTATCGCGACTGTATCGCTGCAAAAAGTCGCCGTGTGCATGCGCCCTAAGACAGTTCCAATTTCATCGAATGAGGATTGCTTGTTTTAATGAAGAGATGGTTTAGATACGGCAAGCGGCCTGACTCTGTTTCTGGAGGATCTGGCCACGTGAATGGGGAAGGCTATGCCCTTTGGTAAGAGAACTGTGATAGACCGCTGAGTGATAACCGCGGTCGGCGGCGGCTGGTGGCGGTCCCTCATTGGTATAACAACCACACATATATATTAACGAACACTTCATATTACAAAATAATTGTATACGTATGTACAAATGTGTACATAATATATATTTACTTATTTATAATAATTTTTAAACAATTTGGTTATACACAGTAGTGTATATTTTGGAACTTATATAGAACCCAAAAAATAAAAGTAATAGAGCTTTATAGAAACCATAACTTAAACTTATATAGTCTGATATTTAAGTTTTTTATAACAGTTATTCAGAATAAAGGTTCTTCATAACTCTTTCAAGAATTTACATCTTCATAATAACGGTTTCAAGCCCTGCTGAAGAAGGGAGCGCTCGACAGCCGAGAACCACGGGACTATAAAAAACAAGGATAGTAGTGATTGCACTAGCCATTATGTAAGAAAGGAAAAATCTTAAATTCCGCATTTGTCATTGGATCTGTACGAAAGTACAGTGGCGTGCCAGTGGTAAGAAGAAGAGACCCTCTACGCCCCTCTTCTTCTTACCACTAGACCTTCAATGGGTAGAAAAGTGAAAGTAGGAAAGCTCGTGGACAGGAATAACGTAAGGGTTGATGCTAGTGATGGCGATACAGCCCCACATGTATCGATATTTCGTATCGATACGTATTGACAGTCCAAGTATCGATACAACTGATATATCGGAGACGAAGTATCGATATATCCAATATCGATACGTACCTATCGGCTCATATATTCCTACCCCCCTTTCATGACCTTTTTCACACAGCATGCACAATATTAATTAATATAATTCAATGTCTAGGATACTCATGAAATCAATACGAATAGTCATTCTAATCGATGCATATGGTGTCGATGCAACTGACATATTATTATTGACAATGCTAATTAAATTAGAAATGGAATCCAAAAATGAAAATATTAATATACAAAAAAATAATTTATTCATTTATACATTTGCATTGAAATTCCAATCTTCATAGGATAGTGAGCCCAGAAACAATAAATGTTGCAAGTGCGCACTATTTAACCGATTCCTTGCTTCGATCATAATCCTACCCGCTTTAGAAAATAATCGTTCCGACGGAACGGACGTCGCAATCACTGATACATATTTCTTGGCTAATTTGCTGAGCAGTGAATCTGTTTGATTCCAAAATTTAATTGGCGAATCGTCTATTTTAGTTGGTGCCTGACTTAGATAACATCGTAAATCTTCAGTCCGCGTTTGTGCTGCGGTGCAGTTGTATCGATATTCATGGGTTAAGTATCGATACAGCAATATATCGTTACATTAAGTATCGATACAAAATATCGATGTATTGGTTGCAAAGTATCGATATTCCGATATATCGATATTGTATCGCCATCACTAGTTGATGCGTACCAGTGACTCGAATGCTTTATGGCTCTGTTTTCGCTAAAACGTTTATGGTGCTGAACGTATGGCAGGCAGATGTGTTGTTTAGCCTTTTCAGATAGTAATTCGAAGTCTTTCTCCCTATGCACGTAAAGGTAGTTAAAAGATTGGCGTTTCACACAAATTTTAAGAAAATCTTGTGCTTTCCCGATGAAAGTGATACCACACCTGACAAAATTTTAACTATAATTGAAGCAGTAAAAGCGGCAACGGATCAACTCACATTAAAAAAAAAAATTTCGCCTATTTTATATGATTAGTAGCGGGTATAGGAATACGTTATTGCTATTAACTCAATTTCGAAAAGATTGTGGGTTAGTCCATTGTTTGCTCTCAGGATTAAAAGCCCGTTTCGTTAAAACTGGCCCGATTTAAATATTTTTTTATCCATTTAATCGGGAGAATGCAAGGAATCCATTGGTGTCCCTTTCATATTGATACGATGAAAAATAAAGGAATTCAGTTTCTGTACAATCGATGACTCGTCGCCGAGCAACTCCGCGCTGCAGATTAGACGGGTGAACTATACAATGTCGCGCTCCTCGAGGACCCGGCAGCTTCGAGCAAAGACGCTTGAGGCCCTCGGGCCTCCGGAGCCACGCCCACAGCTATTTAAGCTTCTCCGCTATAAATACAAATGAAAGTGAGAAAATTGGCCAAAGCTACGGATGAATCCCCGTCAATTGAGAATTTTATTTATGGGCCTACGGATGAATTCTCGTCGCTGAAAATTTTATTTATGGACCTACGGATGAATCACGTCAATTGAAAATATTATTTATGGCGCTTCAAATAATAAATAACTCTGGGAATTTTTATTTATGACACATACAGATAAAGTCTCCTTTATTTATAAAGTTATTTAAATAATTTTTTATTTAAATAATGCCCATCTCTGCTCAGAAGGCATCGTGACTGTCCAACGCATGCGCGCGACGGTCAGATAGCCAGGCACGGCACAAGTCTTTCTTGCGCCCTAGACAAACTTTTCAAATTACGCTCTATATTATAATACATTTATTTGAGATTATTAATAACCTTACTTTGAATTTTTATTCGTAGTTTAATCCACTTATAGTACAACTTGTAATATTTAATTCTAAAGTTTATTTTCAGCAATAGCAACAATTTGAAAAGTTGGCCTAGGGCGCAAAAAAACTAGAGCCCGGCCTGCGTCAAGTTTTTGCGTTGCGGTCTCGTGCTTCCGTATGTGCCTGCGACCATCGCGCACGCCCGTCGCGCACGCAAAGGACGGAGTGTCACGGCGCCCGAAAGACGGAGGGAGACAAAACATGAACGCTGTCGTCTGTCTCGTATCGTCCTCGCTCGCTTTTAGTGGCTCTCGCTCGCTCTCGTTCCATCTCGCTCTCGCCTTCGCCGGACAAGAGTGAGACAGAAGTGGTGGGGATAGCGACAGGCCTATATCGTATACACCAAATCGCGTACATATGGAGACAATACTGTATTCATGAAAAAAATGCTTTAAACAATATACTTTTTTACACCAGGAGCATCTAACTATCGGTGTATCATCGCAGAGTGCACATTTCATTTCCGTATTCTGTTCAAAAGCAAAGTCTATAGGATTCACAAAATCTCCTAACTTTTATTCTGTGTATCCACTTTTATACCAAGGATACTGGAATAGATTTATATATCTGGGTGAAGACAATTGGTTGTGTACAAGTGATTGTAAATTAATTATATTATTTATTAAATGAAGATTAACGTCATAGTTATGGAAAAGTACATCGTCGGAGAAACGCCTAACATAATTCTTCCACACCCTAAATCCATAAACATCTAGAGCAGATGCGGCCAAACCGGGCCATTTGGGAGTAAAGCCTCCATGATGTTTACTATAGCCGCGCGGAAAGGGAACTCGACAGCCAATGGTGACGTGGGCGCGCCACGGATAGGGAAAACTGTAAGTGTGTAGGTAGCAGCGTGCAGCACAGGTTCGTACCCGTAGGATAGGCTTGAATGACTGGGTTCCTTGAAGGGCCCCAGTGTTCGCTGCCAGAGTTACCCTGGTTAGCAGTTTTTTAGTTACAGTTAATTTTTTTACTTGCAAGTGTTAATGAAACTGTGTTATTTTTTACACTGTACTCTATATCTCATTTTGTATAAATTTTTATTTAAATCAGTTCGTTTAATTTCCTCATTTTGTTCATTTCAAAATTATGTGCACATATATCAATAAAAGTAATGAGACTTTCAAGAACGCAGTCGGATATATACATTGAGACGGATAATTGTCAATTACATAAAGACACAAAACGTTCGTAATTGTTTGGTTCTCCACAAACCGATACTTATAACTAACAATAGGTACTTAGCTAATAAATATTTACACTTAAGGAATTAATTTTAATTCCACTAACTACAAAAAATATGTACATATTCATACACGTGCAGGCAACCACACAATTGCACACATCGATACGTATAAGTGAAAATAGTTAACATTTAATTAATTAATTTACATTGGGATAACCACTCTACCCTATACATATAAGTAACGTTACGGCAGTCGAAGGAGTAATTATGTTTTTTATCTTGATCTGCGCTGCCGCGTTTGCATTACTAAATTTGTTATATTTGGGACAATTGTCTGACACGAACTAAGAATTAACGAGTTTTTTAGATTTTCATTAGTCATTGTTGTTCTCCTTGTCGATTTTGTTATTTTCATAATTGAAAAAAATTGCTCGCATATATACGTAGATCCAAACATGGCCAATATAGACGCATAACATTTATGCAATTGTGGAAAGCTACATTGCGGAATGTTTTTGTAAAATTCGATTATATTATTTTCTTCGCTAAATTTTTTCTCCAATAGTTGGTCAATCTTTAAATTCATTAATTCCAATTGTAAATTTTCTGGAACTTTTGTGACATCTACCGAGAACGGTGATGTTACTATATCAAAATATTCTTTTAATTTATATAGATCTTGGAATCTGGATGTAAAATTTTCGCGTAAATCTTGTATAATTTTTTTGTATCTATTTCGATCAACATTTACTTCGTCTGTGAGTACAGACATCAATTTTTGAAAATGGGAAAAATCATTTTCTTCCAACTGTGTGCCGAATAACTCAATTTTTAATTGAAATTCCCGTATAGATTGCAAGTAATCTATTATGGTTCTGCCCTTTCCTTGTAAAACTACATTTAATGTACTCAAATCATCAGTTAAGTCTGAGAAAAACGCTAAATTGCATAACCACTTATGGTCGTGCAATTCAGGCACGTGGTGATCTACCATGTCCGTAAACAGTGACAGTTCGTTTCTAAGTTTGAAAAATCTATCTAAAAGTGTAGCTCAGCTAAGCCAACGCACCTCTGTATATAATGGCAAGTCAACATAATCACATTTTAACTCTTCGCAAAATGTGCGAAATTGTCTCCGTTTTAACCCGTTCATTCGAATATAATTCGTCGTTTGAACTACGACTGACATAACGTCCTCGAACTGGATGCGTTTTGCACATAAATTCTCCTGGTGTATCACACAATGGAAATTACTAATATTATGAAGAACTCTTAGCTTTTTTAGACCGGTTCGGAGGCGGCCGACGAATCCGTTGTACTTTCCCGTCATGGAGGGTGCACCATCGGTTGTAACCGATACCAATTTCTCCCAGTTTAAACCAATTTTTTCCACCGCTTCCTCTGCGCACGACAGGATGTCCTCTCCTGTCGTGCTTTCTTTTAACGGACAAAAATCTAGGAGTTCCTCTGTTATTTATTTTTCACTTACACCTCGTATAAATATGGCAACATGTGGGGTACCTGTCACGTCTGTTGCCTCATACCACGCCAAACTGAAACGGATGAATTTATGGGCAGCATCCGTTAATTGTCGAGTTACGTCTGTCGCCATTTCTTTAATTCTTCTCATTACTGTGTTTCGTGATAGAGGGATTGCTTCGAATTGTTGCCCATGTTCCGGACAAATAAGCTCTACTGATTTTGTTAAACAGTCCTTTATAAAAGCACCATCGGCATACGCTCTCCCACTTTTCGCAATTTTAAGTGACAGCTCGTAGCTGCATCGTAAAATCTTCTCCTTACTATCACTACTTTCCTACAATGAAACCAATGAACTAGTACATGTTCGACAAGAACTGATAATCATTCAATATTCCAGTACTAAATTAGAAAAACTTACTTGTTGCTGTCCATTTTTTCCCGCTTGGTTGATTTGGTCTTTCCGGCACGTTATTGCTTTTTTCCGGTCTTCCGGTGATAAAGCCTCAAGCTGCTTAGCATGATACTTATCATAATGCCTTTTTAGGTTGAAATCTCTTCCACAATTAAAAGTGGTAAAGCACACCAGGCACTGGAATTGTCCCTTATTCTTTGCTATGCAGTATGAGGTCTCCCAATCGTTACGCGACGCACAAGTGGATGTGACTGTCGATGCTGAAGTCGATGCCGAAGTCGATGCGTCCATGGTCACCGTTCACAAAATTGTAACACTTCTGTACTTATATTTCACGAAGCAATAGCTAATAGGTATGTTCTGTCTACGAGCGTTGAGATGCTGTGACGAATTTTTGAAAACACCTCCACCTTCAGCTTTTCTAGGTAGGCGGAGTTAACTAAGGACGTTTCCTCAATGGTTAAAATCATAATAATAAAAAATACCTGCCTACATATCCATAGACGAATAAGTTTGACCGAGGTACCTTTCCGCGCGGCTTGGGGGTGGTCAGGGTATTAATTGCGGGTCGGGTAATTCGTACGCCTGACCGGCAATAATCTACGAACCAGTACCTCTTCCAGGTTGTGCAGGTCAAAGAAATATGACTGTTATTCATGCTTCTTAAGTTGTAACTCACTTTCATAATAAATGCTTTCCGTTATAAAAATATAACTGTTACAAACTGGAAGCGTCCCTTGTCAGAGCACATCATTACCTTCGTGATGTTACACGAAGATGTAAATACAGCGTAATATATGAAGATCATTCCGCGGGAAGCGTATATGACATACATATACCCTCACATATCCAGATAAAATCTATTCATTTCAAAATGCAGTTTGAATATTTTAAAAATTAACATCATATTAAATACGTATGGCTTGGAATCCCATTCAGCGGTGGCGCATCAACAACCAATTCCGCCGTAGCGAAAGGGTTAATCGCCGACTGTTGAGAACGCTTTACTTGTAAAGAAAAATACTTGGAAAATGAAGTTGAATTTGTCTTCCAAATGGCTATCATGTACAAATCAATAAATTATAGCATTCCATTTAAAAAGAGAAACTTAACCTTCTTATCTCGTAAAACTTTTAAAACGGAATATAACTATTGTTTCTATACTGGAAATTATTACCAAAGTATATCATTTTGTAATAAACATTTTTATGAAATTTGTACAATTTAATAAAACTGGTATAGATGACAAAACATATTTCCTTTCAGTGTTTTCTGAGAAAGTAATTCACAATTATCCCTCTCAATGTACATATGTACTTTCACTGCGTTGTTTCTAATGAAGGGAAATAAAGCAGTGGGGTGTCTTTCACGTTTTACATTCCTATACTTTTCCTTAAGCATCGCTACAGACTAATTTTAACGTCGTCCTCCAGGGATATGAAGGTTTATAAGTTTATGTCTCGTCGGTCCAATGCTAAAGAAAGCGTCTTTTATTCAGCTAACTATTATCTGTAAACTGGGGTTTACGATACGAACGTGACTTTTAGCACTTTTTCGGGAACTGTCATCGGTATTGTCGCTGATTCGTTACGGCAATTTTATTCATTTATGAGCAGGAAAACCTCCGAATACTAACTACATCCTAGGCGAGTCCGAGTTTTTTCTGCATTTCAATATGAATTGCCATGTTATAAACCCAGGCAACGGGACCCTTTGTACACTGTCCACTGGAGGATCGCTGGGATCCCCAAGAATCCCAGAAGTTCAAGCCTATCGTACGGGCATGAGGTTGCACCGCACACTACTACAGTTTTCCCTATCCGTGGCGCGCCCACGTCACCATTGGCTGTCGAGTTCCCTTTCCGCGCGGCTATAGTAAACATCATGGAGGCTTTACTCCCAAATCGCCCGGTTTGGCCGCATCTGATCTAGAGGTTGGATTTGTCCAGTGGTACCTTTTGGTATCATCTTCATTATAATTTCTTTACCCACTGGTGTCGCATCACGTACATCTTATTCACAGTGCCCACTCCAAGAGTCTAGCAACAACACACTTGTTTGTTTGGTTTTAGGAAAAAAGACTTCTTCCAACCAGGTTTTGAAATGAGCTGCAATATTAAATTAAAATCCGTCGTAACTACACATATATGTATAGTTAATTTTCATTATCAATAAAAATTATTCTCTAATTAAGATAATTTCAAAATATACATTACCAGATGTGAGTTTTCCAGATTTTGATGCCGTCACGTACACGTTCGTTGCCTTAAATAATGTTTTTTGAACTATTGGTCCAAATTCTCCATTTGCTTCTTGCAAATGTGATAACAATCTTCCATCCGCAGTTATTGTTGGTTGTATTGTATAACTATGTGTCGTTGAAAATACAGATTGTACAACACATTCTACTTTTTTTGTGCCTTGCACTGCTAAGGTTCGTCCAGAATGTATTTCTAATTGAAATCCACTCTGGTCTGAATTATATATATTGTCAGGTCCGATTCTGGCACTCAAAGGCTTTACTTCCTGAACAAAGTCTGTAGCTCTGACTTTTAATACTTCATCGTCTTCTATTGTTGTGCGTGTAACAAATTTTGGTTATTTTCCGTGAAAAAATGCGATGAGCTTTTTTAAAATTATTTACCCATTTTCTAGAAGCTTTAAAAACCATGTTATCATTACCCTGCTCTTTATATGCCTTCAAAGCCCATCGTCGAATATCTCTGTCATGTAAAATATAACCGGCATCAATAGCTTCCCTCAAATTTTGTATTACATACGCGGAAATTTGTGCTAATCTTTCTCGTTTGGTTCCCCCTACTTCAATTTGATGAGCCCATCGCCGTAATTGCCGTTCAGAAGTAACATATTTAAAATTATGGTGAACTGTATTAAGCTTACGCTTTTTTCCTCCGTCATTCCAAAATGCAACCGCTCTCCGCTTATAGTCAACATCAACATCTTTATCACGTTGAGAACAAACTCCTGTATAAGTTTCTTCAGACCAATTTTCATCATTATCATCTTCATCAACAGCTTCAACTTCACACTCTTTGAACTGATCCAGAAAGTCCAATGAAAACTCATCCGAAACTTCGACTACATTAAATTCAAATATGCTACCAAGCAACATCTTTTGTATAGATTCTTTTAATTGTACTTCCTCCCTTGTTATAGGAGTTTCCATCAAGTACAAACTTTGAAATGTTACTAATAATAAATTGATCACGTTCAGCGGATTAATAATCATTTTTAGTCGTGAGAACTGTAGTTGCAAATTCTGTGAACACGTGAAGCACTCGGATGTGGCTGAAGAACAAACCAGTTTTCGAAAATCAACGTACCGCAATGTTGCAGAAAATATCGCGTGATATCGATATAACTACTATTTTTAGCTTCATAACAAAAGCGTGCGGAAAAACATTCAAGTCAAATGCAGCTGACCATATATGTTCCATATGAAAGAAAACCGCTGCCAATTCATTGAATCTTGGCTTCCTCAATTTCTTTTTATTTTTCCAATATTTTAATTTTAGCTTACTGAACTCCCATTGAGGGTATTTGTAATTATAATGACAATTTAGAGCTCCATCTTTATAAAGTACTATTTATCTGAATTTCCTTTGTATTCGTTCAAAGCTTACGCTCCTTTGAAATATCTTATATAAGCCCGACGTAGCTGACTAACTAGGGGTTGTTCACAGGGGCTTGTCGGTAGCAATGGGAGGGCATAAAACCACTGATGTGTCTCCATAAAATAATTTGTGTTTATGGCTTTTAAGTTTTTGATGACATTTTTTACACTTTTCAAGCCTCTAAAATACGTATTGAAACGATTGCGGGTAGTTTACCCTCTGATAAGGGTGACTGACGACGAGAACATCATCCATACAGTAAATTATGACGCAAATGAAATTTATTTGAAGTTTTACTCGACACAATTTTGTACCCCGTATGAAAATTAGAGGAGTGGTTTCACCCCCTAAATATTGAAGCAGGCCAAAATAAAAAGACACGTATATCTTATTTTTCGGTCCTCTAAAACATCAAAAATTCAAAGCAATCGGAGGCGGACACCTGGGAACCTCTCCTTGTTAGTACAATCGATTTCTGCAAGAAAATATAATAAAGTCCAAATAGCAAAATGTCGAGTCGTAAGGGATAAAGAGGGTGATTTGGGGGGTGATTGCAAACAACTTTTTCCTTTGCGAAAATGCTCTGCGATGTTTCGTTAACGAGATATTAATAAAAAGCACCGACCAATCACAGCGCGAGTCTGACGGCCGAGTTCCCGCGCTAGCGTGACTACGAGCCGCGTTGCGACTGCGAACGCGAACAAGCAACTCGGCATGCATCGAAGAAACTTGCGTAGAATGGCAAATGAAAAAGACGTAACAAATAAAATCGAACATGTTGTCATGGTTTGTTCGTCATTTAAAGTGAATAATGAATAAAGGATAAATGGATGAAAATCGCGTGTAACGTAAAAAGACGAATACGCAGGTTTTTTTAGAAGATTCGAAAATAATAATTATTTGAAGTCGGAGGATAAGGAATACGTAAATCTCCTTGTGTTAATAACGTAACAACGAAAAGGTAATGTAACAGGAAATTAACGAAAAGTGATAGTAGTTCGCTATTGTGATAAAAATCCGTAATTCAATAACGGCCAGCACTGTTGGTGATGACGAATAAGTCTGTTTAAAAAGCCCGAATAAATATTTTCGTACGGGATTTGGAGAATTATCGCCGGAAATAAGCCATCGCTTGCGTTACATTTAAAAATGAATGATCACCAATAGGTAAAGTAACTAAAACTCAGCCTTGTTGGAAATTCACCTGCAGCTTGAAAACCTGTGTCACTACTGGGAGTAGCCTACTCCCATTTGATACATATTGATACATATCGATACCCTTCTACAAATTTCAATCTGGTATTGATACATATCAATTTAAAGGTATCAAAAGGAATCGATGCTACTTTGATACTTACATATCAGAATGTATCGATACCTGTTTGATACCTATACAAAAATATCGATACCTACTTGATACCTATACGAAAATATCGATACCTGCAATATCTTTACCTCACGTTGAAGTGTAATGGCTGATTTCTTCATCTTCAGTAATCTTCCGGTTAGTGAACGACCAATTGGCGTAAAGCATTTAAATGTTCTAAACCAATAGGATCCTATCATTTGGCAGTTATGTGGAACATAACTTTAACTGGAAGATTACCGAAGGTGAAGAAATCGGCCGTAAATATTAAATGTTTACCGAATGACTGCATGTGGGGCAAAACGGAAAACCTATTTAACCAGTTCCACCAATCCAATTGTCTTGAAACTTGTGCAGATAATACAAAATTATGAAAAAAAACGTGAGGGGAGATAGAATTACCCTGTCATCAATAAATATAACCCATAACCACAAATCCAAACGACTTGAATTCAGCCTGTAACCACAAATCAAATCAATTCAATCGATATGCAATATAACCACAAATCAAAACTTAGACACTAAAAAGTAAATAATAAAAATATGCAAAAAAATTTGTAAGTTAAAGTATCGGTTGCGATTTGCAATTTAGTACTTCACGAAAATATTATTTATTATCAATCATGATTTGATAATATAACAATGAAATAGGAGTAGGAATCAATATCATGAACTACGTATATGATTGAATTTTTATTAATACATGATGTAATATGTACATATACATTATTCCTTAAGAATTAAGAAATAATATTTTGTTTACTTTGTTATCTTTTAAACGATTTCTTTTTTTACTTAGTAACTCCCCAGCCTTTGAAAAAACGCGTTCGGCAGGCACGGAGCTTGCCATAACGCAAAAATATTTTTTTACAAACTCCGCAAGAATGAAATATTTTCTTGCATTTTCCTTCCAATAAATAAGAGGATTTTTTTTCCTGGCTAAATAACCTTCTTTAAAATAGTTATCCAACTGTAATTGAATATCATTACGATCTAATGAATTTCTATTTCTGTCTTCGATATAATTATCAAATGAAACCCAAAAACTGGATTCATCGTTTGTCACTGGTGACATTGGTGTTTCCAAATTTCCGATTTCTGTTGTTGGCGGGCCATTTGAACAATTGGCTGAACTAATAAGATGGTCTCGGGCTTTTTGAAAATGGATGTCGCTGGTGAAGGGTAAATCACGAAATCGTGGATCTAAAAGAGCGGCACATGCATACATTTCGTTAGTTTCCATGTCGGAAAGATATTTTAGCACTTGTGACATTAATTCTATACAAAGTTTTCCTTCGATTCCATTCAAAGGAAAAGTACCAAGGAAAATGTCCAATTGCTTTTTAATCATTAGCACCTTGGATATACTGACACTTTTTTCTGCGCTGATTTCATTAGTTGCTAACAGAAACGGTTTTAATATGGGCAAAAGTTTGCCTAACAATTCCCATTCCGTATCAATTAATGAAGTAAAATTAATTTTTGAAGACGATATTGCCAATATAATTGCAGGTCGTTGTTCATTCAGCCTTTCGAACATTTGATATGTTGAATTCCACCTAGTTTGCACTTCAAGTATTAATTTATGACACGGAATGCCTAAAAGTGTTTGAATCTCTGTTAATTTATCTTTCGTCGTGGTACTTAATTTAAAATGACTGACTAAACGTCGACATTTTTCTCGAAGTGTATGAATTTCACAGACGTTAGCTAAGGAATTTTTAATTATTAAATTCAATGTGTGGGCGAAACATCGTATATGGACAACTGGATTTTCAAGTTGCTTTATGCTGGCGACCATATTTGCTGCATTGTCAGTCGTTGCCGCAATGACTTTATCCTGTATGCCCCATTCAACAAATGCTTCTTTTAAATGATTTGATATTGTTGCTGCCGTATGATTTTCGGACATTTTATACGTTTCAATAGTGTATGATTTTAATTCGAAATCAGAAGTAACGAAATGGCAGGTAATGGTAATGAAGCTATCAGTATTTATGCTTGTCCATGTATCTGTGGTAATGCATACGTTATCGATATTTTGCATCTCAGTCTTTACGAATTTTTTCTTTTCTTCGTATTTTGCATATAATAACTGTTTCAAATATTTCGGAGAAGGCAATGTATATTTTGGGTCAAGATGTGTAATTAATTTTTTAAAACCGCTGTCGTTTACAATTGAAAATGGTTGGAAGTCGGTAATTATTAAATTTAAAATATACTGATCTATTTTGTGTTTTCTGTCATCAGTATCTAAGTAAGGCGTACATCCACTATTTACGTTCAGTGTACAATTACCTTCTGACTCTTTGTACAGTTTGTGCACTTTTAAATGCTTCATCATGTTTGTCGTGCATTTGTTGGACTTCACTGTTTTTGCACACTTTTTGCACTTCATATATCCGTCTTCAATTGTTGTAAAATATTCCCACACCCACGATCTTTTTGACATCTTTAACATAAATGATAAGTATTATTATTTTTAGAAAAATCGAAGAAAATGTATAAGGGCGGATATGAAGTTCTAATAACTTTTAAAATTTATATATTACAAGTACAACAGTTATGGTCTTTGGTATAAACTAAACACGACGCCACTATCTGATAAATACATGCATCTATACTTTACCTTGAGTATCAAATTTCAACGTGATAGAGCAAACACGTTACACTTTAGTGAC
Organism: Andrena minutula; assembly: GCA_929113495.1. Lineage (NCBI taxonomy): Eukaryota > Metazoa > Arthropoda > Insecta > Hymenoptera > Andrenidae > Andrena > Andrena minutula. The sequence goes on from OV815993.1 coordinate 24,311,113, forward strand.
ACGTCACGGAAATGGATCAACGAATTATCAAACAGCAAAATATCTTCTTTACGATTCAGTCACTTTTTCCGCTATTTGCAAACGTACTGACGAAAAACGTTTGTACTTGAAACCACGTACTACGTAGTAAATAAAAAACTGAAAATTGCAATCAGCCGATCGTCAAATGTATACATTGCCTTCTACGAAATATTTGAAACAGTTATTATATCTATATGAAAAATACGAAGAAAAGAAAAAATACGTAAAGACTGAGATGCAAAATATCGATAACGTATGCATTACCACAGATACATGGACAAGCATAAATACAGATAGCTTCCTTACCATTACCTGCCATTTCGTTACTTCTGATTAAGAAATTGAAATCATACACTATTGAAACGTATAAAATGTCCGAAATCAGCGCAGAGAAATGTGTCAGCATATCCAAAGTGCTAATGATTAAGACATAAATGGACATTTTCCTTGGTACTTTTCTTTTCAATGGAATCGTAGGAAAACTTTGCATAGAATTGATGTCACAAGTGCAAAAATATCTTTCCGACATGAAAACTAACGGAATCTATGTATGTGCCGCCCTTTTAGATCCATGATTTCGTGATTTACCATTCACTAGCGACATCAATTCTTCAAATGGCCCGCCAACAAGAGAAATAGGAAATTTGGAAACATTAATGTCACCAGTGACAGATGAATCCAATTTTTGGGCATCATTTGATAATTAGGTATATCGAAGGCATAAATAGAAGCTCATTAGATGGTAATGGTAATGATGTACAATTACAGTTAGATAACTATTTTAGAAAAAGTTATTTATCCATAAAAATTTCTTAATAACATTGTATAATGCTCCAATTTTTACGCATTAAGGAATAATGTATATATACATAATACATAATGTATTAATAAAAATTCAATTATATACGTAGATCACAATACTGATTCAAACTCCTACTTCATTAGTTATATTATCAAATCATGAGTGGTAATAAATACTATTTTCGTGAAGTAGTAAATTGCAAATCGAAACCGCTACTTTCGTATCCAATAGATATCATAACAGGTTTGCCATCTGAACATAGATATATATCATACAGTATCAGACAAGTATTGATACTTTCGAAAGTATCAAATAAGTATCGATAATTCCGTAAAGTATCAAATCGGTTTTGATTCGGTATAGTATTGATATGGTATCGGTTGAAGAAGAATCGGTATCGACGATTGATACCAAGTACGTAACATTTCGATGCGTATCGATATTTCCTATTGAGTACTCTGGTATCGAATTGATTGAATATCATCAATAGTATTGGTATCAGTCCCATCACTAGGAGTAGGGGAGAGGTGCTATAAAAGGGACACTTTTGTTTAGCGTCCATTTCTGACAATATCGTTATAGGTATTTAAAAAACAACTACACCACAAGAAAGCGCGTTTATTTCCCTTCAATAAAAGTATATTGCAAACTCATCAATTGTAATAGAAATTAACAAAATCTTCGATTTACAAAAAAGTGGGAAATGTCCCTTTTACGACTAGGTGTTTTTAAAAGGGACAGTATCAGTCATGAAAGGGACACGTTAATAAAAATAAACTTATTAAGTATTACAATTATAATTCTAAATCTTAATGATACAAAACAACGAAATCTACGAAAAAATTAACTCTTTGTAGAATAAATCATCAAAATTTTATTATTAGTGACACATTCGTAGCCTCATAAGCATCATAATTCCTGTTGTGTTAGCGCTGAAAACAAACAATATTAGTATAAAATTAAACATAACGTATGAATAAACAGGATACATGTGATACTTACATCAGATCCATCTCCACACAGTACACATCCTAGCAGAGGTGCAACATGCGAAGATTTCCGACTGCAGCGCCCCTTGCGGTAGAGTGAGGAAGTTTTGATAGTTTTCATTCGGTCCGTACTTTATTTTGTGATGCTAAAGTTAATGGCAGGAGTATCGAGAATTTCCCCCACCATGCACATACACAACTCCACGATCCACGCGTACGTGAGCCCAGCGCTTCGGATGACTTCCGACAATTTCGGGAGTTGAGAGGGACGGTGAATATGAGCCTTTCTCTCTCGCTCTTGAAACGTTGAGATTCTAGTGCCGGCAAGGTTGCCGTTCGGGGATCTTTCGTCTTACTTACTCATGCTGTACCTATCACCAGGGGTGTGCGGGTACCCGACTTTTCGGGCTCGGGACGGGCCGAAAATTTTCGGGCGAGATCAGGCGGGATCCCGATACTTTCGTATTGCTCGAGATCCCGACAGTCTCGGGGTCCCGAGACTCGATTCGGGCTACAGGCATGGGCCTGCTCGATTCGGCAAGCGCCTGGGTCGTTCAAGGCAGCGAGGCAGCGGTCCTCTGCTACGGTCGTCCCGCCACGTGTCACCAATTTTACAGAAATTAAAGTTCTTTATTTTTTGTCGTATCGATCTGAAAGTAACATCGATGAATTCCTGGCATTCTCCCGATTAAAAGGACAAAATATCATATAAATCGGAAAATTTTTAACGAAGTAGGCTTTAAATTCTTTACCGCTAGACAGCAGTGAAGCCCGAGCTTCGAGAATTTTGGGCTGGTCTCTTTTAAATTAACGTTGCAAAGAACTATTCAGAATTTCCTGGCCCGGGTTGAAAAATTTGGGGCCTTTTTCGTATAACTTTTGAACTATACGAGATATCGGAATGCAATTTTCCCCGAAAAATGAGGAAAAATTATTCCTTCTTAATGATGGATAATTTGATATATTTTACGTTTACTTAATTTTTCTTTTATCAATTTTTTAACCATAATTGTTTAAAAAGCTTTTGCAAACTGTTTATTTGATAATGTATTTAACGCTGTTTTTAAAATTCCGGGTGTTGATAAACAATAGGCTCGTTGTTTCTGTATCATTACTTTCAGAAGTTGAGAAATTAAATTTTTATTCAATTATGTGTTAGTTCTGCAGACCTCAGAATTTATTGTTCTGGTTTTATTTTTTCTGATTTTATCCTTAATGCGGTGCATACCTAGATCAGACGTAAGGGGTAACTAATGGGACGTGTCTTTGATTGTAGCGGTGTTTGAATTTTTTTTCTAGAACTTTTGTGTTTGAATGTTTTAGCTTCTCAATGCCACGCCTATACCGGCTTCCGTTAATGTCATTTTTTGGAACGATGCGCCATTATTGTGGCTTTTACAAGCAGGTGGCGAAAAATCTCTCCGTACAAGGGTATAGTGCAGGGGTCAACCCTGTCGTAGCTAAAATTGTTTAAATTGAGACGAGTACGAGATCAGTTGACATTATTTTCAAACCTCATTACAGTAATCTGGAGTGCGAGTGGTAAACCGATCATAAAAGCGGAGCGCGCGGCTCAATTACCTGGGCCGGGAAATTCCCAATACCTAGCTCTTTGCGACGCTAAAATTTTCGAAGCTCGGGCATCAGTCTTGTCCAGCGGTCGCTGGCAGCTCTCCGCTGGGCCGGCACATGGTTGTAGTGGAATGCGTCCGTGAGGCGGTGTTGCCATTTTACAATGACCGTGCATTGTCCCCCGCACTTTGACAGTGGGCAACGGTGGGTACGGGTGCGAAATTACCCTGGACCTATACCTACCACCCCCTAACAAAGCAATATACGGATTAACGTAAACGTCGCTCTTTATTCTATTTTCAAATTTTATATTTAAGCCGTTATATTGTGTTCTGTATTGCCTTCATGTTGTGTTCTTGATTATCCCAAACGAAGCAGACCCTGGAAGGTGACAATTGAGAGCGATGCGAAAATTCATATATCGTTTACGATTTTCGTTTAATTACATGCAATAGCGGTCATCTGTAGTGGAAAGTACGTACTTTAGGTGAGAGTCATTAATAGTATTGAATATGGAATGCAACAAAAATTAAAAATACAAAACTGAAAGTGTCACAACTAGCCCCAGTCTCCCCTATTACCGGAGCACTGAACGGCAGGGTCGTAAATCCACACCGTCGCAACGGTGTGAGATTCACGACAATAATCGCCCGACAGCACAGATCTTGACCGATTCTAATAATTTTTCTTTAACATAATCCTAAAGAACTCAGCATTGGCGAAGCACTGCAATAAAGCCAGAATCTGTTGATCTAATCTGTAGAAAACACTATTTAGCATAACATAAAAACATAAAAAAATAAATTTTGCAGATTAAAGATATTAAAAAGTTTTAAATAATCTGTACAGATAATTTAAATCTTATATTTTGAAATCAATAATTTTTTAACAATTGTAATTCGGAGCAATTACCACATAAAATTTTATGTTAAAAAAAGTATTTATATGGAATTGCATGATTCGATGGAGCAAATCCATTGGTGTCACTTCCATATCAATACGATAAGGAATAACGAATTTCTTACTACGCTGAAATGAATATTTCACATTTTCACTCCCAACTGCGGGGGGTCGACCTCAGTTCGCTACGGTCGGCCGAGGATTCATACCAGTTTCAGAAAAAAATAATTCTTTATTCTTTATCGTATCGATATGGAAGTGATACCAATGAATTCCTTACGTGTTTCCGATGAAAATCATACCAAGTTTCATGTAAATCGGACTATTATTAACGAAATTAGCTTGAGGTTATGGAAATGAATTTTTCATGGAATTTCCTTTGTTATTTTCCGAATCACGTATTTCTTGGTGTCATTTTCATCAGCGAAAAATAAGGAATCAATTGGCGTCGTTTTCGTAAAGATCTAATGAGAAATGCGGAAATCGAAGATTTCTCACCTCTGAATAGGCACTCCAACCCAGGGGGGCCAAGCTTCCCTCTTACGAAAGTTGAAGCAGAGTTTGTAGCGCCTCCTACCTATAAGGTGCGTACTAAACTGTGAATGCGTGAATTGGTGTGAATCGGGACGTATGTGTATGTGTATACGTGTAATGCACCGCTTACTTTAAAACCTGTCCACGGATCGTCGCGCCTGCGACACGTATGCAGCAGATAGAAGGATAAACATTGAAACTGAATATTTCTTCTTTTCATAGGAAAATAAAATATATTCAATTTCTTTGTATATCCTTCTATCTGCTGCATACGCGTCACTGACGCGACGATCCATGGTCAGACGGCCTTAGAAAAGGTAAACCAGGGAAAGTGAGGACGCCATTTGAAGGATTTCTGGCCATTCCAAAATTTAATCTTTTAAACTTTATTTTAGAAATGACAGGGGTCCTTTGAATCACGTCCGTACTTCCTCCGATTTACCTTCTGAAAATATAAATATAATTAAAAGTAAAAGTATAATTAGACCCATAAAAAACTTCAAAAAAGTAAAAAAATACGCCAAGTACATGAAAAATCAAATAAATCACAAAAAATAGATGACAATAATAATCACAAAAATTGAAGATACTAATAATAAAATAAAAAAAAAAGTGAAATCGAAATGAGCTGCCAGTACATAAAGGTGCTTTCCAACTGCGCCTAAGATGATACAACTATATATAATAACATATACACAGCTAAAATGCTGTGTTCATACATTCCATTACTCATATAGCGGACATTTTAATTAATCCATAAAAAAGAATCCCATTTAAAACCATCGTCTTAAATTAATAGATTTATTACAAAATTAATGATATACAACAATTGCGCCAATTATAACAATGGCTATTCGCTCGAAAAAATTGATTGTGCCTTTTATTCCGCATGACTCATTGGCCCATTTACCGCAAATTTTGCATTGGAACCAATTTTCCTTACTAGTAATATAATTCTCTTTACAAACGCAGCACTGATTGTTTTATGAATGATTTGTCAATAGGCGCGCTCGTTTTCGTAAGCCCATGTCCCTCGAGTCAGAACAAGAATCCAAATCAGGAATTGATATGTGACTGCTACTGGAAGATTCCTTGCACTTTCTCTTTTGCTTTGTATCACTGATTGTACCATGTGTTTACATTAGTAAAAGTGTAAAAAGTGTAAAAATTGTAAAATGTGTAAAAAGTGTAAATAGTGGAAAAAGTGTAAAAAGTGTAAAAAGTGTAAAAAGTGTAGAGTGTAAAGAGTGTAAAGAGTGTAAAAAGTGTAAAAATTGTAAAAATTGTAAATGTGTAAAAAGAATAAAAAGTGTAAAAAGTGTAAGAAGTGTAAAAAGTGTCAAAATTATAAAAAATGTAAAAAGTGTAACAAAGAACACTAATAATACAAATAGTGTCCAGCAGTACATGTGTATGAGAGGGACAGCCATGAAACGGTTGTCCCATTTAAGACTTGTTATGCTGTCCCCTTTACGAATTTACGTGAGTTTAATATAAAATAACCGTAATACAAAGAATACAATTAATTAAGCTTACCTGTTAAGCGATTTCGTTTCAGTTGAATACAGGCTATTTTAATGATATAACACTTTAACACTTTGTATATACCTTGATCTCAGAAAACGACACAGAAAACCAATGAAAACTTTACTTTTACTGCCGAAAAACATCAACCGTGGATTACTACTCTGTTGCAAGTGAGACCGTAGTGAAATTTACGTCAAACGACTAGGCACTAGTGTTGCAATAAACAGGAAAATAACTTGCATGTGTAATGCGTTTAGAATTTTGGAAATTCGATTTGTCCCTTTTAAGACCTGTCCCCTTTATGGCACCTATCCCCTACTGGGTCACTGAACCGATCCTGGTCATCGATGGACTAGCTCAGTGCCCAGCTGGTCCCAGGTATACGACACTACCCAAAGTTAAGGGTCGCAATGTCGAACAACACGTTCTATGAAAAGTAAATAAAGGGATCAGTGTTATTAGGCGTGCAGTGAAGTGATTATTCGGTACGTTGACTTGGACGCATCCGACATTGCGACCCTTAACTTTGGGTAGTGTCGTATACCTGGGACCAGCTGTGCACTGAGCTAGTCCATCGATGACCAGGATCGGTTCAGTGGCCCAGTGACACAGGTTTTCAAGCTGCAGGTGAATTTCCAACAAGGCTGAGTTTTAGTTACTTTATTGGTAATCATTCATTTTTAAATTTAACGCAAGCGATGGTTTATTTCCGGCGATAATTCTCCAAATTCCCGTACGAAAATATTTATTCGGGCTTTTTAAACAGACTTATTCGTTATTGAATTACGGATTTTTATCACAATAGCGAACTACTATCACTTTTCGTTAATTTCCTGTTACATTACCTTTTCGTTGTTACGTTATTAACACAAGGAGATTTACGTATTCCTTATCCTCCGACTTCAAATAATTATTATTTTCGAATCTTCTAAAAAAAACTGCGTATTTGTCTTTTTACGTTACACGTGTTTTTCATCCATTTATCCTTTATTCATTATTCACTTTAAATGACGAACAAACCATGACAACATGTTCGATTTTATTTGTTACGTCTTTTTCATTTGCCATTCTACGCAATTTTCTTCGATGCATGCCGAGTTGCTTGTTCGCGTTCGCAGTCGCAACGCGGCTCGTAGCCACGCTAGCGCGGGAACTCGGCCGTCAGACTCGCGCTGTGATTGGTCGGTGCTTTTTATTAATATCTCGTTAACGAAACATCGCAGAGCATTTTCGCAAAGGAAAAAGTTGTTTGCAATCACCCCCTTTAAGGACGCGCAGCATTTTTGAAACACCCTGTATATAGAAATAGAGTGGCATTTTGCTACAGTAAGTGTAGAGACTACAAAATATGTCCGAAGGAAGTGAGAGCGTATGGCAGAAAGTCTTGTTGCTGGAAATTTAAATGCTAATCATAATAATTTAGCGAAAATGAACAAAGAGATCCAATATTTTCAACGCACAATTTATTGGTTTCGGAATAAAATTAGTTTAGTATGATAATGGGAAACTAAAAAATTAATGAATTAATGAATGCGTGGCAAACACTGTGGATTTTATTAAAGTATTACGAATGTCTTTCACAAAAGATTGAAAAACATCAAGGGAGATGTGTTTTCAACGTACTTGCTTCACTAATAATGTGACTTAACTTGTGCGAAACAAGATGCTCTGTCTATCTATTTAATCTTCTCCGGATATCCTCCAAGCCTGTGCAGTCCCTTCATTTCTGTCCATCCAAGCCTATGCGTCCCCTTCAATTCTATATCCAAGCCTGTGCGTCCCTTACATTTTTTTCCAAGTCCTCTGCGTCTTCTTCATTTTTAAATATAATATATATAAGCATTACATAAAATCTGTAAATTGCTGGTATAAAAATATCTAGCAATTTAAATGCAATGCAATTTGTTACAATATATATTATTTTGTACGAAAGAAGATGCTTCTATGTCGAAGCTTCTCCGGACAATTTCCAAGTCTGCGACTCTACATACTAAATCGATTTAAAAAAATTTGGCGACTTACCTTGTTAAGGGAGTGTCCTGCTTTATAAGGTCCAAAAAATCGATTTTTTCACGAATTTTTTTAAAAGCGAAAGGAACAATTGATCTTCGTAAACTTGTAGATACATTTAAACATATATTCAATGAGTACAAAAATTTTTTTTTCGCATAATATTATTAACTATGGCAGATTTATCAGCCGATTCTCGGAGCGCTTTGCCACTGCAGTCTCCAATTGGCGGGAAAGATTCTGGTCGTAATTCTGGTCTGAAATGAAAAAACCAAAATGGTTTTTAATGCTCATATATTTGTCTTCTGGGTGAACTAAGAAAAATCAGAAAAAAGCGCGAAATCATGATTTTTTTTAGTGTGATAAGAAGAATGTCTATTTTCTAAAAACAACATGTGACTTTAACGTGCTATAAAAGTGATTTAAAAATAATTTTTTAACAATCTTTTTAGTTCACATAGAAAAGAATATAATAGTGAAGAGCATAAGCTTTGGTTTAATTCAATAGCCCGCACGGTTTTTTTGCTATCACGCCCGCCAATTTTAAAGAATCGTAAAAATGAAAACTGGAGAAATCGCGCTTTAAAGTTTTCGGTAGGAGAAAATATTAATTATTGGTTACTTACACCAGCGATCTGCTAATCAGCTATTCCTGCCCCATATAATAGTCCTTCCGCCTGTTCACAAAACTCATTTTCTCGTATTTGCTCAATCCTACGAGCCGTACGAGCCTCCTTGCTGTTGTATGTTTGGCGCTTGTCATCCCGCGCCAGTCGCTGCGCATCAGTGGTATCGGCGAACGTTTTGCACTTACCGAACTCGATCGCGTTATTTATTTGTTTTGAATTTCTGGAATATTCGGTTTCTCGAAATGTCAATAAACACGAATTGGTCCCGCATGCTCGCGAATCTGCCAGTAGCACCGGTGCAACGATTGACGGTGGTGAGAGATTCTCGTGCGTTCGCGATCTTTCGCTCGCGGTCAATCGCTACAATTCTCTACGTTCAACTTATAAAATCTCTAACTCACTCTGCTCTAAGACTATTCTGTACTATTACACTGCACAACTCTGCCGTTTTGAGTGTCTTTAAAAGTAATGATCGACGAATGGGGACGCGTCAAAGGGTGAAGCACGCGCCCATGTCCGGCCGAGCGCTCGTACAGATGCTCGCCGCTTCCCTGCTCTCGGTTCTGTATCTTTAAAAATACTTCGAATTGGCTGCTATAACTTCGTGAATACATTCTTGGATAGTTTATCTATCGATTTAGACAATAAAAAAAATCGATTTTTTTTGACCTTATAAAGCAGGACACTCCCTTAATTAAGACAATAATTCAGTCTCCTATTTGGTGTAAAAACTCGTGACATCTCAAAATTTCGGACAACTTACTCCATTTGACATTTAGCACTTTGTAACCGTGAAACGCAGGGTTACCGGTGGGATGGTGGAGGCACCGTATCGCCAGCTCAGGACGGTGGTCCAGGGCTGCCGATCGAATGAATATACGCTCGGGTAGGGTAGAGTACGACAATTTATTGGCTCTTATCTCGAAGTACAAAATGTCCCGACCAGGTCGATGCTGGCACACAGTGTGAGTACGGCTTAAACTACCGCGGGTTCCGGTGTGGATCGCGGCGCGGATTCGGACGGTCGGTAACGATGCGACGAATGGAGAGGGGAGAGACGGTTTGACCGTTCGGTGTCCTGGCGGGCCAACCCTGCCAAGGGACCCTAGTCGAAGAGTCTTTAGTCCGGTCACCCCGTGGGCACAACCCGTGGGTGGATCGGAGACTGTGGGGACGCTCTCGAGAACGGAGAATGATCCGTTCGAGAGATCGATAGCGGGTGACGGCCTGCGTCCAGAGGATGGCTCACGCTGTCCTACTGGGAACGGTGGAGGTTTCAAAAATGTTACGCAGAGATGCAGTCTGTCGATACACGAAAACTGGTGCTTACACTGGCGCTTGTCTTTCGCAACCACGAGTGTCTGCACAAGAATGTGGAATCGCACAGGAGGTCTCTGGGAGAGGTGTACTTCGTACGGTCGCTCTAGGCGGTCTCTCTCGAATAGGCCTATGCCCTCGGCTTATATATTCTCGTCCGCGGAGTTTCGGCAGCGAGAGAGTCAATTAGTGCGTGACCCTCTCGCGCCTATTCTCGGAACCGCGGACGAGTGGTGGGGGCAAGACCGTTGGTGGAGCGCGGCACGCGTCGTTACGGTCGGGCGCGTGGTGGTGGGGAGGGGGGGGGGGGGCAAGATCGTCGTCTTACCGACAATAACTCGTTACAACTTGGTTGGTTATAGTATATCTCTGTCTAGCTGTCACATCACAAAATATTTGGTTACACGATTGGCCGAACCCACATCCAATGAACGACGTTCCTGAGAGACATTTCCTCACCCCGTCTTGCCCAGAAGTGTAGGACGATGACGATGAAGATCTTAATTTTACGAACATGAAAATCGGCAAATTGCCACTTTACAACGAAATATCTCAGCTCATAAGATACGTAGGAACAAAACGATAACACTTTTCTTATGTAAATCATACCCAGGCTATCCATTAAGACCATTCAAAATCGAATCGGATCAGCCATTATTAAGATTCGGAAATCTCAGGGTCCAGAATAGCGAGTCGTGGCGTAATATAGCCACGCGTAATATAGTGTGCGTTTCTCGCTTCTTTCTGGCCGAAGGAGTGAGCGAGATGGACCGGTTATCTTGCGCGCGGACGTGCGAGCACTCAGATGGAATCATGACTGCCCAACGCATGCGCGCGACGGTCAGATAGCCAGGCACGGCACAAGTCTTTTTTGCGCCCTAGACAAACGTTTCAAATTACGCCCTATATTATAATACATTTATTTGAGATTATTAATAACCTTACTTTGAATTTTATTCGTAGTTTAATCCACTTATAGTACAACTTGTAATATTTAATTCTAAAGTTTATTTTCACTAATAGCAACAATTTGAAAAGAAAAAAGGCCTGCGTCAAGTTTTTGCGTTGCGGTCTCGTGCTTCCGTATGTGCCTGCGACCATCGCGCACGCCCGTCGCGCACGCAAAGGACGGAGTGTCACGGCGCCCGAAAGATGGAGGGAGACAAAACATGAACGCTGTCGTGTGTCTCGTACCGTCCTCGCTCGCTTTTAGTGGCTTTCGCTCGCTCTCGTTCCATCTCGCTCTCGCCTTCGCCGGACAAGAGTGAGACAGAAGTGGTGGGGATAGCGACAGGCCTATATCGTATACACCAAATCGGGTACATATGGAGACAATACTGTACTATATACAGTGGACGCTCGATAATATGCCGCTCTTTAAAATGCCGTTAGGAACGCCCTAGCTCACACGCATTACTCACACACGTGTGTGCACCCCACTCCCTCTCTCTCTCAGTCACTAGGAACACTATTCAATTGATGATGGAATCGCGCAGATTTTTTTATATAAATCGAAAGTATATGTCACAACGGTCACAAAAATGTAAATTAAAGATGATCCCAAAAGCTGGCCTGGCGTTGAAAAATCAACAAAGGTGGAACAGGGGAAAGAAGAAAAATGAGGGAAAGAGAATGACAAAACCGTCTGTTGAAATTTAATTATCTCTATTGTCTGAAAATACAATGACTACAACGAGCGAACACTGTTTTTTTTTTCATACCTTGACCAACGAGACAGTCTAAACATGTCACTGCGAAGACTGATCGACATATTACACATATACTGCCCGACACTATTTTTTGCCAAATATATGAGTATGTATACATTAATTAAAAAATAAATGGTCAGAAAAGGTATATACAATTTTCTTAAAAATATTGTAGAAAGTAAATATGACAAAGAAAACAATTTCAATATACGGAATTTACATACAACTTTAGAAAACTTATAACAAGGGCTAATTTATTGCGACACATTTTTCTGACGAGAAAGTTTGTCGTTTTTAATAGTCACTTGTTTACTAATTCTTGAATTTGAAACAATACGTCATCTTCTTCTTGCTATCTACAATCTTCATCTTGAATCTATTTTTGCTGCAATCACTTTTTTAAACCTTCTTGTCGACAAGATTATCATAAATGTCATGGTTAATTACCCACTGTTGTGATTTCAATAGTATTATCATTCATTTGATTTATTATCATTAACTTTTTCTAATTGTTATCTATGATTAATCTATTATCATTCAGTTAATATAGTAGTTAAGCTATGCCGATTCTGGATCAAACTGGGGCGAGGGGTGAGGCGTGGCGGGGGGTACCGCGCGATGGGCGAGGGGGAGGTGGGGAGGGGGTACCGCCGCGGTCTCCCGTGAGATGGGCGAGGGGGATGCGGGGAGGGGGGGGGGGGTACGCAGTTCGTGGACGAGGGGGATGACGTCACGGGGGGGGGGATTTCAAAATGGCGTCGCGCGCACAGATCGCGTTTGTAGGCGAGGGGGATGACGTCACAGGGGAGGGGGATTTTCAAAAATTTCAAAATGGTTTCGCGCGCGCAGTTCGAGTTCGTGGGCGAGGGGGTGACGTCACAGGGGAGGGGGATTTTTAAAATTTTCAAAATGGCGTCGCGCGCGCATGTCGAGTTCGTGGGCGAGGGGGCTGACGTCACAGGAGAGGGGATGAATTTTCAAAATTTCAAAATGGCGTCGCACGCATTTCGTATTGGCGCCATCTACTGGATGTTTAAGGTACTTTGGGTCCGCGTCGGTATTTGGGCCCGCCTTGGTAAATTTTCCAAGTTTTCCAGACATTTCGTATCGACGCCACCTGTTGGATGTTTAAGGTACTTTGGGCGCGCGTCGCCGCCGCGCAATCTCCGTACGCGTACGGGGATCGGTGCGCAGGCGCGACCGCGACCGATTCGTGGAAATTCAAATCGCGTCTTCGATGATGATTTCTGAGAAAGAGGGTGTACCAATGATTTCTGAGAAAAGATAAGGGATCGACAGGATTGAACGCGTTTTGTGCATCTACGTGCACGCGCTTCCTGCAGTGTGTATATATTTGAATCGTGGGACCGTTACAGTCCACGTACAATGATGTATACATATAGCGATAATTATTGTAAATCAATCATCGCGATAGCCCATGGAATAAACATTGCACCGCGCCATGCCGTGTATTTATATCTGAGCAGGATTGAACGCGTTTGGTGCGCCTACGTGCACGCTCTTCGTGTCGTGTGTAATATACAAATTACCGTGTACGTGTGCGTGAATCAGTATAAAATAACGTGGGTCAGTCCTACGGACATCATTACACCACGTACGCTCGAGTCCTAACAAGTATCGTTCGCGTCATTCTTTATCCGTCGATGAAAATCATTCGTAGTGTATATCAAAATGTACAAACGCAGCTTAAACGATTCATCATGCGCATCCGACAACGATGGAGGCTTTCCAAATAAACACCAACAACATCACCAACAATCCAACATGAGGTATGTATACGTTACTATACACTTTACACATACTTCATTCACTTACTAAACGCAAACGAACGAAGCATTCTTACAGTTCTGTATCCGCAACGCCAAAAATGGTGAAAACACCAAAACCATCAGTCGTACGGATCCTGGGACGTGATTATTAAGGTGGTCCTTATTTTTCGACTTTTGAAAAATTACCGAGGCACCTTGTCATATGATTCTCTACCCTAAAATATGAATTAGTATTTTTTTATTTAATTTTTTGAAAGGTTTTAGAGGTCGCTACCAGCAGTCAAACTTTCAGAAAAAGCGTTGTATGGCCACTTCAATTATGAATCCGGCTAATTGACTCCAGCATGTTTATTAGCCTATTTTAAAGTGAAATAGCATGCAGAGAGACTCACTTTAATCAACCCCCTCCTCTACTCCTTTCGTACGCCTACGCGTGGAGGTTGTGTCCCGCGTAGAGTCTCGACAGCGTTTCAAAAATCGAAAAGCAATAGCAGAGTCTCTCAAAAGCGAGTTCAAATCTGATTTGCCATTAACGATTCATTGGGATGGCAAATTAATTGAAGATATTAGTGGACATGAAACTGTTGATCGTCTGCCAATTTTGGTATTAGGACATGGGGTCGATCAGCTTCTAGCGGTTCCAAAATTGGATCGTGGAACAGGCGAAGCATGTGCATCAGCTGTCTATGAAACAATAAATTCATGGGGCTTGAGCGGTAAAATAAAATGTTTATGTTTTGAAACTACGGCTGTAACCACCGGCTCGAGAAATGGAACTTGAGTTCTTCTGGAGCAAAAAATGGAAAAAGATATGCTTTGGCTTGCTTGTCGACATCATATAATGGAAATTATTTTAGAAGCTGTAGTGATTCAATCGCTCGGTCCATCTAGTAGTCCTGATATTCAATTGTTTAAAAGATTTAAGAATAACTGGGGCAAAATTGACCAAAGCGATTATAAAACAGTAATTTCCGATACGACGTCCTCAAACATCGTAGAAAATATTCGTGCAGACAGGATTTCTTTCGCTCAGAAACAACTTCAAGTATATCAACCTCGAGATGACAACAAAAAGTTGTTACATCTCACGATCATTTACTTGGGAGGAGTTCCTCAAAAAGGGATTTTATTTAAGAGGCCTAGTGTTCTTCACCGTGCTAGATAGATGGTGAAAGCTATGTATTGCTTCAAGATTTTCCTATTTCAATATCAGTTTAAACTGATGAAAAAGGAAGAGAAAGCTGTGAAAGATATTTGTATTTTCACAGTCATGATATATGTATATAAAACACTGGTTTCAAGCCCTTGCCAAATGATCAGCACCGAGAAACGACTTACAATTATTAAAAACCTTACAGCCTTTCAAAGTATAAACCAAACGATGGCCAATGTCGCCATGAAAAAGGTACTGGGCCATTTATGGTGCTTGTCGGAGGAGCTGGTGTCTTTTGCTTTTTCCGACGACGAACTTTCTGTGCAAGATAAGAAAAAAAATGGTAGATGCACTAAAAATCGAAGGTGTAGAGAATTGTCCAAAAATAAAAAGCATTGATGTCAAACACATTACCGGAAAAAGCATTGAAGATTTTGTGACTAGCAACTCCTTACGATTTTTCCAGATACTGGGTATCTCATCACAATTTTTTAATAAAGATGTTGAAACTTGGGAGGATGACGCTGATCTTGAGGCTGCGAAGAAAATCGTCCATTCTATGCGGGTAGTAAATGATATTGCTGAGCGTGGCGTTGCTTTAATGGAGGAATATAATAAACTGATGACAACAGATGAAAAGCAAAAGCAATATTTGTTTTTGTTGGTAAAAGAGTCCAGGAAGAAATTCCCTGATACAAAAAAATCACCCCTTGTATCCTGATTATGAATGATTTTAATATTAATATGTATCTTAATTTGTAATCTAAACAATAATTTTGCATGCTAAATGTTTTATATCAATAAACACAAATGAGCGATTAATATGTGTTTTCATTTTTTTCATTAAAATTCAAACCTTGGTAGCGACCCCTAAATATTGTTAAAAAATTGTGAAAAAATTACTGAAATAGTTTCTTAGGGTAGAAAATCAAATGAGATTGTGCCCCGTCAAAAATTTGACAAAAAAAAAATTTGACCCATATAAGGACCACCCTAGTGATTATCCACTGACCGCAACAGCTTATAAACGTCTAACTATTGGAATTTGTATTGGCATTGATTCGTGTCACGTCGAGATCACCATAGTCGACAACAAAGGCAACGAGTTGAGCTTTTCAATGTCTACGTGGAAGCTCATGCTACAAAACGAGGTGGATATCCTCCAACGATTACGCAGCAACGCAACAGCACCCCAAACTCAAATCGTAATTGATAATTTACGACTAGACTTCACGCGTATACATGATAATCAACTTATTAAAATGACTGATAATCGCGTTGTCATATATCCACAAAATTACCTTTTTTAAAAAAAGGTACAAAAAAGAGCGCCAAGTATATATTCTCATAAAAAATAATCACATTTAAAAACATTATCGTAAATTAATATAAATTTATTAATGCTCTATATTCAACTTTACAAAAGTAATGATATACAACAATTGCGCCAATTATCACACTGGCTATTTACACAAAGAACAAAATGTATTCAATAATATGTATGTATGTGTGCTTTATTGGTTCCCCTTAGGGTTACAAATCTCCTTTACATTTTCCTTACCCTAAACTTATCCTATTTTTCTTATCCTCTATCTTATCCTCTACTTTCCTCTCGCTCGCCTCGCCCACGCTCGCCTCGCTCGCATTCTCCTCGCTCTCCCTCTCCGCACTCTCGCCTGTCGCTTTCCCCCCTCCCTCCCCTCGCCTACTCCTTTCCCTTCTATCCCACGCCAGTCTCATTCGCCTCTTAGCTCTACGCCTTTTCATTTCTCGCCTCCTCCCTTCTCCTCCGCCTTCGACTTCCATTTCCTCTCTTTCACTCCATTCCTCCTTTCATTCACCAGTTCCTTTCTCCCTCCCTCCTTCCCTCCCCTTTCTCCCCGGATCCTCCCTCCCCCTCCCCTCTCATTTCCTCTATCCTCTTCATCCATTCCTCTCCCTTACCTCCTTCGTCCAAAATTTCCTTTATCCTTTCCCCTATTCCTCTCTCCCCTCCTTCCTCTTCCCTTGCACATCTCTCCAACACGTGTTCCCACGTCTCCTCTTCCCCCATACATATCCTGCATCTCCTCTCCTCTTCCTTCTCCCAGTATCTCCCCCCCCTCATTTCGTTCCCCAGCCTAAACCTCGCTACCCTCCTGTACCTCTCTTCGCTCCATCCGGCTGTCAGGTACTTCGGTATCCCCCTTGCCACTATCTCTCTATACCACCTATTATACTTTGACTCCTTTATTTTTTCCCTTCTCTCCTCTGCCTGTCTCCTACTGTCTTCCTTCTCCATCTCTTCGTACCCCCCTCTTTCCCTTTCCCTTTCATTTCCTTCACTTCCTCCTCTCTCCAACCTAAACTCCTTTCTCTCTATTTCCCACCTTGACAGCTCCCTCCCCTCCTCCCTCTCCCTCTCCTTTACCTCTTTCAGACATAGTCTGGCCAACTCCCCTCCCTCTCCCCTGCTCAGCCTCTCCTCGTACCTCCACGCCCTTCCCCCCGCCCACATCCTCAGTTTTTCCCTCTTCGTCTCTTCCCTCACCATATATCCTGGCGTCCTCCAGTCTACCCCCAGCGACCACCTTATGTACCTTTCCTGTACCCTCTCTACCTCCTCCCTTTCCTTCCATCCCCATACCTCCGCCCCATACCCCAATACTGTCCACACCAGCGCATCAAACAGCCACATCCTCTTTCCCCAATCCTTTCCAAACTTCCTTTTCCCGATTCCCCAGACCTGTCTCATTACTACCCCTGCCTTTTTTACCCTGTCCTGTATGTGTGCCTCCTGTCCCCCGTTTTTCTTAAACACATACCCCAAATACTTAAACTCCTTTACCTCCTCAATCTCCTTTCCTTTCCACTTCCAATCCACCTTTCTGTCCCTCCCTCCCCCTTTTCTAAATCTTACCACCTTTGTCTTCCCCACGTTAACCTCTAAGTTTTTTCCTTCCAGGTACCTTTCTAACCGCCTAATCATGCTCTCCATCTCTTCTTCTTTTCCCGCCAGCAACACCAGATCGTCCGCATATGCCAGGGAGCATATCCTCCTGCCTCCTACTCTCACCCCTCCCCAATTTCCTTTCCCTAGCTCCTCCTCCACATCCGCTATCAGCAGGTTAAATAGGATGGGGCTTAGCGGGCACCCTTGCCTTAGACCTTTCGACGTCCAGAATTCTTCCCCTATCTCCCCTCCCACCTTTACTCTGCTGGTTGTCTCCCTATATATTTCCTTAACCCTCTCCCTCAGCCCCTCCCTTACCCCTCTCTTCTCCATTGCCTCCCATAATTTCCTCCTGTCTACCGTGTCGAATGCAGCCTTCAGGTCCACAAACAGCGCTACAAGTTTGCCCTTTCCCCTTCTTGACTGCTTCCCTATCATGTGGTTTAGCACATAGATTTGGTCCACTGTCCCTCTCCCTCTCCTGAACCCTGCCTGGTTTTCCGGGATCATCCCCTTGCCTTCCACCTCCTGCTCCAGTCTCTCTCTCAGCACCGCTGTGTACACCTTGTACAGTGTCGGCATGAGTGTTACTCCCCTGTAGTCCTGTACCCCTGTCCCCCTTCCCTTCTTCACCAGTGGTGCTATTAACCCCTCCTTCCACTCCTGCGGCCATCCTTCTCCTTCCCATACCCTCCTGCAGATCTCCCATGCTGCCTCTACCCCCTTCTCTCCGCCAAATTTCCAGGCCTCGTTTGGTATCTCGTCCCCTCCCATCGCCTTTCCCTCCTTCAGTCTCCCCAACACCTTTCTTATTTCCTCTTTGCTTATTCCTTCTTCCTCTCCCTTTCTCCTATTTCCCTCCCCTCCCATCCTTGCTCTGTTTTCCACTCCCCCTAGCAACCCCATAAAATATTCCTTCCATTCCTCTTTCTTTATCTTTTCTTCCACCCGCTTCCTTCTTTTCCTCCCCCTGTTCACTATCTCCCATACTTTGGTCTCTGTTTTCGCTTCCGCCACCTCCCTTATCAGCCTCTCCCTCTCTTCCCCTTTTTTCCTCTCGCACAGTTCTTTGTACTCTCTCCTTTTCCTTTTGTACTCTTCCCTCGTTCCCTCCCCCCTTCTCCATCTCCTTAGCTCTCTTCTCACCTGCCTCTTCGTTTCCGTGGTTTCTCCGTCCCACCACCCCTCTTTCCGCTTCGTCTCCTTTTCCCCCGTCTCCTCCCCTTTCCTCATCACCTCCTTGATCCTTTCTACCATCTTACTCACCGCCTCCTGTATCCCTTCCCCTTCTATGCTCACTCCTTCCATCCCCCTCCTATACTCCTCTTTCATCCTTGCCGACCACCGCCCTCCTCCTACCTTTTTCTCCCTCCTGTTTCCTTTTCTCTCCCCCACTCCTCCCTCCCTCATCGTCACCACCATCGGGTGGTGATCTGACTCCACTCTGTCCCCTATCTCCATCCTTTCCACCCCCCTTCTCGTCCCCTCATCCCCTAACACGTAGTCGATCACCGTTGTCCCTCTTCCCCCCGTGTAAGTATATTCCCCCTCTTCGTCCCCTTCTATGTTCCCGTTTAAGATTTCCCACCCCGTCTCTTCCATTACTTTTATTAGGCTTCTTCCATCCCTATTTATCGTATTCAATAATATTAAGCAGATATATTTTTATACAAATAAATATTTTAATACGAATAAATATTTGATTCAAAATACTTGGCGCTGCGCAACCGAAAAAATGTTAATTGCCTTAGTATTAATTAATTATTTACAACAACTCCATTACAATATAAAATACATATACATACACATATTAGAAACGCAGTCAGATTTATTCTATATATATTTAATTCTAATACCATACGTAGCATATGCACACGCACGCACGCACACACACACACACGCATGCACGCACGCACGTACAAGAAAGAAAGAAAAGGATTAATGCAATTTATACATATTTATTGAGTTTAGCAACACCAATTCGGGGCGCAGCGCCAAGTATTTTAAATCAAATATTTATTCGTATTAAAATATTTATTTGTATAAAAATATATCTGCTTAATATTATTGAATACATTTTGTTCTTTGTGTAAATAGCCAGTGTGATAATTGGCGCAATTGTTGTATATCATTACTTTTGTAAAGTTGAATATAGCACATTAATAAATTTATATTAATTTACGATAATGTTTTTAAATGTGATTCTTTTTTATGAGAATATATACTTGGCGCTTTGTTTTGTACCTTTTTTTAAAAAAGGTAATTTTGTGGAGATTTCACACATTTTATAGTGTTTATTATGGATGTATAATTTTTTCACCCCCTCGGATGAATTATTAATATTAAGTGAAATATTATATTGCCATCTAAACTACGCACGCCTGCAAAGCTACCAGACAATTGGATTGGTGGAATTGGTTTAAATTTGAGTTTTCAGACATGAAGCAAACATACAGGAAGCAAACAGAGGATTGAAGCTGAATAAAATCGTTTAATTAATATAATACTATGTCACAATAAATTTTTTTCTCTAACGTAGATTATCTGTAAATATATAAAAT
The DNA here is from genome assembly GCA_929113495.1 of Andrena minutula. Lineage (NCBI taxonomy): Eukaryota > Metazoa > Arthropoda > Insecta > Hymenoptera > Andrenidae > Andrena > Andrena minutula. Next base: position 24,331,559 of record OV815993.1, read on the forward strand.
CCACATTTTAGTTACAACTTAACGTAGAACATATGGAAATAGAGTGGCCCTTTGTTATAGTAAATGTAGGGACTACAAAATGTGCCCGAAGGAAGTGAGAGCGCAGAATGTCTTGTTGGAGGAAATTTAAATACTAATGGTAATTTATCGAAAATGAACAAAGAGATTCAATATTTTTAACATACAATTTATTGGTGCTGGAATAAAATTAAATTAGTATGTTTATTGGTGAATTGAAATATTGTTCATGGGAAACTAATCAAAGTAATGAATAGCGTAGGAACTACTGTGGATTTTAATAAAATATTATATTCATAATACTTCAAAGATTTCAAATCTTATGTGAAAATATGTTTCACAAAAGTTTGGAAAGTATCGAGGGAGATGCATATTCAGCGTACTTTCTTCACTCTTGTGACTTACTCGACATTGCAAGCAGTACGCCATAATTTTGTTAACCCTTAACTGGTATACTGTTTTTTTCAAACGTAACTGGTATACTGGGGTCGTGGCAGACCCCAAATAAAAAAGGGCACAGAAACTTATAAAGTCGACACTAGAAGAACCTCTATGAATATTTTGTTCTTAGGTAATATATAAAATAATAGAAACGTAGAAATTTAAAGTATTACTACAAAGTTAATTATAAATTCAGTTTATAAACTTAGACAACTAAAAGTTTCACAGCGAACTCTGCGTGCTGGGGTAATGAGTGACCCCAGCATACCAGTTAAGGGTTAAATATCAATGCTACGGTAATTTGAAAAATTTTGTCGATTTACCTTATTACTCTATCTAATAACCTCCTCCGGACAACCTCAAAGCCTGTGTATGCCCTTCATTCCTGTCCAAGCCCGTGCGTCCCTTTCATTTTTATCCGAGCCTGTGCGTCTCCTTTATTTCTATTCAAGCCTATGCATCTCCTTCATTTCTAAAAGTTTTACATAAAAACTCTAATGTAAAAATAGTCTGATGGTATGAAAACAATATATTATTTTGTAGAAACTTGTGTCAAAGAAGACGCTAATCTGTCGAACCTTCTCCAGACAACTTCCAAGTCTATGCTTCCCCTCCGTTTCTATAAGCTGTATATAATTAGTCTATTAAAACATTTTGGTGACTTACCTTGTTAATTGAGACAATAATTCGGTGTCCTATGTCGTGTAAAAAGGCGTGAGATTTCAAAAATTTTGACAATATCCTTATTTCACACTTCGCAGGTTATGGTTCTTTAATATCTTTAATACTAGCTAGGTTACGTTTATGGGTGCGTTCCAGTTGGGTCCAAATCGCCCGCAACACCCATGATTTCCATTACATATCGCGACCGTGCGGGCGATTTGAGCCCAACTGGAACGCACCCCTTGAAAGCAAAGCCACAGATTGTAAAGGGTGCGTTTCAGTTGGGCCCAAATCGCCCGCAACACCCATGATTTTCATTACATATCGCGACCGTGCGGGCGATTTGGGCCCAACTGGAACGCACCCTATATCTCTACAGACGTGCTTTCTGCTAGCTGTCACGTGACTATTTGTTACGCGATTGGCCGAACCCGCATCAATATATAGATATACACGCTGCGCGAGAACAGAGTGTATCAAGTTACACCACGATCCAATGAACGACGTGCCTGAGAGACATTTCTCTCCCTTTCACGTTCCCCTCTTGCCTACACTTTACCAGGACGATGCTGAATTTTTAAGAACATGAAAATCGGGAAATCGCCACTTTACAACGAAATATCTCAGCTCATAAGGCACGTAGGAACAAAACGAAGACACTTTTCTTATGTAAATCCACCCCAGACTATCCATTAAGACCATTCAAAATCGAATTGGATCAGCCGTTATTGAGATTCGGAAATATCAGGGTTCAAAATAGCGAGTCGTCGCGTAATAGAGACACTCTGTGCTCGCGCTGCGCATATATACATATATATACTTGGCGCGAGACACTACCGTGTCTCTTGATATGACTGAAGTCACAATGCGTAAACTATTCGCGTACAACCAGTGCATTGAACATATGTACACCTGGCTAACAGAAAACATGTACTCTGTAAGCAGTAAATATGCGACCTTCGTGGAAGTTTTACGTACCGCTTTCGTACCAACGAATTATGTGAAATTAATTTCCGAAAGCGAGCACTTTGAAAAGCATTGATTGATTGATTGTGAATTGTTAGCGTTAGGATTGCAATCCATGCTGCGTGATGTGAACCGCGTACCACTATAGTACGTGTATATATATATATGTTTAATAATAAATATACAACAATTTTAAATAAATATTTTTTATTCAAAACAGTGTGTTTTATTAATGTACATCCACGCATGCATACTTAAATTATAAAATCAGTATTTACTTAGAAAAAAAAATAACGTTCGTATGGGAGGGATATTCATATTCATGGCTAGAGGAAGCAGGCACAGTTGTCACCGATCTTATCACCGCAGCCGCCGTTGTGTTCACTATAGAAAACAAAAACAAAATGATTCTTACATAGATATTCGTTTCTTTGCATATGACGCGTAAAGTAGATGCAACGTGTGTGTAGTACTTACATTAGGTGACGCTACGTATATAATTCCATATTTTATAGACATTATCCAGCGCGCAAACACCGTAGTTGTTATGAAATGCACATCGAATGACATCCGTTGAAGACATAGACTTTAGGTTAGGAATGTCGGAGTCCGCGGTGACATGCATGATCCCGCAATAATCATAGTCAACGTCGTAGCCCCCGTCATCTTCGACAGTTCGCGCGTTGATGTTGTTACTATTGCTGTTGCTGTTGTTGCTGTTGCTGTTGTTGCTGTTGCTGTTGCTGTTGCTGTTGCTGTTGCTGTTGCTGTTGTTGCTGTTGCTGTTGTTAGTGTTGTTGATCTTTTGCGTCGGCAGTTCATATAAATCACATACATCCATAACGAATATGTCAGGAAGTAGTTTCAGCATCCACGTTTTCTTTTCCGCACCTTTTACGAGAACAAAGTCAATGTTTGCGAGTGCGCTGGTTAGGAGTCCTGGTAGTTTGGAGTATGGAACGTGACCGTCAGACCATGGAATCCCGTGATGATGGTTCGCGAGCCAGGACGCTTGACGGTGTTCCCGCGAATTCAGGTGTTCCCAGAAGTATGGTGGTTCGAAGATCCAATGGCTGATCGTAGTTGTTTCATCCCTGATGCTGTTTACATGAATCGCAATCTCTTTGGCGACGAACTCGCGTTCGATATTGAAGCCTTGCAGATCGACAATGGCGAACATTATTATTCGTTTAGGTAGTACCGTCTGCGACGGTGTCAGAACAGTAACTGAGCTCTTCGACATCGGCGTTTTTAAAACAGTAGCAGTATCCACAGTAGTAGTAGTATTATTATTAGTAGTAGTAGTAATAGTTCACGCACGCGCACTATATTAGTTTGCGTACCATGTTGGATAAAGGGCTGTATTCGACTATACAATCGTGTATGAATAAACAGACGGCGGAAGTATTAGCAGGGACATTTTCTTTGCATTCGAAATGTATTCGCACGTCCACCGTACCACTCTTCAACGACTCGTTTTGCCTAGAACAATCTATGACCACGATAGGCGCGTATTTATAGAATTCGTTCGCGCTCAGTAACGGTTCCCCGTGACCGTAGTACGATCGGGCAAATTTCGTATACATATCGTACAGGACCGCGAATTTATACTTATTAAAATCTATTTGCATATCGTCGTACGGATACATCTCGGAATTTAGGTAGAGTCGAACGTTCGTGAGATCATTCCGGTCGAGCATCCACGCAGGGGTTTTTACATCATTCTTTCGATTGGTTTGCATACCGAAAAACACGTATCGAGGCTTCTCAATTTGCGACGTAGTTTTCACGGTCCACGTATATTTCGTCGTCGTTTGCAGTAACAGATACTCGTGCAGGCTCCACGATCGGAAATTCATCGCGATCGGTCGACCGCTTTCCAAGATACGCAGCATCGATAGTTTATTCACTTCATCCAAAACAACGTGAGGCATACGCCACTGTACCTTGCGTATCTCAAGTTTTGGAATCGCAGTGGCGGAGGTGCAGTGCATCGCGTTCGAATCGTCTCGTGCGCGTATAAGAATCAGTTCATGTCGCATGTTCATCACGATGCGTTTGTAATCCTCGCAAAATCCTAATAACATGTTCAGAGGTACACAGAAATTGAAAGAGCCCGAATGAAAAGTGTCGTTTTTGTAATCGATTTCATAATTCCAACCAGCATTCGCGAGCATTCTGCTTCTCTCGGGTGACAACGAAACGAAATTTTTCAACGTGGTGGTGATTCCCGGATTTCGGCAACGATCGACCTCAAAACCGTTCAATTCGTATCGAATCTCATCGAACATGAACGCGACGCAATTATTATCGAGAGCAGCGGTCGCGGACGTTGCCGGACCTTTCGCGTCCTGCGCTGTCAACGTGCCGCGACCTTCGATGTATAGAAAACTTTCGCATGGAAGCGTGTACAGATCTTGCTGCTGTATAGGTATCCTTATCTCGTCACTATTGTCAAACGTCGTGTTGGCGTATGGATTATACGTGTGTAACTCGATCTTCGTAATACGATTGTCGAAGGTTGGCGTATTCGTTACGTCCAAAATATTCGTCATCGCGGTTGCGCGTCTAATAGGTTACGATGAAACCTAACGATCTTAGGAATCGTGCGTTTTGACGAGTCAACGGCTTTCTTATGCTTCTTACCGGTGCTCCTCTTATCGCACCTCCCGTCTTTATTCTTCTTATACTTTCGTCGGTCGATAAAGGGTCGCGCAGATGACGCGAGACAGAGACGTCAGGAGTAGCAACTGCGAATGATGAGTCGAACGTATGATCTAACACTAACATACTACACACGCATACACGTGACCGCACACGTTATCTATCGCGCTGACGTCGTTGAACGTGCAAACGAATCGTTATTTCTTCTCCACGAAAATCTATAGGACGATCGTGTTGATCGACGATGCACAACGTTAGATCTTGTATTGCTCACGCAACGATCGGCAGGTAAATGACGTGTCGCGGAGTTTCCGATATCTTATATCCCGGCGGCACGCGAGGTGAAAATTCGTGGATCGTGTGTACTGGTTTATCGTAGCTGTACGCGCCGATAGTGACGTTGCACGTTACTCTGATCACGTTAACGTTTATAATATTCACCGAGGCGCCTGACTCGTGCCAGATTCTCGGTAATAAGACGCGATTCGGGGAAAATCCTAGCAACGAGCCCACATTGTTCGGTTTCATAAAGTCCACATAGAACGAACAGTACAGTTCACTTTTCATGGTGTTGTTGTTAGCTCGTAGCATTAGAGGGTACTTGTCGTCATCGTCATTCTCACTGTTACCGCGTTTTCGAGGATATCGATCAAGTAATTGTTGTTTCAGGTACTCGGCGATAGCGTCTAATTCATAGGAGCCGTGAGGTATCGTTATGTAATCATGATTAGCGTCAGCGCGGGTGCTGTTATAGTTCACGATGAAATAGAATTTATCGTTGCTCGAGTCGATGTTCGGTATCGTGTGAAATGTCTCCAAGTCCGCGAGTCCTAATTCGTATTGACCATCGCTCAAATCTATCGGTGGAAAATAGTTTACCGTGAGCACGCTGCTCCGTCCCGTTAACGTAAGCGTGAACGACATATCATAGATTACACTCGCGAGACTGTGGGAGGGTAAGTGACGCACGCGTAAGAATTCTCGGCAATTTATCGATATCGTGTGTCTTTATTACAGAAGATATGGATCGTCATTGCGCATGAATACATTGTAACATAATCTTAGTACACACCGTTAATATTATTAATTATTAGTACATAGACCATAATTCCATAGACTTTTGCTGTAAAAATTGCATGCATAAGTGACCGCAATTCATCTCGTTGAAACGTCGAAAACGATCGTGATTATACGTGATCGTTGTACCGCGTCCGAAATAGTAGATCAATTCCGCGGGAGGTCGCCGATTCCCAAAACTATCAAAGTATTGTACTCGTGGTCCGCGTTTCGCATACGCGACCCAGTGCGTACCGGCGCCTCGATTCTCGTCCAGATTCGCGATACCGCATTCGTTGGTTCGTACGCGCGTAGGAAGCGTATCGCGCATAAACACCCCTCGAAAGAATGGGATGTTTGCGCACTCGCGCTCTAATTGCAGGTTCGTCATAGGTTGTTGAATTATCGCCGCCACCGTCGCCACGCGCCTACGCGATCGACGTTTTTTTTTTCGTTTCCACTCGTCGTTGGCGCCGCCGTCTGAGGTTCAAGCCCGCGCCTCGCTTGTACGGTGTCAGATGCATCCCTCGCCCCTCCATCGCCCGATGATGACGCAACGTCTCTTCCAGCTGTTTTCGAGGGGTCCTTGAATCGTTAACCGCTTTGGTTATACCAGCCGCTCCACCGGCCAATGCTCCGATAGCCGATAAGGCGGGTAACACCAACGGAAGAAATGGAAGAAAGCCACCACGTTTCGCCACTCGTAGATTATGACGTTGTCGTCGCCGTTGCGGATTTTTCCTTCCAGACTTTCTATGTTTTCGTTTCGTCCTTCTCATACCCATGCCGAGTTTAGTCTTAGCCTTCATCGTTGCCCACACACCAGTGGCTGCAGCTCTTTCGCCGAATGTCGCGTCGTTTGCGAACACCCGTTCTCGCGCTCGTTCGGCTAACGCACGATCTGCCTCGTGTCACCCCTCTAAATCCTTTCGACGAGAGTACGCGATATCATATCAGATCGCGGCATGCTGCGTCTAGGGGATTTACACCTTCGTCGCCACGAGCCAATCGCTTGAGTAATCCCGTTCCCGGTCCGCAGAACTGATAGCCCGGAACGTGTAGTTCGAACGGCAGACGGTTTATGATATCGTTAACCAAACCAGATCCAGTCTTCCTATTCTTTTTCAGATTCTTCTTATTCTTATTCTTTTTCTTACTCTTTTGATTGTTGTCTAGCCCGTGAGACGTCACAATCGCTGATGCACCCATATACGTTAGAATAGTCGCGATAGCTACTACAATAATAAACGCATACGCACGCTCCACCGATCACTGTGGTAGTGACCTGCGCGACGCGTGCCACGAATATAAATAGTAGTCCATTGTCATAGACGTGCGCGCGAATATGCGATTCGTGAAACAGTCGGACGTCATTCGCGTGACCGCGAACAGCGTGCGAGGTGTGATTTGCGGACCGTCCGGATGTGGAAAAACTAAGGTGCTTCTAAGTATGCTAGAGAGTCCGAACGGTTTGCGTTTCGAGAACGTGTACGTGTACTCGAAATCGTTGCATCAGCCAAAGTATCGATATCTCGAACAGGTGTTGTCGCTCGTCGACGGAATCGAATACTTTCCATACTCAGACAACGCTGAAATCGTTCCACCTAGAGATGCTCGGCCCGATTCAATCTTCGTATTCGATGACGTGGCTTGCGACGAACAGAACGCGATACGCGAATACTTCTCCATGGGCCGTCACTCGAACGTGGATTGCTTTTATTTGTGTCAGTCGTACGCTAGAATACCTAAACATTTGATCAGGGACAACGCGAATTTTCTCATGCTGTTCAAACAAGACGGTACGAACTTGCGTCGCGTGTATAACGATCACGTGAACACAGACATGACGTTCGAGTCGTTCAACGACTTGTCGACGATACGATTTCGTGGTGATCGATAAGGATAGTTCCATGTACGAAAGTCGATATCGAAGAGGATTTAACGAGTTCGTCGTAGCTCGTTGACATTAGTAAACCGCGAATCGTTCATCGAGCAACACGAAATGTCTAACGAATCGCCAGAGACAACCTCGAGCAACGTCGACGCGAAGCATTCGCAAAAACATCGCCGACATCATCGACAAAAAGGAACGAAACATCAAAAAGGATCGAAACATCGAAAAGGGGCGAAACGTCAAGACGTTGACGCAAAGATGGAAATCGCCAAAGTCAGCGACGTTACACGTAAAAAGAGCATGGCCTTGAAAATTGATAAAATGGCTACGGAAGCGGCTGTGGAAGCGAGCACGCGTCCCATCGTCGAGCCGCTGAAACGATTGATCGAAAACTCTGCCGCGTTGAAAATACGCCCAACACCTCGATCGCGATCAGTGAAAAGGAAACACGAATACGATCAGCAGCAATCATCCAAGAGACTTCGATCCGTTACTCCGTTGACAATCAAGGAACATCCGAATAATCTTCCAGATTCCAGCGACTATGACGACGATGACAACGACAACGACAACGACACCGACAACATCAATGACAACGACCGCAACACCGATAACGATGTTAACGATGAAGAGAATAATGTTGATGATATTGTTGATGATGTTGTTGATGATGTCAATGACGAAGACAATGAAAAAATTCAGGATGAAGAGTCGTCAACAAAGGTTCATGATTTGGGTTCGCTGCACAACCACGTCAACGATATCGAAGTGTATGTACGGAACGCGAAAGGGCCCTTGTCGCGAGAATACCTGAGACTGTTATTCACCGATACCAAGAGACTAATCGACGACGTGTACGGCGTATACTTGGGACCCCACGAGGATCTAATGATCGGCGATTCCGTGCTAACCATCGACGCGGACGGTGATGACATTCGCGTGAACGGAACGCGATACCCGGGGACTCGGGGTTTGTACGAATTGGTGTTTATGCGAGAGCCCGACGAGCAGGCGTGCACGGAGGCTGATTTTCGCTCGTACCGACGTATCTTGTTGTCGACGAGTGCGCATAAGCAAAACCATTCGCCAAGCAAGCGCACGCTGGGTAACAGGGGGTACAAGTATAAGAAAATCATATCGTCGATGATCGGCGGGGTGCGGACATCGGGCGTCAGACGTGTTAGGGGGAGCGCGGGCGGCGCGGGCACGCGACGAGGTCGAGGATTACCCATCGACGAATCGATGACGGTAACCGATAACGCGATCGATTACGTGTACTGGGACGATCCGAACGAATTAATCGATAGACTTAGATTACTCATTGCATCGCGCGCGGCAGGTCATACGGGCCACGATAACGAAATCGCATCCCTCGAGGAGGAACTTCGCGAGGCTAGATATATATCTTAAATTGAACGAACCGGTGATCGTCGCGTCAGTAGTGTTCACGCATACGCATCGTTATGTCGGTGAACAAGTTTGGTACCTCGTTACACAATAACAACAACAACAACAACAATAGCAACAACAGCGACGAAGCGAGAATGACAATGACTAGATTATTATCCTCGGTGGATGAACGCTTTACCCAAAAAATTGAAACGGCTACCGCGAGCGCGCGACTGGACTGCGCGCATCAAAGATCTAAACTCGACACGCGAGTACAACGAACGATGTCGGATATCGTTAACGCGCAATTGTCCCAGCTAGAGGATGGATTAAATACCGCGATGGAACGACGCTTCGATCACTTGAAAAACATAATCGAAGCATTCACGACGACGTCACCGACTGCGATAACAACCACGGATCTATACAAACGAAAGGAACCGCGAAAAGCTAACGAGGGTCTACGACGTCTTTGGAACATCGCGACCATCCCCGACCCACCCGCGAAACATGAGCAAGGAGCGAATACAACTAGTGAATGAATTACACGCTCCCGCGAGACGAAATTTCCCACGGCGTGGCGTCGTGATTCGCGGCTACGATGATTTATGGCAGGCTGATTTGGTGGAGATGTGTCCGTACGCGAAGCAAAATCGGGGATATCACTACATACTAACGATCATCGACGCGTTCAGCAAGTATGCATGGGCCGTACCCGTGAAAACGAAAAGTGGACGCGACGTGACCGCAGCGTTCACGAATGTATTGCGGTAAAGCGATAGATGTCCGCGAAATTTACAAACCGACATGGGAAAGGAATTCTACAACGCGGAGTTTCAACGATACGTGAAGATGCGCAGGATCAACCACTATTCCACGTACAGCGTGATGAAAGCATCGATCGTTGAACGGTTCAATCGCACGCTGAAAAACCTTATGTGGAATCAATTCTCCTTGAACGCGTCATATCGTTGGGTCAATCTGCTATCCGCGTTAGTACACACGTACAATCATCGCAAGCACCGAACGATCAACGCCCGACCCGTTGACGTAACCCCCGCGACGCGATTGTCGTTCGCCGCGAACGAACCACTCCCACCAGCCGCATCGGAAGGTATTCGGCGACGCGCGAAATTCAAAGTCGGAGACAAGGTACGCGTGAGCAAGTTCAAGACACTCTTCGAGAAGGGGTACACTCCGAACTGGTCGACCGAAGTGTTCGAAATCGTAACGGTACAACGAACGTTCCCGGTGACGTATATTCTGCGTGATTCCGCGGGAGAGTCGATCTCCGACGGTTTCTACGAGTACGAACTGCATTCGGTCGCGAATCCAGACGTCTATCTGGTCGAGAAGATTATTCGACGCAAGGGAAACCAGGTGTACGTCAAGTGGCTCGGATTCGATTCGTCGCGGAACTCGTGGATACGCGACAAGGATTTTCTATGATTCGCGATCGTATACGTACTCTATGTTACTGAAATAAATAAAAAATAAATACATATAAATATATACATTGTACATTTATTCTTCTTCTTCATCATATATACGTACAATTTATTTTTAATATATGAGGAAAAAATATAATTTTTGATTATTCAATGATATACATATATTACATATATTACATATATTACATATTCGTAAATTTATATGAACAAAAGAAAGGCTTACAACGTAAGATATATACATATGTATATGCAAACATACAAACATGCAAACATACAATCATGCAAACATACAATCATGCAAACACTCTATACAACAGGGTTTACAAGGGACTCGTCGGGTGCATGTCCGAGTAATTCGTGAGTCTGGAGCTCGGGGATTCGACAATGCCGCCACGGAAGGGTGTCGACTCCACCGGCTAAAATGCACCGCTTATCGTCAAACGGGCTGAGTGCATTCTTTTCCTCGCTCACGGAATACACGTCATGCTTCTTCGAGCGTATATTATTCTGTCGAACCGACTTCTCAGTGAGATCGCGGAGACACCGAATGTAATCGTTAAATTGAATTTCATTCGCGACTACGTGTCTCCGCACACCCTTCACTTTTTTCGTCTCACTCGTAGACCCCACTGTCGCGTTAAATGTTCTAGTCGCGTACATCTTCGATCGCAGTCCGACGAACTCCGTCATCAAGGCGCCATTGTTCTCATCCTTCATGAGACCCGGCACCTTTTTATTTACGCGGGGCATGTCATACGAATTGTCCACCGCGTAATCACTTGTGTCGAACCGCGCGATGTCGCACTTCATCGTTTCATATACATCCAGTATAGTAGTGTTGGTACGACGCGACCCTACTCACATTTGTAGCAACAGGGTACAAACTGGCGATGACTGACCACAAGAAGCACGCATTGTCTCTGTTCTTTATGTTCACCACCGCTTTCTTCAGGGCAACGGCGCGCGGCAGCGGTACGTCGCAACCGGCTCGAAGTGGATTATGCTTATTAATATTCACTAGAATATTTAGCACAGCCCTTAGGGTCCATCCACTGTCGCGATCTTGAAACTCCTCGATCGCCACTAACGTGGGAGCGACTACGTGTTTCGAATACCACTCGCGCACGTTCGAAGTCATCAACAGTACATGATTTCGCGTACCGAAACTTTTCACGTCTGTAGTTTCACCCAACATAAACTCCGCGTTTAAATTTGTATTAACGGCCACGCTCTTATGCGTCGTGATAGCGTCCGTGACACGCGAGATCACAATGCACCGAGCATCCTCTAAAAATCGACGCGGATCGCCGTGTCCCACGTTGATGACCGCACCGGTTGAAATACGGCTTATAAACGCGGATTCCACGTCTTCCCATAGGACTTTGGGTGCCGTCGATCGGCCCGAAACCCCGCAACCGACTCGCGAAAACTTTTCCCGCACGATCGCGCGCAATGTCTTTATTCGCGCGATCAGCGACACTAGGCGTTGTTTCGCGGCCACTGTCACCCTTCCGCTGCTCTGGTACTCGCGGATGAGTTGCAGGTACGTGTCGCATTGATCCACCCAGTCTCGGAATTCCGCAATACTGCGTAAAAGCTTAGACATCCGAGACAAAACTTTGTACATGTCCATGAACCCCTCCATATTCGCTTAATCACAATGGATTTTGTCTACCAGACACGCATGAATAGCGCCGAATGGGTGATACGACTTTTCCAGGTGATGCGGTCCGTGTTCGGAAATCGGTAACCTAACGGCAAAATGATGCGCTTCGAGTGTAGTCGTAGAATCGGTGTCGGGTGCTCATCCAAAAATCTCACTAATTCACGACACAAAAACGAGTCCACGGTAATAGTAAATGTTCGAGGGTATAACACTTTGTACACTTCGACCGTGCCGTTCTCAATGTCATGCAGAAGCGTTAACGGCGTACACACGATCGCGGTAAAGTACTTCACTTGCTTGCGATGCACGTCCTTATCACCAACGATGTAATACAATGTGCATTTACTCGCAGTACTATATCGCGCAATATGGCGTAGCAATTGACGATGGTGATGTGACAATTGCATAAATCCGTTTTGAACGATACAACTCCACGAAGTCTCGAATAATGACGGTGGGCTTAACACGTCGCGGATCTTATGCTGCTCGATCGTAAGCGTTTGGAGGTCCAACTGTGACATCGCAGGGTACTGACATTGGTATACTGTAAATCAGATACCCATGGGTCTACATCGAACTCTTTTAACTCTTACACGGTCGCTACTACTCCCACGACTCGGATATAAACATACGGTATCGCGCGGTGCAACGTCATGTTTACTCTATGGGCTACCGCGACGATTGACTTACAGCCTCCTCGATCGTGAAAATGCTCGGAACTCTACCCCGAATAATTATGGCTGTATGTTTACGATGGTTGCTTGCGCGGCCCTATCGGTCCCACGATTCAAATATATACACACGACACGTAGAGCGTGCACGTGGGCGCACAAAACGCGTTCAATCCTGCTCAGATATAAACATACGGCACGGCGCGGTTCGCTCTATGATTTTTCAGAAATCATGTACCACCCCTTTCTCAGAAATCCCCATCGAATGCAACGACGTATTTATTCCATGGGCTATCGCGACGATTGATTTACAATAATTATCGCTATATGTATACATCATTGTATGTGCGCGGTATCGGTCCCACGATTCAAATATAAACACACCGCACGAAGAGCATGCACGTAGGCTCACCAAACGCGTTCAATCCTGCTCAGATATAAATACACGGCATGGCGCGGTGCAATGTTTATTCCATGGGCTATCGCGATGATTGATTTACAATAATTATCGCTATATGTATACATCATTGTACGTGGTCCCACGATTCAAATATATACACACTGCAGGAAGCGCGTGCACGTAGATGCACAAAACGCGTTCAATCCTGTCGATCCCTTATCTTTTCTCAGAAATCATTGGTACACCCTCTTTCTCAGAAATCATCATCGAAGACGCGATTTGAATTTCCACGAATCGGTCGCGGTCGCGCCTGCGCACCGATCCCCGTACGCGTACGGAGATTGTGCGGCGGCGACGCGCGCCCAAAGTACCTTAAACATCCAACAGGTGGCGTCGATACGAAATGTCTGGAAAACTTGGAAAATTTACCAAGGCGGGCCCAAATACCGACGCGGACCCAAAGTACCTTAAACATCCAGTAGATGGCGCCAATACGAAATGCGTGCGACGCCATTTTGAAATTTTGAAAATTCATCCCCTCTCCTGTGACGTCAGCCCCCTCGCCCACGAACTCGACATGCGCGCGCGATGCCATTTTGAAAATGTTAAAAATCCCCCTCCCCTGTGACGTCACCCCCTCGCCCACGAACTCGAACTGCGCGCGCGAAGCCATTTTGAAATTTTTGAAAATCCCCCTCCCCTGTGACGTCATCCCCCTCGCCTACAAACTCGACCTGCGCGCGCGACGCCATTTTGAAAATTTTGAAATTCACCCCCCCCCCCCGTGACGTCATCCCCCTCGTCCACGAACTGCGTCCCCCCTCCCCACCTCCCCCTCGCCCATCGCGCGGTTCCCCCGCCCCGCCTCACCCCTCGCCGCCATTTGATCCAGAATCGGCATAGCTTAACTACTTAATATAATGTATTTTCATATAATAGAGATAATTAAATTTCAACAAACGGTTTTGTCGTTGTCTTTCCCTTATTTCTTTTCTTTTCCTTGGTCTACCTTCGTTGATTATTCAAGGTCAGATCAGCTTTTGGGAGCATCTTTAATTTACATTTTTGTGACCGTTGTGACATATACTTTCGATCTAAATCTGCGCGATTTCATCATCAATTGAATAGTGTTCCTAGTCAGCGAGCCAATGAATGCTAACCCTTAATGGTGCCTCCACACTGGAGTTCGCAAGCAATTCGCAAGCAATACATATACGTGAATGTGTGTACTGACCGAAGTCACAAATTCAATTGTGGTAAAAATCTTTTATTAATTTCACCCACTATTTCAGTAATTTGGTCGTCTTCGAAAACTGGATAATTTTCACGTAAGTAGTCCTCAAATGATTTATTGGCGTTAAAGAAAACGTCGCAGAGATTTTTGTACGGAACTGCGAAATTGTTCATGATGATATATTATTTATTTCCACGGTTTATTACATGCACGTATTGACTTGTACTTACTGGTACTTGTGTCTCACGAAAATGTGATTTTTTTGTAGGAATTTATATATGATATTTGGAGAGGCGTGTACATCCAGAAGCCGGAGTTTTCTTCGCCAGTTTAAATACTATTTATTGGTCAAGACAAAAATTCCTCCTTCCAGATTTTTTGGCAGAGAGGTGCTTGTAAAATTTTACGGGACCTTCCGTGTTTTTCGCGGGTTTTTTGTCCTACAGCGCGACCATCTGCATGGTGGCCTAAACAGCTTAATTGCGGGTCACGGTTTATTGCAGGTTTATTACTGAAGACATCTGGTTTAGTGCACCTGCTCGTTCGTCGCCTAATCCCCAATTGCTGCATGCTACTTTCTATACATTCAGCAGGAAATTCGGTAGGCAATAAAAAATCATTCCCTTTCAAGGGGTACAAGGAAAATGCAACGCGCCACGAACCAGCAGCAGTAAATAACTGTGACGAGTACCTGTGACAAAAAGTTATTCTATCATTTCGACTTATTTTGAGTCATAAAATCTTATTTTGATCCCATAAAGATCCTATCCAGTGAAGCCAGAATCGTGGGACGCGGGACCAAACGCTTACCCCCCACTATGACCTACCGTCGTCTCCCACTATGGGTTACCGTCGTCATCCACTTTCTTCCCACCGCACTGCATACAAGCATATTTTTACTCTTGTCCGTGTGCACGGTAGCTCGACAGGCAGCTCGCACGGACAAGAGTAAAAATATGCTTGTGTGCAGTGCGGTGGGAAGAAAGTGGGGGACGACGGTGAGCCATAGTGGGAGACGACGGTAGGTCATAGTGGGGGTGTTACGTGCCGCGGCCTTTAGTGTTCGAGCGGCGCGTTTTAGACGGCCAAATTCTGATCAGGGGTATCCCACAATCTTTGATTATCAGAATTTGTCGCATTTATGTAGGTAATGGCAAGGAGGCTCGCCGCACTCGCAACAGTCAATTATTTTATTTACTTATCTAAATACCTTATCAGAAGGATAAGGGGTAGATTTTGGGATCGTTGGTGCTCTAGTCCCATACGGGTCTTTTCAAAGGAATCGGACAGGTAATTAATGAGTATAATTTAATGAATAATAAAGCTTTAATGCCGAAATATTGGATGGTTGTAAAACATATAGTACTGAATATGTAAAGTAAAATTAATCAACAACAAACATAGACTTTCGCGCTATCGGGCACAATTCCTGATTAGGGGAATCCCACAGTCCTTGGACTATCAGAAATTGTGTTATGTACGATTCAATCATAATACAGTGTACAAAAGAGATAATAGGTGCAACTCACCAGACAGTCGATATTGTATTGACAAATATATTTTTGTGGTTTTCGGTTGGAATGTTTTCCTGTGGTCTGATGATATATCTAAATCAGAAAAAGAGATAAAACGCGAACACACACACACACTTGGTTATATTAACGAATAAATCTTAATTGAATTCTAAACGAGACTGAATAATAGTGATTTTAACAGAGCAAAATGAATGATACTTTTAGTTTATAATTTATAATTTAATCAAAGTTTAGTATATGAATTATTTCACGAGTTTAAATAAATGAATTGTTTCGCAAAGTCGAGTCTTTCACGCGGTTTCACTATAAACCGGAGAACTCTAGCTTTAAGACACTTGCGGACCCAGCGACACGCACCTCACGATTTATCGTCACAGAGTGTCGCAGCTTCACGCTCTCGGCAGCGACCAGAGTGGGTCCGTACCGAAAATGCTTACGCTGCATTTTATCCCTCGGCCGCGCTACCATGGGCCCGTCTACTTAACGAGGCGGTGTGTGTGTGTGTTCTCACACCCATCCATCAGACTCTCGATTCAAATACATGATCAATCCTTACAGGACATTCGTACGTACAGGAAAACATGACATCGCACATTACAATTTCACACCTGCTGAGGCCTTCCCTGAATGTTCATAAATTTATATGCACAATTTCTGACTAGGGGAATCCCACAGTCCTTGGACTATCAGAAATTGTGTTATGTATCTAATTTTAACCAAACAACTTTGAATTAATTAATTAATTTATTTACACGTGCCCCGAAACGTGCGACAAAACCGTGAGAAGGCGCGACTCCCTGCACCGGATGTAGGGTATACAATTCCATCAATCTTCTACGAAGTGATCCAGTCTGCGCATTCCTGCTGTAGCCGTTACTGATCATGTTACAATGTTTAACGCGGCGGTCAGAGGTGCTCTCAACGAGGGTTCTCCCACAATGCTGCAAGGCATTGTTGAAATACATCCCTGCCGCTTACACAGAACGGATTCGGCACAACAGGAGAACCACTGGTCCTTTCGAACGCGACTATCTGGTGAGAACGCCGCTGCGTCAGCACCGCCTTATCGGTATCGCGGGACGGTAATGCGTCTAGGCGACGACGCTCCAAGAAAGGGGTTTTTGTTCTAGCAAAAATATTATTGATTAATGGGCAGGAGTATGATCAACGAGGGATTTCCCATAACGCTAGGCGTTGTTGATGCATACCCTGACCAGAAAGAAAAATCTTACGTTCCGGACGTAACATCCCTCCCTCCTTGGAATCATCGTCGTCCTCGACGATGTATACTGAAGGTATAAGGTACAGTAGCTGCTTATGAATAGGTCTATGGGTTCGGGTTGCATTGGACTAGGGGAATCCCATAATGTTTGCACATTGTCACAATGCAATCCCGTTACAAATTATTCGGAATAGAATAAAGGCTCATACACCAAGTCGTGCGTTACATGAAGAGAGGTATTGCGTCTATACCTAGTGTATCGCGTAATGGTCGTACCTCCGACATAAAAGTGTATTTGCCCTGTTCGATGACCGTTTGTCACCACCCCGTACGCACAGTTCAATATGGTTTTACTGATGGTTGGGCAGCTCTCCACATCGACCGTGACTATTTCTGGACACTGCCGTAGCAAGCCGCAGATGTCCTCGTCAGTAATACCCTGGCTCTCTCTGCAGTGGACTTCTATCAAGCCCGTGAGGAATTGCAGTATCCATCCACCGACAGTCGGATGCATGTAATTGACATCTAGGATTTTTAGTTTTTCCAATTTTCGGAGTGGTTCCAGAACGAATTCCCCTTTGATGTTTGTGCAACCACTCAGATTCAAAGATGTTATTTCCCCCATGTATAGGCCAATTTCTGAAACAAGGCCAGAAGCAACCCATCCGCAGAAGGTAAGACTCAGGGCTGTTATACTCCGATATCTTGAGGGAAAAGAGACAGCCATCTCTACCGGACCCAGCCCCAGCTCGGCAAAATCTCCCCTGTCAACTGCTGCGTTGCCTTCCTCCATTTCCATTTCAGGCATGGGCTCCTCGAAACTACAGAAATGTAACTCCAAGGTCGTTAGAGTCGTCTGTTGGTCTGTATTGCTGATTAACGCCTGCAAAATACTATCGTCTGTTAAATTTTTACATATCCTGATGTTTAAGCAATTCAGATTCCGCAACCCTTGAAGAGTGGTTGCTAGGTTTAAGGGTTTTAGTTGCTCGCAACGGTGGAGAAAAAGCGTTTCTAGACTTTTGTGAATTGCCGGAAGGGACTTCCCAGTGATGTCTGTGTTCGTAAGACAGAAGGTTTTTAGACTTCCTGCTAGGGTCAGGACCTTAAAGAGTTCAGGATCCACGGGACCCTCACATTTCCCCAGTTTGAAGCAAGTAAGACGTGGTGCCCCCGATTCCAGGTCTCTCAGAGTCGATGGCCGGATCGTCACAGCAGTTAGATCTACTATTTGTAGTTGTGGACAACTCCTTATGGCAATGGAGATAACTTGGGGTCTCAAACATTTTGCCAATGGTTCCTCATTTATTCGTATGCTCTTTAACTGACTGCCTACTCTCTTCATGAGCCAGTAAAATGACTCAGTGCTCACTATCGTCCCTTCCCATGTATTCGGCCAGCACCAGTTATTCAGGTCGATATGGCGTAGACCGTGATACGAGGCGAGGCTTCCGAGTCGCCACCTTCTAGAGACCATTTCTAGACGGCTCCTGTCGGCAAACGGCAAATAGTTGGCAATTTTAGAAATGCATTCTATCGGAAGTGGAATCTGTTCACGTAAATCTATTCCAGGGAATGGGTTCACGTCGGGCCGTGGGGGAATCAGCTTGGTTGTATGCCACGAGTCCGCCATCAACACCCTTAGTTTCCTCTTGTGGCATATTATACCAGTGTCCGCCGCAGCCAAAGCCTTCCTTGCTCCGTCCGTAGACTTGAAAGTCACGAAAGCATTGTTCCCTGACGACTTCCGCAGCACCACCACATGCTCAACTCCATACGGGTGAAATATCTCCATCAGCTTCTCCCTTTTCGTATACGGCGCCAAACGGCTGACAAACAGTCGCCGTTCTAGAGGCTCCTGTCGGAAGGAACTGGACGATGTCATTTCGCTAATGTACAGACAATCACACAAAGCAAGATCAAAATTATGAAATAACAAAATCATTATCAAAGAAGAAAAGAACATTAGAAAAATCGCAACTAACAACAATTTCTGACAAGGGGATTCCCATAGTCCTTAGACTGTCAGGGTTTGTTATTAGACATATTTCTAGCAGTTTATCATCGCCCTCTGAATAGGCAACGGTGGTCTGTTTTCCGAAATAGACGATTCTTGCAACGGTATTGCAGCAGGTTGACTTGGTGATGATTCCTCAGGTTCGTGTTTTGAGCCCCGTTTCCGCAGGAACTGTATCTTGCATAAGGTCTTCAGTGGATTCCAGAAATAGTAGATCATCAATCCTATTATAATTAAGGCCTGCGCCGTTATTGTTCCATACGTCAATGACAAATGTGAATTTCTTGCTCGATGATGTTCTCCAATTTCCTCTAGTTGTGCTTCAATTTCGTACAACGAATCAGATGTGCGTTCCAGTTTGTTATTGTCATTTGGAAATAGATTCACTATGGTGTGTTTTCTCTTAGAATACTGATAGATATTGGGTGATATCAGGCTAATATTCAGTAACATATTAGGAATGTAGTAATAAGAATCTTTGCTCAGGTATGTTTTTGATCCCAATAAGGTGTGATATCGTGTTTTTGCAAAACATTCTGGATGTATTTCCAAAATTCCTGTTCCAACTATGGTGGTGTGGGTATTCTTTTTCCTACCACATAGAATCTGCATCGGTTCGGGTTGTTCAAATGAGTATAACCATCCGCCAAGTGTAGTTAGTTTTCGCCAGGAAGGTATGTGATAGGGCATGATTCTAATATTACATAAACGTAAGAATTTCGGATCTGGTTGAAGTAATAATGAAGTTTCACAAGTTCGATGAGCCACGTCCTGCAATGGGACGTCCTGTGGACAAATGTAGTAGTGCCATGCCCAGGTACAGGAATCTATGAATGTTTTATCCGATCCAAAGAATTTAGAATGGTCATTGCTTATTCCTAAATATGGAAACTCCGGTAAGATGAAAGCCGAAATTGTGGTTCTGTTGCAGTTGTTTAAATACTGAGGAATTGGTAATACGTGTATTTTATACAGGTCATATTCAATCCGATTTACTAATGGTATTTGTACTGTCACGACCATCTTTCCTGTTATATATTTCAAATTGACATGAGATATCCTGACCAGGTCTTCGATTCGTTGATGGTCCCGTGGTATAGGGAGTTCGAAATCAACCATAGAATTATGTATCTCGTTTATTATTGTTTTGAAATTAGATCCGCTCAATAGTGATGGATGTAATTTTCCGTTGCGCGCAGTGCTCAAAGCCGTGATAAAGCGTTGCGTTGCAGTCATGTAATGACTCAAAGATGTTTCAACAGATGCCGAGTATTGACTCATTGCTAAACTATAATTCAAGGCTAACTGTTTATCAATTTGCGTTTCTAATTCGGAAATCTTCTGTCTATTGGTTTTTACTTCTGCGGCAATTCGGTTGAAAGTTTTATGAACTTTATGCAGATCACTTATGATTATATGAGTTTGATTTTTGACAAGTTGGGTGATCTTCCTCTGATCAGCATATATCTTATCTATTTCCTTGTTAATGTATTCAGCATCATCACTGTCTAAAGTTCCAAACAAAGCATGGCTAATCGAACCGATGAATCTGAAAGGTGCATTCCTGCGTGTGATAGCTTTAGGCAAATTATGTGAATCGTATTCTGGCCTCTTAATTTCTGTACTCAATTCTATCAGTTCCATCCGTAAATCTGATGCTTCTCGTACCATGTTCTTTAAGTACTTTGTCCGTAACACGGAATCGCATTGTATCGGGGTTGGAAATTTAATACATAAACTGTTAGTTTGTTCAATATTCCCGATTTCATATGGAAATTCAGCTACTATTTTGTCTATATCTATAACTAGTATGAATCGCCAATCAGCTCTTTGAAATCTAATCGCGTTGATCTTTTCAATGTATAAACCCGGGTTTGAATCCGTACGTGTCAGTCTGTATAGTTCCTGGGTCCGCGCGATGTGTTGCAGAG
Organism: Andrena minutula; assembly: GCA_929113495.1. Classification (NCBI taxonomy): domain Eukaryota; kingdom Metazoa; phylum Arthropoda; class Insecta; order Hymenoptera; family Andrenidae; genus Andrena; species Andrena minutula. The sequence continues at coordinate 24,352,777 of OV815993.1, forward strand.
TAAGAAAGAATATCAATCGGATCAGCGTCATCTCTCAACCTGAATCAGTCAAATCAATCAGGACTCCAATTTAATTGTAATTTATCGACATGTTTGGTGAGCATTTTACCAGCTTCATCTTTTAACAAAACATTATTTCCTTCCAGTATCCCAATAATCTTATATGGCCCGTGATAACGCTTGGCAAATTTTCCTCTTTTTGGTTCTACCAAAACACGTACCATATCTCCTATTTTTCCTTTGAAGGGGCGAGCGTTCCTATCATAATACGATTTTGACCTTTCTTTTGCCTTAACCAAATTTTGTCCTGCAATTACTTGCATTTCCGAAAGTCGCGTTATTAAATCATGTAAATATGAATTGTATGTGACCAAATTCTCGTCGCTCGTGAAGGAACTTGGACAACGCGCAAGTTTGCCAAAAACCAATTCATACGGGGTAAAATTTGTGGCTTCATGGACAGATGTATTATAAGAAAACATAGCAAAGGGTACTAATCTATCCCAATCGTCAAAATCATTCATGTAATGGCTAATGTATTCGGTTAACACTATGTGACTTCTTTCCAATGCACCATTGGTTTGCGGTCTATACCCAGATGTAGTGACATGTTGAATTTTGAAAATTTTAGCTAAGTTCTGAATTATTTTATTAATGAAACTAGTCCCTTTATCCGTTAGTATTGCACGTGGTGTTCCATACTGCAATATTAGATTTGTTACCAATGCATGGGCTATTGTTTCAGCTTTTATATCTGGAACAGGGACAGCTATGCAATATTTTGTCAAATTATCTTGCATAGTTAGAATATGTTTGTTACCGCTGGGAGTAGTGGGTAAAGGACCCACAGTATCCAATGATACTTTGGAAAATGGCTCCAATGGAGTGTCAGTAATTAACATTGGTTCGCGAGTTTTAGTTCGCACTAATTTTTGATTCTGGCAACTATTGCAAGTACGGATATAATTTTGAATATCATTACGCATACCTGGCCAATAAAATCGTTCTCGAATTCTGCAATATGTCTTTGTTAAACCCTTGTGTCCTCCTACCAAACTTTCATGCAACTCTGAAATGATTTTCAGGCGAAGTTCTTCCGGAGGTATCTGAGTGTTTCCGTAACAAAGGGCTATTTCGATATTGCTGTCCTCAAATGTATTCCTTAATATTTCTATTAACGTACCTTGAGGTAATTCGTCTGTAAAGTCGCCATTCTGTGAGATTCTTAGACCCTTTATATCTAAATCTGAAAGAATTTTTCTTAGGTTCTGTAGGCCAAGTTCCAAATCCCGAGTAGAAAGTTTATCAAAATGTTTCATTTTTATGACTACGCTAAATATTCTATGTTTACCGCGTTTTGTTATTAGTATTTGTCCTACTCTGGGCTTTGCCGATTTTAAATCGTTAGCATTGATAATGCCTAGATCGGAGAGCAATATACTCACTGGTGTAACAAGTTCGCAATCAGACGAAATGAAATGTACATAATTTGATCTATAATACGTTAGATTTTGTCTTGTAGAGGTTACGATGTCTTTACTTTTGTAGCGAAATTCTGATTCCATATCTGGAGGTATATAATCAGCGTCCGGGATGTATATGGATGATGAATTTGAGATTTGTGGGAAAAGTTGTCTAGGAGTAGATTTTTGAGCGATAGGTTCTCTACCTCCCTCCTTGGGAGTTCGATCAGCAGTTGGATTTGGAAATGGTGTTGAAAGTGCTATAGGGTTTGGATCTACGGTCGGGGTAGGTAAGATTGAACTGTATCTAGGCCTGTTAAGGGGGTAGACACGTCACGTGACACGGGCGATGCACCGCGCTGTAATACCGACAATCTAACCTGAAACATGGGTTTGAAATTTTTCCTTTTTCGTTCTTATATGAGCAGATTTTGGGCTGGGCGAGGTCTCATTCGAAAGAGGAAGGTTCAATGCGGAGCGCTGGGATAACCGTTTGAGTCACAAAACTCTTTTAATGACCTAAAAATACTTAAGGACGTAAACACGCCACGTGACATGGGTAATGCAGCGCGCTGTATACCGACACAATCTGGCCCGAAACATGGGTCTGGGCGGGCATGTTGTTTGTCCTTATATGATCAGATTTCGGGCTGAGTGACGTCTCATTCGAAAGAGGAAGCTTCAATGCAGACCGCTCTGGTCATCGTTTGAGTCACAAAACTCTTTTAGTGACCTAAAAATACTTGGATTCTTGCGGGTGTATTTTCTCGACTTTTGCTCTACTTTGATCACTCATATTATTACATATCAACACAATCTCGTCGAATCATGACCAGAGCGGTCTGCATTGAAGCTTCCTCTTTCGAATGAGACGTCACTCAGCCTGAAATCTGATCATATAAGGACAAACAACATGCCCGCCCAGACCCATGTTTCGGGCCAGATTGTGTCGGTATACAGCGCGCTGCATTACCCGTGTCTACCCCCTTAACGATTGTGCTATCAGGCACTCCTGTTGCAGATATTTCTAGCTCTGATTCTTCCGGAATATTTTTCAGCTGAGGTGCCTTACTAGCTGCTTCCTCACGCCTTGGATTTGAAATTTGACTATCTTTTTCGGAATTCCTAGCTTGTTGTAATAATTTTTCTATTCGTCTATTTAATTCCTCGTCCCCAGTATCGTCATCATATGGATCCAAATCTTGTAATATTTCCTGTCTATATTCATCTAAACTGTCTCCTTCAGAAAGGGCATCCAATAAAACAACTTCCTCCTCAAGTTCCTGTAATTGAGCGCTTTTATCCAATAATGATTTTTCAAATCTATTGAAAGACTCTTGTAGTTCTTCTAAATCTATAAATGAGGACTTCTGTTTGTTCCTATCACCTGTATCACTATCGTGAATTTCAGGTAAATCAATGGCTATAGTTCTATCTACTTCGGACTCGCTTCCTTTTTCGCGCAATTCCGTACCGGCCACTGCACCTTGTGAATCTGGGATTCTAGGATTCTCCACCATCTGTTTAGGATGAAATCCCAAATTCGGCAATGTACTCCTACGTTGGCGAAATATAGGCGGATCTGACTGTTCGTCATCGGAATCGTCGTCCTCTACTAGAGAAAGTTCTTTTGATCTATCTAATTCTTGTGTTTTTGATGGTCCCGGAGCTTCAGTAGCTTGAATCTTTGCTCGCGTTCTAGTTGCTATTGCACTGGTATCTAAAGGTACAGGTTGTTTCGACTTAAGTCTTGAACCTACTGGTCTTCCTATGTTTGATTTTCCCGGTAAACTAGCTATTTCTTTCCTGGGATTAGAAACTTCGGTTTTTGTCGATGGCTTATTTATTGGTAAAAGTTTTGGGCAATCAGGTGCTAACTCCGATTTTGCATCATCAGAGGATTCTGATAAACTGAAATCATCGGATGAACATAGTTCATTTACTATAACTGGATTCCTTGATAAGGCGTCAGCATTTGTGTTTAATTTTCCTGCCTTATGAACAAATTCGTACTCGTAATCGCGCAGTTTTAGTCGCCATCGGATCAATCTTTGTCCTGGATCTTTTATTGAGTTAATCCATCTTAGTGGTTCATGATCACTAACGAGGGTAAATTTTCGGCCATATAAATATGGTCTGAAGTGTAAAATTGCATAAAGGACTGCCAAACATTCCTTTTCTGTAGTGAAATAATTTTGTTCTGGTTTAGTTAAAATCCTAGAAAGGTATGCCACTGGTAAATCTTGACCATCAATTTCTTGACTAAGTACAGCGCCTATAGCGTAGTCTGACGCATCTGTAGTTAAAGTGAATTGACTATTGAAATTTGGATATTGAAGTATGGGGCTTTTACAAAGTGCTTTTCGTAATTCCAAAAATCCTTTCTTTTGCTCTTTTCCCCAAGTGAAAGTAGAATTTTTCTTCAGCAAGTCTGACAACGGTTTAGCCTTTTCTGCGAAATTTTTGATAAAGCGTCTATAATATCCAGCTAGACCTAAAAATTGCCTAATGTTTTTCTGATTTTTCGGGCGAGGAAAATTCTTTACTGCACTAATCTTTTTGGGATCCGGTTTTACACCAGCCCGGCTAATAACATGTCCTAGGTAAGCAACTTCTATTTTGAGGAACTCGCACTTATCCGGTTGTAAAGTTAATTTTGCATCGGCCAAACGCGTAAATAAACGGCGAATTTTCTTTTCATGTTCTTCTAAGTTTTTAGCATATACCACAATATCATCCAAATAAACGAAAACTTCTACACCCTGTAATCCGCGTAGAACTTGATCCATTAATCTTTGAAAAGTTGCTGGAGCGTTTTTCAGACCTTCCGGCATTCGGATGTATTCATAATGACCATTTGGGGTTGTGAAGGCTGTTTTTTGTCTATCTTTTGGATCCATCTCAATTTGTTGAAATCCGCTTGCTAAGTCAAACGTTGAGAAATATCGGGCCTCACCTAAGTGATCCAGTATATCAGTAATGTTCGGTAATGGATATGCATCGCCAATGGTTTTTTCGTTAAGATCACGAAAATCTATGACTACTCTGAATCTCAGATTACCTTGAGAATCTGGTTTTTTAGGAACGATCCAAATGGGCGAATTATACGGTGAATTTGAAGGTGCTATTATTCCATGATTTAGTTTATTACGGACTTGTTTTTCTATTTCGTCTTTATGAACCGGAGGAAAACGATACTGTCGCCTATTCACAGGAACATCATCTACTGTGGGGATTTTATGTTTAATGTATGAAGTACATGGTAGTTTATCACCAGGCAAGTGGAATCGCTCTGGGAATTCTTTAATAATTTTAATTACATGATCCCGTTCTTCTTCATTCAAATGATCGAGACGCAATTTTTTAATGATTTCTAAAATTCTTTCTTCCGCGATTGGCAAGGTCTCATCTTCCGTATCAGAATCGGAATAATTTTGTTCTTCGGGGAAGTTATGATACTCGAATGGTATTAATTCTTGTGGCGGAATTTCGACTTCGACATCCTTATCCGTTGTATTAACGGCAAAGACGTGACATGCACCTCGGTCATTTACAGACACAACAGCTTCGCCAATGTATAAGCCATCTATAGTTTTAATTTTTGGTAAATATCCCTCTTTTAAATCATGATTTGTAACGTCAATGGCGACAGCTTGTCTAGTACGCGCTTTTAAATACAAAACTCGAGGTCCTACCCTACGAGGTACTGGATCATGGCCAATAAAAGGTATGGGTTTAATAGGATCGCTTCGTGTTACCAATGTGTTATGGGTGAAGGAGATTTCAGCTTGTTCTTGTGTGAGATACTCTTTACCTAATATACCATCGCAACGCAGTACAAATGAAGATCTTACGACATGAAATTTTACGGGTTTGCCTAATAAAGTAATTATTGTGGTACCTAAAGTCTCTGTCGTATCCGGAGTTATTCCTGAGATAGCAACCGATTCATGAAGCGCGACTGAAACATTGTCGTCTAGGGCGCTTAATTTAATCACGTTTATATCCGCTCCTGTATCTACGAGGAAATATGCACAACCCATATTCAACTCCTTACCCATCATTTTTACTAATGGGGATTCGGGTTTTTCTACCGTTGCGATTTTTCTTGGTTTGCCAGAAATTTTACTGTTGCATGACGCTCCTTTTCCGAATGACTCGACGTCGCGTCCGTCCGTCGGGTCATTTGTGCGTTTAAATGATCGGTTCTATTTTCGGGTTTAGTATTTCTATTATATGGAGAACCCGGTCTCGTTGATGAAGGAATGGGAGATGGAGATCTTGGTCTAGGCCCTTGCGAATATCCATCTCTTGCTGAACGCGATGGCTCATTACTATTTGTATTATAATGATGGTAAGGGTAATAATTCGGATATGGCATTGGCGGATAGAAATAAGGCGAGTAATACGGATGTGGAGGAAATCCCGGTGGATTGTAATAATGATTGCGTGATGGAGGTTTCAAAATTCCAATTGGCGAACCGCTTACGTCTGGACTGGGACTCGGAGAACGTGTGCGATTCTCTTCTTCGTTTCGAATTGCATAATTTTTATAGCGAGGAGGGTTCATGGATTGGTGATTAGCGTAATCCTGATAATATGAGTTCGATGATCGAGAAAAGCCATTATTCTGATTAAATGATATCTTTTGAGTTTCATTCGAAGGTAATATTCCGGATTTCATTCGCGTTTCTATACGTACTGCAAATTTTCTCGCATCGTCTAAAGTTTTAGGGTCACGCGCATCTACTGAGCGCGCTATTTCATCTGGAAGTCCGCGAATATAAGCTTCCAATCCGCATTCTTTTAATGGCAATAGCATTTGTTCTGCCTTATCCCCATAACTATCCTCTAACGCAACTCGAGCTCCGCTAATTAATATGTTTAATCTGTCATAAAAATCGCTAACTGATTCCTCCTTTTTCATCCGAATATTTTCTATTTCGTGTTGATAATAAGGATAATTTTTACCCGGTGCAAATCTACCCTTTAAGTGTTTAATTAGTTCATTAACCGTATTAAATGTTTTTCCATATGTGCTATCGCGAGCTGGACCTTTCAATTTCCCTAATACCGATTTTAGAAATGATCCCTCTAATGCAGGAGGCACTAGACTTGCGCTATTTTGCACATCCTGTACAAAATCCTTCAGAGGAACGCCCTTCCCATCAAAGTAAGGAATATTTAACGTGCTATTCTGAATAGTCAGACACTCCGCCATGGAGGTCATCATTGCGCTTGCGTCTTGAGCCATGATTGAATATTTGTATAAAATATATATACAGAACTAGTCAATAAATATCATATAATGAACCAGCGTTACCACGACCACATTGATAAATTAGTAAAATAAAGAAATTTCATAAATTCTATCCGATTTCAATGAATATGAGCACCCAGGAATTTTTACAAGAAAATTCCTGGTATCCCACCGCTGCCACCAGATCTGTTACGTGCCGCGGCCTTTAGTGTTCGAGCGGCGCGTTTTAGACGGCCAAATTCTGATCAGGGGTATCCCACAATCTTTGATTATCAGAATTTGTCGTATTTATGTAGGTAATGGCAAGGAGGCTCGCCGCACTCGCAACAGTCAATTATTTTATTTACTTATCTAAATACCTTATCAGAAGGATAAGGGGTAGATTTTGGGATCGTTGGTGCTCTAGTCCCATACGGGTCTTTTCAAAGGAATCGGACAGGTAATTAATGAGTATAATTTAATGAATAATAAAGCTTTAATGCCGAAATATTGGATGGTTGTAAAACATATAGTACTGAATATGTAAAGTAAAATTAATCAACAACAACCATAGACATTCGCGCTATCGGGCACAATTCCTGATTAGGGGAATCCCACAATCATTTGATTATCAGAAATTGTGTTAAGTACGATTCAATCATAATACAGTGTACAAAAGAGATAATAGGTGCAACTCACCAGACAATTGATATTGAATTGACAAATATAATTTGTGTTTTCGCTTGGAATTATTGGAATCCTGTGCTGTGATGATAGACCTAAATCAGAAGAAGAGATGAAACGCGAAGACACACACATACACACACTTAGTTATCTGAGCGAGTGAATCCGAATTGAATTTTAAACAAGACCGAATAAAAGTGGTTTTAAAAGAACAATATGAGTAATAATAAATGAATTGTTTCGCAAAGTTTAGTATATGAATTATTTTACGAGGTTTAAATAAATGAATTGTTTCGCAAAGTTTAGTATATGAATTATTTTACGAGGTTTAAATAAATGAATTGTTTCGCAAAGTCGAGTCTTTCACGCGGTTTCACAATAGACCGGAGAACTCTAGCTCTAAGACACTTGCGGACCCAGCGACACGCACCTCACGATTTATCGTCATAGAGTGTCGCAGCTTCACGCTCTCGGCAGCGACCAGAGTGGGTCCGTACCGAAAATGCTTACGCTGCATTTTATCCCTCGGCCGCGCTACCATGGGCCCGTCTACTTAACGAGGCGGTGTGTGTGTGTGTTCTCACACCCATCCATCAGACTCTCGATTCAAATACATGATCAATCCTTACAGGACATTCGTACGTACAGGAAAACATGACATCGCACATTACAATTTCACACCTGCTGAGGCCTTCCCTGAATGTTCATAAATTTATATGCACAATTTCTGACTAGGGGAATCCCACAGTCCTTGGACTATCAGAAATTGTGTTATGTATCTAATTTTAACCAAACAACTTTGAATTAATTAATTAATTTATTTACACGTGCCCCGAAACGTGCGACAAAACCGTGAGAAGGCGCGACTCCCTGCACCGGATGTAGGGTATACAATTCCATCAATCTTCTACGAAGTGATCCAGTCTGCGCATTCCTGCTGTAGCCGTTACTGATTATGTTACAATGTTTAACGCGGCGGTCAGAGGTGCTCTCAACGAGGGTTCTCCCACAATGCTGCAAGGCATTGTTGAAATACATCCCTGCCGCTTACACAGAACGGATTCGGCACAACAGGAGAACCACTGGTCCTTTCGAACGCGACTATCTGGTGAGAACGCCGCTGCGTCAGCACCGCCTTATCGGTATCGCGGGACGGTAATGCGTCTAGGCGACGACGCTCCAAGAAAGGGGTTTTTGTTCTAGCAAAAATATTATTGATTAATGGGCAGGAGTATGATCAACGAGGGATTTCCCATAACGCTAGGCGTTGTTGATGCATACCCTGACCAGAAAGAAAAATCTTACGTTCCGGACGTAACAGGGGTAAGCGTTTGGTCCCGCGTCCCACGATTCTGGCATCACTGATCCTATCCCAATGTTTCAGGTAAACAGAGACGTGTCATAGTTATTTATTACTGCTGGTTAGTAATGCGTTGCTTTTTACTGGTATAATTTAGGGTTAGGGTTAGGGTTAGGGTTAGGGTTAGGGTTAGGGTTTTTTCCAGCTTGGGACCACTGTGCGTCGGGTTCCCCTCCGCCTTGCTGTCACGCTGAACGTCTCCCCTCTATACTGACCAAACTCTGACGATCGCAGTCGAAAAGAGAAGGAAAGAAGCAGGAATCGACTGAGATCGTATGGAGGGGGCCGTTCAGCGTGGCAGCATAGCGGAAGGGTCCTCGGCGGCTCGTGAGTCGCCAGTTAGTCAAACCTGGTTTATAGTATTGATAAACATAACCCAAAAGTACTAGTCACAATTTGTGTTCATCTCCTTGTAATTAATTCGCAAAAAATACTTGATTTTCGAGCGATCTGACTGCCTAGTCCCCGTAAGAGGATGTTCCAGTCTAGAGCCCATAAAATAGGCGATTTTTAGAAATTAATTAAAGGAAAACTACTACATAACATTTAATGGGACTTTTTGCATTGTATTAATGATGTCTTAAACTATATAAATGTTTTTCTTTTAATAATTAATCATTGCAGACGGCACTGGGGAGTCGTTAAAGTCGAGGCGTCAAAAAATTCATCCAAATCGGTGGACTCTGTAGCACCTAAACCATTGATCTGAAATACAAAATAATGCCAGATTATGTATTAACGGGCATGAAACTCGCTCGTGGACTTAGCAGTAAAAATGACAAAAAATTAAATTTTTTCCCCTATATTTTTTTTTGTCTTTTCGAGGACTTTAAAAATTACAAACTTTCATTTTTTTTTCAATTTTATTGGTATCTCCATGAGACCGAAGTATATTCTTCCAAATAAAAAAGTTTCAGTCGAATCGGATAATAACTTTTTGAGATATTGGTTCCACCGATTTTAAGAACACTGTTTCGAGAAAAACGCGTTTAAAGTTTTACGTGACCGCCGAGTGGCCCGGTGTTACTCACGCATTTGCCACTACTCAAATGCTTATAACTTCGGAAATTTTATGAATTTCAAAAAATCCTTTTAAATACATATTCTTAAAAGGTTGATGTTCGAAAAATGAAATAAAAAAAGTCGATTGTTAGACCAGAATCTCCCCTTAATATCTATAATAACTAAATCATCAAAATAGAAGTATTCTAGACGAGAACCTATAACGTGAAAATGCTTTAAACCAAGTATGGCCAACTGGAGCAGTTGGGACCACGAGCTGCCACCGCGGTTTCCAGAACCACGTGGGAGTTGAGGTCGAAGCCAATCATACCGGGGCATGCAACGGATGGGTAAAACTGTCGTAGTGGGAATGCAGTAATGAATGTAACTGGTGAATGTCATTACATTCAGTCCCAGTCATTGAGCTATATAGCTCAATGGTCCCAGTGAAATAAAATTACATTCAGTCGATGAAAGTCGATGAATAAATATATCGAACTATCTATCTAGTAGATTGAATTTCATCTTTCATTCCTAACCATGTGTAGTCTTAAAGGTTATAGTATATCATATGGCTGATTATGTCTTGACAGTCGCTTTCATTTTGGATAATCAAATATATAGCATTTCATTTAAAAAATTAAGGGTCACCTTCGTTTCAAGGAAAATATTGCGAACACCAAAAATTGAGTTACCGTATTATGTTGTGTATAAAAAACAGTAAAAGTTTTTCTTCTTCAGTTTTTTACAAATACTTATCATATTCGAGAATACTGTATAAGAATAGCAGATATAGCCGCTTGGCCGCTGCGAGTACCGCACGCTCAGCCAGTCGAGCCGGTGTGATTTGACGCAGCGCCAACTTTCGGCAATTTTTACAGGGCCAATTTTAAAATGTACATATTTTTGACAATTAGACCATGAAGGGGAAGGATAGAACTATATTCTGATTTTTTCAGATTTTTAAAATCGCGCCCCATGTTAAAAAACTGCATTTGATTAAAATAATTGCACAAAAAAGGTTAAAAAAAAAATATATTAAACTGGAATAATTTTCCCTTAAAACTTCAATGACTTCTCTACAAATCACCGTAAACCTCATCTCCAGCCGTTTCCCACTTCCATAGTTATAATTTATTGAAAACAAGTTAGCACTTACATTCAAACAGCTGTAAAATCGACATTTTTCAAAATTTTCAAAAATTCTTCGAGATATGTTTATACATCCCTAAAGACTACAACATATTCAAATTTGAGCCACATCCGAAATGTTACTCTAATAAGTGTCCGATTTCGCGCAGAATGTCTCCTGTGCAACCGCATTTTCAGCAAAACCATTCCTGATTGGTTGGATAAATTCTGCTTTCGAATGGCAACATCTACTGGCGTCAACTGTAGAAGAAAAACGAGAATGGCGACATCTACTGACGTCAAGTGTAGAAGTAAAACGTGACGTCACGAAAACTCTGACTGAAAAAAAGTATCTTTCTGATAAATTTAGCGGAAACATTTCATTTCTTCATGTCTATAACACATTTCAAAACTTTAAGGGGTCATGCTCAGTCACAACTTTCAAAAAATCGATTTTTCAATTTTTGTATTTTCTTTAAGTACAACATCTTAGAAATATTCTGTAAAAATTTTAAGGTAATCCGAATAAAATTGGCCGAGATATAGGCGTTCGAAGTGAACCATTTTATATAAGTATAAACTTGACTTGAAACTTCAAACGCGTTTTTCTCGAAACAGCATTTTCAAAATCGGTGACCAAGATATTTCAAAAACCATTCAACCGATTTACTTCAAATTTTACAAGCTTACTATAGGAACAATGAACTAGTCTTTGAACGAAGGATTTTTTTTCCAATGCTTAATTTTCTTTTAATTGACGAAAATCGGGCACGATTTATGATGAAAATTGAAACTTTTACTTTAAACATCCGCCATTTTTTCCCAAATCAATATTTCGAAAAATCCTTCGTTCAAAGACAAGATAATATAATATAATAAGTAAATTCTTTGGAATTTTTTAATTTAGATGATCGACTTTCGAACAGCAGTGGTCACCGCAAAAGCCTTTTTTTTAGAGGACCTTTGAGAGATGGACAATAACTTTGTTATTAATAAATATTTTTAAATAAAAAAATTACGATACACAGTACTAGATGCAATCTTTAAAAGGAAAAAAGAATTTTTGAGAAATGTGTTATAGCTTTCGAGTAAAAAATTCCCAAAGATCGCCCTTTTTTCGGCCTCCTGACTGAGCATGACCCCTTAAACGCGTTTTTCTCGAAACAAGATATTTCAACACGGCACGCAGCATAACACCAACAATTTTCATTCTTTTCATTCGAATTTTTAACAATATCTTTAAAACAACATTTTGAAGAGAAATACGTACGGGATTTTCGATAAGTTAATTTAAACATTACTTATTAACAAATGATTGCCCTCTCTTTATAGAAAATTGAACGTCTTTTATTCAAATACTCACTAATCACACAAAAATCAATATTTTTAAAATCCCCTACGTATTTCTCTAGCTATAAACATGTAGATTTAAGTGATATTTTTCTCTTTTTCCAGATTCAAATTTGCACCAGTTACACTGCGTGCCGCAGAGCACTAAAATTTCAACATGCCCCACGACAGTGGCTTCAGTGCCGCCATTGTTTAATATTTCTCAATAACATTTTTCTTTAATAACAAAATATATGCTTAATAACTTCCTCCACTATTGTTGTTGTATTACCTTTCCTTCCATCCAAGAAAAATTACCAGAAAAACGCTTTTTTTTCAAGCTGTTACAGTGGTGTTACCCCTTAACGCGTCAGCCCATACACTTCGATGTATAGACTTTTATGTAATTCCGATAATTCATACAATTATTTGCAGGGGGTGTGCCGACTGCTAACAACGGATTTGAACTTAGATTTTTAAAATTCACAAAAAAAAAAATAAAAATCAGGAAATAAAAATGTCTGTGTAGTAGGTGCTTTTTTAATATATCGTCCACAATGTTGAATCGGCCATTGGATTTCTTTTGTGGATTTTGAAAATCTAAGTTCAAATTCGTTCTTAGCAGTCAGCAAAACCAGTGGGAACAATTCTTTAAATTATCGGACATAAAAGTCCATACATCGAAGCGTATGGGCTGACGCGTTAATAAATTTTCACTTTTTTTACTTCCCATATCTCAGAAACTAATTGTCACCTCAACTTGAAAATTTGTCGTGATTGATATCTCATCATAAGCTAGCATTTGGCACAAAATTCAGTTCCAAAATCGGGTGCCCAAAAAGGGGCTATTTCTTGGGTCACTCTTTACAATTTCAATGAAAAAATCCCCGCCCTATAAAGGTTAAACATATTTAACATCCACACAGTGTATTTCCCCGCGAAGAATTGGAACATTTGATGGGAGAATATTGAAATTATGTAAGGGAGACCGGGGCAAATCGGCCACTTTCTTCATTGATAAATTTAACAAAAAAAATCAATTTTTCAATTATATGAATTATATGTGTAGGTACTAACCAATTTTCATTAATCCCCTTTTCTAAAGTCATTCCAGAGAATTTGTAATATAATGTAAAATCGCCGTTTCGAAAAATGCCGGGGTAAATCGGTCACTCCTTCGGGGCAAAACGGCCCCCTTTTATTCGGGCTGGATGTGGATTAATTTTTAGTCATAAATGAAAATGAGTCGTTTATTTCTCAATTACAAATTACAATAGAGTCAAAAAACGTACTGCGGTTGAAATATTGTTGCATTTTTCAGTCATCTTCAGTTTCCGAGGTTCAGTTTCTCCAGTTGCTTCTTTTGGCCTCTGCGTTTACGCAACGTATGTCCAATTGAACACCCTGTCTTCGTCAAAGGCTGAGATTCCAATTCCACATTGGTGGTCGTAACAGCTTTTCTTGGACGACGATTGGAGGTTTCTTGCGATTGTAATTACGGACCATGTCGCTGAAAAATGTAGACAATATTTATTTCTCCTCGTAACTATTCAAGCTACAACCGCTTGAATCAATATTTAAACGCACGGATATATGTAACTTTCTTTTTCCAAAGATCGAACTGCACTACGTAGCCGTGCTTCCGTCCAGGCCACACAACTCCTCTCCTTGTCTCGAAAACATCAACTGTTTTCCATTGTTGAGCGTCGGATCCACTGACGGCACAGCATCGAAGAATATTTTTACCACTAAAGTTAATAAAACTAGGTACTTACTTACTATGGCTCTAACTTCAATCACTTAAACACAAAAGAGATTTTCCAAAATAACTCAAACTATCATCGGAATCGTAATCGGTACCGCTATTTTAATCAGTACATACTCACCTCAAACTTCAGAATACCAATATTACAGAATAAGGCCCGATTCACACTATCGGTCCGGTCACGTTCCGGTCTCGATCAAAATCACATCCGTGAGCGTCCACACTATCAAACCGGACGAGTGTGAACGCTCAGGGATGTGAATTTGATCGAGACCGGACCGTGACCGGACCGATAGTGTGTTTCTAGCCTAAAGGCAACTTTTCCACAAGTCACGAAATTTGTTTATCACTGCCGAAAACGTATTTTGCCTTCTACAGAGTGCAACATAATCTCAAATGCTATCAAATTCCGTTGGTACTGTAGATACATAGAGAGACGTTTACAAAAGCAAACACGAGTTTTTATTTTAACTTCCACTTGGTAAAACTTCATGTGGCCGATTTACCCCAGTGGCCGATTTGCCCCGGTCTCCCCTACAGCAAATTGAGCGGCCAACGAGACTTTACAATATTTTCAAAAATCGAATTTTGTAACACAGAAAACTAACAAATTCTTTTGTTAAAATTAGTTTTCCTTTGAAATATAACCATTTTTGTGCTTTTCAATATTATTCATTCAAAATTAACTGAAGTTCATACGATAACCACACTCATAGATTAAGAAAAATTGTACGTTTTTTGTTTCAGATGATTACGACAGCCAAAATCATGCTCGCTAACAACGAACTTTTTTTCAAACCCCTCTTACTACTATCATTACTATTTTTACTATTTTACTATTATTACATATAAAAATTTGAACAAAGTTTTCAAATTTCAATTAATAAAAGTAGAGAGATTGGAATTATAATCCTCACTAGTTTTCTTTTAAAAATTCCCCAAAATGTGCCTTATTTTCGAAGTGTCAAACTCTGGAAAACCGTGGCGGTAGCCTGCAACGCTCCCCACTCCGTTGGCAGACACGCTTGTCCTTGAACGAGCTCGGAATTGAGGGTCCTGTGCATGCCTGACGTAGACTAATTGTAACACAAGAAAGGGTATAAAGGTAAAGAAAGGAAATGATTCTAGAACAAATAAAAAAACCGACGTGTATATCGTACATACACCCAGTAAACAAGCTGACTGCAGTCTGACGACAGATTGATGTCAGATTCGAGTATATTCTGACGTCAGATTCGGGTCCTACTATGTCCGCATTTGACTATGGTTTTGTAGTCAGAGCCTGACCTCAGGATCTGATCGCAGATTGATGTCAGATTTCGATCAGATCTTGCTGCCGTGGCTGACCGCAGATTGAGAGCAGAAATCGAGCAGATCCTGCGCAGCGCGATCTGACGGCAGATTGGTGTCAGATACAGAGCAGATTCTGACGTCAGATTCGGTGCCTATTATGTCCGCATTTGACTATGGTTCTGCGGTCAGAGCCTGACATCAGGATCTGACCGCAGATTGATGTCAGATTTCGATCAGATCTTGCTGACAAAAACCGCCCGCAAATTGGCGGCAGAAATCAAGCAGATCCTGATGTCGGCCATAGTTGGCAATTTTATATAATAGTATAGATTTAAAAACAGTGCGAAAGTCTTTAGCGTAAATAATATATAGAACACGTTTATAAGACCGACTTGAAAGATCTGATTCCTACCATATTTTATGGAAGAAAGAAAAGTTGGTAAACCATGTATTTAAACGGGTATTATAACATTTTTAATGTTTTACTTAGCAAGTTGTTAGTGAATTGAATGCCAGGTCGGCTCAAAATAATGATTTAAACTTATAAAGACAGTTCTTCCAAATATAAAAGAATTAATGATAACTACTATTCATTCAGTCGTCTTAGGGCGGTATTATCATCAATAGTTTTTTAGTTTTTAGCATGCGGTATCTTCTACTAGTCTAGTAGATTAATAAAGGATGCCGGATGCTTAAGACGATCTTCGTCTTCAGCAACGACTCATAATACCGCCCTTACAGACGGGTATACCATATATATACTCCGCAGTGGAATGCCGGCAAATACGAGTCGTACTCGAGAGCCCTGAATGATCAAGCCCTCGGCCACTTATTCCCGCCACGGTGCTATTTCGCAAGCGAGAAACGCTCGCCCAATCGCGCCCTGGCGGGGTCGTGTCGTGAACTATGTCAGCAGAATCGGCTGTATTTCTGCTGCCTATCTGACGTCAGATCGCGGAGCGCAAGATCTGCTCGATTCCTGCCATTAAATTGTATCAGCAGACTTTCCTTACTTTCTGCCGCCAAACTGCTCGCAGGCTATGTAAGCAGAATCTGTTGTATTTCTGCTGCCTATCTGACGTCAGATCGCGGAGTGCAGGGTCTGCTCGATTTCTGCCATTAAATTGTACCAGCAGATTCTCTGCAGTGTCTGCCGCCAAACTGCTCGCAGACTGTGTAAGCAGAATCTGCTGTATTTCTGCTGCCTATCTGATGTCAGATCGCGGAGCGCAGGGTCTGCTCGATTTCTGCCATTAAATTGTACCAGCAGATTCACTGCAGTGTCTGCCGCCAAACTGCTCGCAGACTGTGTAAGCAGAATCTGCTGTATTTCTGCTGCCTATCTGACGTCAGACCGCGGAGCGCAGGGTCTGCTCGATTTCTGACATTAAATTGTACCAGCAGACTCTCCTTACTTTCTGCCGCCAAACTGCTCGCAGGCTATGTAAGCAGAATCTGCTGTATTTCTGCTGCCTATCTGACGTCAGATCGCGGAGCGCAGGGTCTGCTCGATTTCTGACATTAAATTGGATTAGCAGATTCGCCGCAGTATCTGCCGTCAAACTGCCCGCAGGCTATGTCAACAGAATCTGTTCTGTATCTGACATCAATCTGCCGTCAGATCGCGCTGCGCAGGGTCTGCTCGATTTCTGACATTAAATTGGATTAGCAGATTCGCCGCAGTATCTGCCGTCAAACTGCCCGCAGGCTATGTCAACAGAATTTGCTCGATTTCTGCTGCCTATCTGCCATCAGATCGCGCTGCGCAGGGTCTGCTCGATTCCTGCCATTAAATTGTATCAGCAGACCCTGCCGCCAATCTGCTCTCAGGTTAAGGCAGCACAATCTGTCGGCTTTCTGCTGTCAGTCTGCTTTCATCATCGAATATAACAAATACTGTATCAAATCTGTAGTCTTTCTGCCACAAACATTTGTACTCAGGCGTTGAGCAAAATCTGCAAATACGGACGTGGCTATCTGGGCAATTGTTAGGTACATAACCAATACAAAGAATCTTTATATAACAGTTTCCAGTTATTCCAGAAGGAGTCTCAGTCCCGGATCTGTAGAATGCCAGCCTATATTAATTTCAGATTCATTGTAAAGTGATGAGTATAGGGAAAAATATAAGAAAATGGCATTATTCATGCTCGGCACAACGCTCAGCTCTGGTTTGGATGTAGGTACCCTTAGAAATAGGTAGCAAAGTGCGCTTAACTTTGCCGCAATGTATTCGGGAATTGAATTTGCACATGACTCTGCGTTGTATCGTACGGTAGACGGTATATATTCAGGCTACCCAGCAACAACGAGATCTCGTGGGCGCGATCTCACAGACAGGAAATTACGAGCAAGAAAATTCTTGATCCCCAAACGAGAGTACCAGTCGTGTAGCAGAGGATTTTTCGTTTAACCTATGGATTATTTTTGTGTCCAGGTGTAAGAGCTTTACATCATGGAATATGTATGCACAAGCCCCGTGACCGAATTGTTTCTGCTGTACAGCAAAATTGTATTTCAACGTCGACCTGAATTAATCTCTCTTCGAGACCCAGTATTTAGTCTGAATAATTACCCAAGCTATTAAGAAGTCAGCGACATTTACATCAATCCGGTGGTACTGCAAACTCCAGCAAGCTTTGTTCGGCCGCCTAACGTTGCATTAGCATAATTAAATCGTGAGGACCGTGATTGGCCATTGTAAAATTGTCCCCCTTTTCTTTTTCCGTTGAGCTAGTTACATACACTACGAACCGGTGTACGATTAAACCGTCATTTTTATACAGTCCAAGGTTTTTTTTATAGTACTGTGACGTCCCACAAAATTTCGCTCATAGATAAAATAATATTTCTTCATAAACTATTATACAACTTCTCTCAAATCTCCCCAAACACCAAATTACCCCTTCTCCATGACCGCCTTGGCGATGTACCTTAGCGGTCCCCATCTCAAGACGGTCAATCAGTAAATCTCCCCAAACTTCAATTTTTACCCCTTCTCCATGACCTCGACCGCCTTGGCGATGTACCTTAGCGGTCCCCATCTCAAGACGGTCAATCAATGAACCTCCTCCACCTATTCGCCCAACGCGGCACAAACTTTTCCCTCCTATCAAATCTAAACAAGTCCCTCGCCTCTTATATCTCTTAAATCGAGACCCCGTCTCATATCCTTTAAATGACCAAAACAGTCAACGCCAGTATCACCCCTTTCCTATCAAAACACCCAAAATCCACTCGAGGAGTTGAGCAGTACGAAACTACGTGTAGAAAAACCCCTAAAGGATAATCGCGAGGATTATTTGGCGTACGTGCCGAAAATGCGAGTCCAAATATAGACCAACCTTTGGTCCTTACAAAAACCCCGGAAATGTTACTGCGACGCATATGCGTAACTATGTCAAGGTGCGTACTGCGCACCCCCCTTCAAGCCGAAAAGATTGTAATTAGTATAAATACGAGGAACCGCGAGAGCTCGTCCTCTTCTACGGAAACATCTCCAGGAAGGCTTCAGTTTTATTAAACCTATAAATTCAAAGAGTTTTACAAAGTGTTCTACAAAGACTAACGTAAGCCACTATAATTATCTTTATTACCAAGGGATATCATCTCCATTTATATTATTTTGTATTGCTACGCGTATTGCGTTTACCTATTATTCGTATTGCTATTCTAATTACTTTTCATATTATATTATACAACGACGCGTATTGCGTTTACCTATTATTCGTATTGCTATTCTAATTACTTTTCATATTATATTATACAACGACGCTTATTGCGTTCACATATTATTTGTATTGCTATTCTAATTGCTTTCATACTATATTGTCTTGTTACGCTTGTTGCTTTTTTCATATTGTATTATTAACGCTCATCGCTATCATATTCCATATATTGTATGTCATGCTCATAATCACATTTTATATATTGATAACCATTTATATAAATGTTCTGTGCCAATGCTTAATGTCTAACGCATTCAATGTTCTACAAATCACTTTCATAACCAGTGCATATATTCTTGCCTAAACTAATAAACCGCATTGTTTTAAATTACGTTTCGAGTTAATGTATTAATCCTTCGGCTGCGAAGATCCCTAAATCCACACGAGCTGCCGGAACAGCTGATTACGGGCAACAACCGCGGAAAGCATCGCGGTGTTTACAAACTTACTTTTACATAGCTCGCGTATAACCGTATGACTAGCTGATTTTGCTGAATCATTACGAGTGTCTTTTACCTCGATGCAACGGTAAATCCGATTACCAAAACCAAATCATAACAAGTGCTCTAACGGGTGTCCCCACGGAAAGTACCACATTAAACCTTCCCTGGTCGATTAGCGTGTAGGATTTCAGATCCTCGCCTGAAAAGCCATCTCTGATTAGAGTGTAGGATTTCAGATCCTCGCCTAAGATCCTTTCTACCCTCAGCGTGCAGGATTCAAGATCCTCGCCTGAGATCCTTTCTACCCTCAGCGTGCAGGATTCAAGATCCTCGCCTGATTTCCTTCTGCCCACAGCGTGTAGGATTCAAGATCCTCGCCTGAACCCCTTTTACCCTCAGCGTGTAGGATTCAAGATCCTCGCCTGAGTTCCTTCTGCCCTCAGTGTGCAGGATTCAAGATCCTCGCCTGAGATCCTTCTTACCCTCAGTGTGCAGGATTCAAAATCCTCGCCTGAGTATCATTTTAAACCCCATGTCATTGTCCCTAAAGACCTCCACCCGGGACGTGACATAATTTTGGTGACAGCGGTGGGATCTTCGTCAACCGTTGTTAAAAGGATATCCTTTATTACGGTGCCCACAAGGTCCCTACATTTAGTATGTGCATTGAGCACCCAAATCGGTGTGCACCCTCATACAGAAGCCGCAGACTACAGAGCCTAACGGCCTATTTGAACGCTCTTACTTGCGTTTCTGGAGGGATCGCTACCACACGAGATGGAAACGAGGTCTGCTTGAAGTGTTCTGACCTAGCACCCACAGACACCATAGAAATATATTGGACACATTATTATTATACTTATAGGACTCCTGTTAATTGCCCGCGGTGTAGGGAATCACTATTACCAAACCGCCCCATAAGAGATTGCACCGAGTGCACGGCAAGCTATCTTCTCACGGGTAAAAGTTACCTAAGGTTCGATAACAGCAATTTATAAAAACCCTAGACGGACAATCTCAAATTTATAATAAATTCTAAAGTACTAAGTTTCATTAAAACTAATGTATATTACGCGTTCACAAGTGATCATAGCAGGCCAACGACGCCAAAGGTTACAAGGCACCATTTCGTGCACCATTGCGTGCATGCAGAGCTTAGTTTGTCTTAGAGGCCGTTCAGCTAAAACTTACAACGAGGAAGATATTTGCTTGCCCTGCTCCTGGTTGTACCCAGAAAAAGTAGAAAAGGAGCAGCTCCTTCATTATTACGAAACGCCAACTACGATTACCCCTTGCGAATGGTGTGGAAATCTTCTATACCATACTCGCCCCATGCATAGTTGTCCCATATGCGTAGAATTCTATATCCTTTCTGGAGAAACCTACGACGGATTTGAGGAACCAGAAGAACTAGATTTTTAAACGGCGCGACGTAACCTTAGTAGCCCAAGGTGGAACGTCTGTTATTTCAGACAGGCAAAGACCTGTCGAGTACTCAACGCCAATAATATTCTCCGATTAGCATGTGTGATAAACACCCAAGTATAGACAATTTGTATTACCCAAGCCGTAGATTTAGAGGCGTCTTGTTAGATTCTAATGCGTTAGTTTGTACCTCCGGAGGAGTAGCTACGACCACGGAAGGCGAAGATATTTGTCTAAAATGCTTTAATTTGGATCCAGTAGAAGTAGATGAAATATATCAAGTACATTGTTATCAGCAAAACGATATATTCCCCGAGTGCTCCCGTTGTAGAGGCCACTTATTAAGAGCACGTCCCATAAGTAATTGTGCCGCGTGCACAGAAAAATATCGTCGTTCGAATAGGAGACGTAACGAAATTAACGTCTACCAGGGTAGAGAACACCGTGAGGTTTAGATAACGGCTGCCGGAAGCCTAATCTTAGGAAAACCCCTAAAATTATAGAATAAAGTACAAAAGGGCGAATTAAACATGTCTGTGTACGGAGAAACCGACGATTCGTGCGTGATAAACCAAGACGCGAGCCCTTTCACCGATCACATGGATACTGAGATAGAAGAATTAAAGGGACAGGTGCTAATTTTACGACAAAAACAAGCCGAAGTCGAAAAATTATGCGCGAAGTACGAAATAAATCCGGAATCTAAAATACGTTCAGACGTTGCCACCGGTTCAGACGGCCCCGCGTCGGGAGGTCTCTCCGGTCAGATGCGAGAAATACGCGAAATGATAGGGAAACTTCTTGCACCTCCGACAATGGCAAACAATTTTGCCACCCCCGGTTCTTCCCGTTTTGATAGAAAACCAGAAACAAATCAAACTCAAGTTTCCGATCACAGTCCATTGCCCCAAATCACTTTAAAGGACGCTATAGAAACAGTCCCTATGTTTAACGGGCATAACATACCCATAGTACAATTTGCTAGAGCTTGTAATAGGGCAAAAGCGCTGGTTCCCTCGCAAGCCGAACCCCAGTTAGCTAGGCTGTTGCGTAATAAATTGCAGGACCATGCATGCTTGGCCGTTGAGGATCGGGTCTTTGATACCGTAACCGAACTAGTCAAGCAACTTAAACTAATATTCGCCCCTGCAAAAACGTCTGACCATTATCGTGGGGAACTCGCGAACGTTATAAAAGGGTCCAACGAACATATACTAGAATATATCTCTCGCGTTAAAGACCTCCGATTCGCCATATTAGAAGAGGACAGGGAATATTACCGCGATTTTGCAAGGAACCACCCTCATGACTTAGATCGATTAACGCTGGATTCTTTCGTCGATGGCCTTCCACCCTATACAAGGACAAGATTGTTCCAACATCCATTTGAAACGCTCGATGAAGCGTTCAACTTGGCCGTCCTGGTGGACAAGAAAATCGAAAGGGACCGCGTCAGGTTCTCAGAATCAAAACCTCCAAAGCTTACATGCCAACTCTGCAACAAGACCGGTCATGACGCGCGGGTCTGTCGCAGCAATCAAGGTCCGATGGCTCAATCTTCCGAAAGACAACCCTCTACCTTTGATGCTGGACATGGAAGCCAACCACCGAACTCACTGCTCCCCTACTGGGACAAGACTCAACCTCCACCTACCAAACCTACGGAGCTGCGGATTTGTGGGTATTGTAAAAAACCTGGACACCTGATTTCAGAATGTAGGAAGCGCATATATAATTATAATATAAGAAATCCCGGAACTCTCCAGGAGACGAATTCGGGAAACGCCCCGCCCCCACGGGCAACTATGGACGCGTACCGTGGATCGGGCCAAGCAGGAGGGCGTCCGATGTAAATACCAATGAATTCAAATTTGCCGGTAACAAAATCGCTACAGCACGGTTAAATCCAATCAGCGAAGCCCCGTCCGTAATCCTTCACTCCCCGGATTTCGAAGAAGACCCCGAACTAATGATCGATACCGGGTCCGAGTTGAACTTATTAAAGATTCAAGCAGTAAGAAGAATTCAGGATGTTGACATAAAAACAAAATTACTACTTAAAGGGATCTCTCCGGACCCTGTCCCCACCCTTGGAACAATCAAAATAACCCTTTTGGGCAATGATGCCACGTTCCATGTAGTAAAAAATGACTTCCCCATTAAACCGCAAGGAATACTTGGAGCTGAATTCCTGACAGGGAGGAATGCCACAATTAATTATCTAAAAAATCAGTTAGATTTTCACGGAAACTCCATTCCATTTGTAAATAGAAATCAAGTCACGTTACCCGCAAGGTCAAAAGTAACTTCCTTCGTGTATGTGTCTAACCCAGATCTGGAAGAAGGATACTTACCCCGGTTGAACCTGGGCGCGGGAATACACGCCGGTAACGCGCTTGTTCGCAACCAAAATGGAAAAGCATACTTACAAATAGTAAATTCTAACGAGAAAGATTCCATAGTTACAATACCCACCGTTGAATTAGAGGAATTCGACAGAATAATTCCAGAACCTAAGCAAAAACGACCAAAAGAGATAAAAACGCCTTCGGGTATCAATCCCATTCCTGACCTAATAAAAAACAAGTCCCTCTTAACCCTGGATCCGTCGATCCACCAACTCGAGGCACCTACGAAAGTGCACTCACTTCCACACCCTACGCATCCAACTAATTCGACCCTTCCCCTTAAACCCTTTACGTCTCACGCGGCAACGTTTTCTGCGGAATCAATAGGAATTTCTGAAGAAACCCCATCAAGGGTGGAACAAGTGCTAAAATCAATCTCCACGGAACACATGAATCCTGAGGAAAAAAGCCACGTTCAAGAAATAATACAACGAAATCACGACCTTTTTCACTTACCAAACGAGAAGTTAGGTCATACTAATGCTATTCAACATGGGATCCAAACAACGGACCCGGCACCTGTCAACGCAAAGCAATATCGCTTCCCTCCAATACACAAGAAAGAAATCGACAAGCAAGTACATAAGATCTTAGAAAGCGAAATCATAAAATCATCATTATCGCCTTACAATTCACCCATCTGGATCGTTTCCAAGAAGCCTGGACCAAATGGGGAACCTCTGTGGCGAATGGTAATTGATTTCAGGGACCTAAACAAAATAACTGTTCATGACGCATATCCACTTCCAAATATCAACGAGATATTGGACCAATTAGGAGGAGCGAAATACTTCTCCGTATTTGACCTCGCTTCAGGATTTCACCAAATACCTATGAAGCCAGAAGACACACCAAAAACAGCATTTTCTACGCCCCATGGACACTATGAATTTGTAAGAATGCCATTTGGACTTTGTAATGCACCAGCTACGTTCCAACGTCTGATGGATCACACTCTTACCGGACTCCAAGGCACGGAAATGTTTGTGTATCTGGACGATATCGTCCTTTACGCAAGTTCTCTTACCGAACACTTGATAAAATTCAAGAAACTCGCCCATCGACTACGAGAGGCGAACCTAAAACTACAACCTTCAAAATGTAAATTCTTACATAAAGAAGTTGCATATTTGGGCCATATAATCACCGAGGGAGGCGTAAAACCGGATCAACAAAAAATTCAAGCTGTCCGGAACTACCCAGCACCTCACACACAAAAAGGAATTAAAGAATTCCTTGGTTTAACCGGATATTATCGTAGGTTTATCCCAGAATTTTCTAAAGTTGCTCGTCCACTAACCCAACTACTGAAAAAGGATACGTTATTTGACTGGGGACCGTCCCAACAAACCGCGTTTGATCATTTGAGATTAGCATTACAAAAAGAACCTATCCTGCAATACCCAAATTTTGAGCTGGAATTCCACGTAACTACTGACGCCTCCGAATATGCAATAGGAGGAATATTAAGTCAGGCTGTCTCTGAAAAGGAGTTACCGATCGCTTACGCATCCCGTCTCCTAAATAAAGCGGAAATTAATTATGCAACTATAGAAAAGGAACTCTTAGCCATTGTCTATTGCGTTAGGTACTTCCGTCCTTACCTTTATGGAAGGAAATTTATTTTATATACCGACCATCAACCTCTGATTTGGTTACACAAGGTAAAGGACCCAACGTCGCGCCTCGTTCGGTGGCGCCTAAAATTAGCTGAATATGATTACGAAATTCGTTATCAGCCAGGAAAAAGCAATAGACTTGCTGACGCCCTGTCTCGTAACCCCCCTACGGTGGAAGCGTACCCTATACGGCCACGAGAGGAAGTCGACGAAGACTGGGAAGATCAACCCCCTTCTAAACGAGGCCCAGGGAGGCCTCGGGGCTCCAAAGCACCCACGGGAAAAACCACAGCTGAAATTCGCCCAAGAAATGCGCCTACGAGAATTCAACCGCGCCGAAAGGTACGCGAAACCTCGACACCTACAATAACGCCACCGGATTCCCCGTCACTAAACCTACCAGAAACAGGAAATACTATAGAAGAAGAAACCCAGGTAGTAGAAGAAGAACCTGCAGAGGAGCCGTATTCGGTTATTTCGCTTCCGGAATCGCCAGCACCGCCGGAACAAGACGACTCAGATTCCGATGTGGCATCAAACACTTCGCACGAATCAACGTCAGACTCCGAATCATCGATAATCGAGACAAACGATCCTCCGGAAACAGCCTACGAAGCAGACCCTGATAAGGACTTCAGGATAACGCCTATAATCAGTCGCGACCCGTTGTCCCTACAAAAGGAAACGCTCGTATTCTTTTTAAGCGCCGATGGGAAAACTTGCGACGATGGAGCGAAACAGCTGCAGGAAGCGGGAATCCTGCCAATAACAAATAACCTCACACTAGGCAGGGCACACGTAACATTCAACAAGGGACAAATTCTCCTCGGGTTAGTTATTAAAGAAACGCAAAGTACACCTTTAACCACTACCACATGGGGCGAAACCCTTTCCTCCCTTAGAAACGTAATCCGCGAGCTCATAATATATTCCTTCAGTATAGCTAAAACTACAAATATCGATCAGTTAAACTGGCAAGATATTATTACAGATATTCTCGAAGCCCTCGACGAGGAAGACATTAGTGTCACGATATGTTTACAAATAGTCCGCATCCCGAAGGATGCGGAACGACGAAACATTATTAAAGAGAATCATGCATCTGCACTAGCCGGCCATAAAGGAGTAACCAAAACGTATAATCGCATTCGTCACCATTACTTTTGGAAAGGTATGAAGAAAGCCGTAGAAGATTTCGTCCGAAACTGCGAGGACTGCCAACGGAAAAAACTCGTGCGTGTAAAAACCAGGCAACCAATGATCCTTACCGATACACCTGGACGCGCCTTCGATAAAGTTGCGTTGGATATAGTAGGACCATTACCTACTACAAGAACGGGGAATACCTACATCCTAACAATGCAGGATTTACTAACAAAATACTTCGTGTGCGAGCCCCTTAAACAATCCACGGCGATAAAAATTGCAGACGCATTTATAAAACGATTTATTTGTCAATTCGGAGCTCCTAGAGCCATCCTCACTGACCAAGGAGCAAATCTTACCGGTAATTTCATGAAAGCTATCGCGCAGAAATTTAAAATCGAACAATTTCGAACCACAGCTTTTCACCCACAAACAAACGGTTCTCTAGAGCGATCACACCTCGTTTTAATTGAATATTTAAAGATGTTTATAAGTAGGTACAGTGATTGGGACGAATGGACTGAGATGGCCGCGTTCTCTTATAACACCAGTGTCCACGAGGGCACTGGTTATACTCCACATGAGTTAGTATTCGGGAAAATAGCCCGGGTACCCAGTCAAAAAAGGGTGCCCGAAGATTTTGAAAACGAAACGTATAATCATTACTTTTCGAATTTAAATACAAAGATGCAAGAACTGCAAACTGCTGCAGCCGAAAAATTGAACCAATCAAAACTTCGTTATAAAAAATATTACGATAGACATACGAACGAAGAGACATTCAGACCGGGTGACCCGGTCTTTGTATTAATAGAACCAAAAAAGGGAAAATTTGGCGACCAATACTCTGGTCCCCATACTATATTAGAAGTAATTCCTTCTCAGAATTTAAAGATCTCGTGGAAGGGCAAGACGAAAATTATACACGCGAATAAAGCGCGTCTTGGTCGTATGCACGAGAATCCCGGTTGACCACCCCTCATAAAAACAGTGTATTAATACAATATATCTTAGATCACAACTATCCAATGACGCACCGGAGGAAACCACACCTCAAGGGGCCAAAAAGAGCAAGGCCAGGCCTAAAGGGAAGGGTCTCCCGCTTGAGGTGGCTGCGCCGAGAGGCCTTGAGGGAGGGAAGGAGCCTATCACCACTCCTTCCCCGGATAACCTCGACGGAGATCATCCACCCAGCCACCGTAGCACCCGAGATCATCACGATCGAAGACTCCCCCCCATCATCGCCCATAGACTGGGAAGCATTGCTGGAGGCCACTACGCCACCGCCCCCGGAAAGCCCTCCCAAACAGAGTTCCCCAAAAGAGGGAACACTCACTCCACCACCCATTCCCAAAGCCCCAATACCTTCCACGATCCCTCCTTGTCCAGGAGTCGTGGAATTCCTAGACACGGGGTCAGCCACGAAGGTCCCAGACCACGAAGAACTGACGCCCGAGTTCTTGAGATGGTTCAATGACCTTTATCAAGGAGGTTACGACCTCACGTTCATCCTGGACGATCCCTCCTTCCAATACCTCTCCTATTCTTACCCCCCCTAAAAATCCATATATATATATATATATATATATATATATATATCCTTGTAAATAGTCCCTTGTAAATAGTCCCTTGTAAATACCTCCCATATTAATTCTTCTTTTAATTTTATTTCTAAAAGGCCCTTTTGGCCAGAAAAATTTTGTTTTCTTTCTTTGTTTTGTTTTTCGAGCAATCCATTTTCTTTTCTTTTATTTTTTTAAAAAAATTTATACTCTTTATTTTTCTTCGACGCTACAAAGGGTAGAAAAAGTAACTTCAAATACACCCCACTCCTTACGGTGAAGAAATGCATGCATTTCTTCATATAAGGGGGGAGGTGTGACGTCCCACAAAATTTCGCTCACAGATAAAATAATATTTCTTCATAAACTATTATACAACTCCTCTCAAATCTCCCCAAACACCAAATTACCCCTTCTCCATGACCGCCTTGGCGATGTACCTTAGCGGTCCCCATCTCAAGACGGTCAATCAGTAAATCTCCCCAAACTTCAATTTTTACCCCTTCTCCATGACCTCGACCGCCTTGGCGATGTACCTTAGCGGTCCCCATCTCAAGACGGTCAATCAATGAACCTCCTCCACCTATTCGCCCAACGCGGCACAAACTTTTCCCTCCTATCAAATCTAAACAAGTCCCTCGCCTCTTATATCTCTTAAATCGAGACCCCGTCTCATATCCTTTAAATGACCAAAACAGTCAACGCCAGTATCACCCCTTTCCTATCAAAACACCCAAAATCCACTCGAGGAGTTGAGCAGTACGAAACTACGTGTAGAAAAACCCCTAAAGGATAATCGCGAGGATTATTTGGCGTACGTGCCGAAAATGCGAGTCCAAATATAGACCAACCTTTGGTCCTTACAAAAACCCCGGAAATGTTACTGCGACGCATATGCGTAACTATGTCAAGGTGCGTACTGCGCACCCCCCTTCAAGCCGAAAAGATTGTAATTAGTATAAATACGAGGAACCGCGAGAGCTCGTCCTCTTCTACGGAAACATCTCCAGGAAGGCTTCAGTTTTATTAAACCTATAAATTCAAAGAGTTTTACAAAGTGTTCTACAAAGACTAACGTAAGCCACTATAATTATCTTTATTACCAAGGGATATCATCTCCATTTATATTACTTTGTATTGCTACGCGTATTGCGTTTACCTATTATTCGTATTGCTATTCTAATTACTTTTCATATTATATTATACAACGACGCGTATTGCGTTTACCTATTATTCGTATTGCTATTCTAATTACTTTTCATATTATATTATACAACGACGCTTATTGCGTTCACATATTATTTGTATTGCTATTCTAATTGCTTTCATACTATATTGTCTTGTTACGCTTGTTGCTTTTTTCATATTGTATTATTAACGCTCATCGCTATCATATTCCATATATTGTATGTCATGCTCATAATCACATTTTATATATTGATAACCATTTATATAAATGTTCTGTGCCAATGCTTAATGTCTAACGCATTCAATGTTCTACAAATCACTTTCATAACCAGTGCATATATTCTTGCCTAAACTAATAAACCGCATTGTTTTAAATTACGTTTCGAGTTAATGTATTAATCCTTCGGCTGCGAAGATCCCTAAATCCACACGAGCTGCCGGAACAGCTGATTACGGGCAACAACCGCGGAAAGCATCGCGGTGTTTACAAACTTACTTTTACATAGCTCGCGTATAACCGTATGACTAGCTGATTTTGCTGAATCATTACGAGTGTCTTTTACCTCGATGCAACGGTAAATCCGATTACCAAAACCAAATCATAACAAGTGCTCTAACGGGTGTCCCCACGGAAAGTACCACATTAAACCTTCCCTGGTCGATTAGCGTGTAGGATTTCAGATCCTCGCCTGAAAAGCCATCTCTGATTAGAGTGTAGGATTTCAGATCCTCGCCTAAGATCCTTTCTACCCTCAGCGTGCAGGATTCAAGATCCTCGCCTGAGTTCCTTCTGCCCTCAGTGTGCAGGATTCAAGATCCTCGCCTGAGATCCTTCTTACCCTCAGTGTGCAGGATTCAAAATCCTCGCCTGAGTATCATTTTAAACCCCATGTCATTGTCCCTAAAGACCTCCACCCGGGACGTGACAGTACATGCGACCCTAATTAGTTGGTTTCAAGTACAACAATCTTGAGAATATTAAAGATTCTATTTGGTGAAACCTTATTGTCTGATTTTTCATTATTGTAAAATGGTTACTGATCTTACAATTAGTGTACATTACTGGTAGTTATAAAATGGGTATAAAATTTAATAATGCTTATTATTATTCAGAAACAAAGTACAGTTTCATTATCTTGTACATTGTTACGTCGAAATATGTTTAACTCACATTGAAGTATCTTATGATTTAGTATACAGGGTGTCCCAAAAATGCTGCGTTTCCTTGAAGGGGGTGATTCTGGGGTTGATTGCAAACAACTTTCTCCTTTGCGAAAATGCTCTCCGATGTTTCGTTAACGAGATATTAATAAAAAGCACCGACCAATCACAGCGCGAGTCTGACGGCCGAGTTCCCGCGCTAGCGTGACTACGAGCCGCGCTGCGACTGCGAGCAAGCAACTCGGCATGCATCGAAGAAACTTGCGTAGAATGGCAAATGAAAAAGACGTAACAAATAAAATCGAACATGTTGTCATGGTTTGTTCGTCATTTAAAGTGAATAATGAATAAAGGATAAATGGATGAAAATCACGTGTAACGTAAAAAGACGAATACGCAGTTTTTTTTTTAGAAAATTCGAATATAATAATTATTTGAAGTGGGAGGATAAGGAATACGTAAATTTCCTTGTGTTAATAACGTAGCCACGAAAAGGTAATGTAACAGGAAATTAACGAAAGGTGATAGTCGTTCGTTATTGTGATAAAAATCCGTAATTCAATAACGGTCAGCACTGTTGGTGGTAACGAATAAGTCTGTTTAAAAAGCCCGAATAAATGTTATCGTACGGGAATTTAGAGAATTATCGCCGGAAATAAGCCATCGCTTGCGTTAAATTTAAAAATGAATTATCACTAATAAAGTAACTAAAACTCACCCTTGTTGGAAATTCGCCTGCAGCTTGAAAATCTGTGTCACAGGGTCACCGAACCAATCCTGGTCATCGATGGACGTGCTCCGTGCACAGCTGGTCCCAGGTATCCTTACATTCCCACTACCCAAAGTTAAGGGTCGCAATGTCAGGTGCGTCCAGAACAACGTACCGAATATTCACTTCACTGCACGGTTACTAACACTGATCACTTTATTTGCTTTTCAAGAGCGTGTTGTTCCTACGTTTTAAAAATTGGTGGCTTGTTTTCAATTTAAAAAGTGCTCCACGTGGCCACCGTCATTCTCGATGCACGTTTCAGTGCAAATTCTAGCGCAAATGCTCACGCAGCAGCACTTGCGTCCCCGTTGTTCCGGGCGTACACCCAGATCATCCTGAAGTATTCTTGGGCCGTGTACATTTCTGTGACGCGATTGCTAGCTGACTGACAGGATTTTTTCCAAGCAACTTCCGCTACCCCCAAGTAGCTTCTCTGGTTCCATTATGAGTTAACTCCCACCAGGGCAAGAGGCTTTAGGTAAAAAGAAGCCAGCACATTTTCGGAACACGTGTTTTGCAGAAGTGCAACGGACACTTTCACAAAAGCCCGCGCTCGGCCCTTCTACTGCCAATGTACCCATTGCTTCGAGATAGAAAACAGACACCACGTGTTTTACCCGTCCGAAAGGGTACGAAAGGAAGAGACAGTCTTCGAGTTGCTGTAAAGAAGAAAATGCATACCATTCCTGTTTCCCCTTTCCGATACCCTGAATACACGACTGCTACGAGGCGGAACCAATTAAGTCATAAATTATCCGAAACTGTAGGAATCCGTTCTCTACCGCCGACTCGCCGGACAATAAACCGCGACCCTGGCGAAATGCTCTGGCTGATCAGCCTGATTAATTTTGAAGAACTAGAAATTACAGAGTATTATCCAACATCAATACGCCTCGCGGAATGACACAGGAAGAGAAGGGGTGGTCCGCTGACTGCGCGTAGTCCCGCCTGCTTCGTCCTACCTTCAAATTAAAGACGGATCCATTATCTCTCGAGTATAAACACGCGCTTGAATTTCAAAACAAAAGCACGTCGACACGTGTTTTGTTTTGAAATTCGAGCGCGTGTTTAGACACGAGAGATAATCAGGCCCGATTGGTTAGTTTGGGACCAATCGAATTTCAAGCCTACCTTCCCTCGCACCGAATACGTCGACGCGTGCTTTTGTTTTTAAATTCGAGCGCGTGTTTATACTCGAGGGATAATGGATCCGTCTTTAATTTGAAGGTAGGACGAAGCAGGCGGGACTACGCGCAGTCAGCGGACCACCCCTTCTCTTCCTGTGTTTTTCCGCGAGGCGTATTGATGTTGGATAATACTCTGTAATTTCTAGTTCTTCAAAATTAATCAGGCTGATCAGCCAGAGCATTTCGCCAGGGTCGCGGTTTATTGTCCGGCGAGTCGGCGGTAGAGAACGGTTTCCTACAGTTTCGGATAATTTATGACTTAATTGGTTCCGCCTCGTAGCAGTCGTGTACTCAGGGTATCGGAAAGGGGAAACAGGAATGGTATGCATTTTCTTCTTTACAGCAACTCGAAGACTGTCTCTTCTCTTCGGACCCTTTCGAACCGATACACGTGGTGTCTGTTTTCTATCTCGAAGTAATGGGTACATTGGCAGTAGAAGGACCGAGCGCGGGCTTTTATGAAAGTGTCCGTTGCACTTCTGCAAAACACGTGTTCCGAAAATGTGCTGGCTTCTTTTTACCTAAAGCCTCTTGCCCTGGTGGGAGTTAACTCATTATGGAACCAGAGAAGCTACTTGGGGGTAGCGGAAGTTGCTTGGAACAAATCCTGTCAGTCAGCTAGCAATCGCGTCACAGAAATGTACACGGCCCAAGAATACTTCAGGATGATCTGGGTGTACGCCCGGAACAACGGGGACGCGAGTGCTGCTGCGCGAGCATTTGCGCTAGAATTTGCGCTGAAACGTGCATCGAGAATGACGGTGGCCACGTGGAGCACTTTTTAAATTGAAAACAAGCCACCAATTTTTAAAATGTAGGAACAACACGCTCTTGAAAAGCAAATAAAGTGATCAGTGTTAGTAGCCGTGCAGTGAAGTGAATATTCGGTACGTTGATCTGGACGCACCTGACATTGCGACCCTTAACTTTGGGTAGTGGGAATGTAAGGATACCTGGGACCAGCTGTGCACGGAGCACGTCCATCGATGACCAGGATTGGTTCGGTGACCCTGTGACACAGATTTTCAAGCTGCAGGTGAATTTCCAACAAGGGTGAGTTTTAGTTACTTTATTAGTGATAATTCATTTTTAAATTTAACGCAAGCGATGGCTTATTTCCGGCGATAATTCTCTAAATTCCCGTACGATAACATTTATTCGGGCTTTTTAAACAGACTTATTCGATACCACCAACAGTGCTGACCGTTATTGAATTACGGATTTTTATCACAATAACGAACGACTATCACCTTTCGTTAATTTCCTGTTACATTACCTTTTCGTGGCTACGTTATTAACACAAGGAATTTTACGTATTCCTTATCCTCCCACTTCAAATAATTATTATTTTCGAATCTTCTAAAAAAAACTGCGTATTCGTCTTTTTACGTTACACGTGATTTTTATCCATTTATCCTTTATTCATTATTCACTTTAAATGACGAACAAACCATGACAACATGTTCGATTTTATTTGTTACGTCTTTTTCATTTGCCATTCTACGCAAGTTTCTTCGATGCATGCCGAGTTGCTTGCTCGCAGTCGCAGCGTGGCTCGTAGCCACGCTAGCGCGGGAACTCGGCCGTCAGACTCGCGCTGTGATTGGTCGGTGCTTTTTATTAATATCTCGTTAACGAAACATCGGAGAGCATTTTCGCAAAGGAGAAAGTTGTTTGCAATCAACCCCAGAATCACCCCCTTTAAGGAAACGCAGCATTTTTGGGACACCCTGTATAGTAGAACTGTTCGAGTACTCGGAACAAGCGAGCTGGCATAAACTCGGTTCGAATAACTGATCCGAGCCGAGCGCACGAAAGAATCGAGCGGCTCGAATGAACCGAGCGGTTCGATCAAAAAGCGAGCTCATTTGACACTCGTCAAGTCATAAATTTGGAGTAGATTGCATAGTGATGGTAGCAATTGACAAACGAAACATGTGGATCATTCGAACTATCCAATTGCTTCCAGCCACTCGCTTTAATTGAGCACTTGGCTCGGCCCGGAAACTGAGTCCCAGCTCGACTCGAATTTCAAGCTACAGTAGGTACTCGTTTGCAGCCCGACGAACGGGGCTGGCGGCGGGCGCCTAACGCGACTGGAGACTATTCCGCGCGGCCACTGGCGCGAGTGAGAAAACCCAATGAGCGAGCGAGAGGAATCGAAAGACCCTCTGGCTCGTTCCCGAGTTCCCCACTCTCGTCCGAAGGATTCTTAGAAATGGTGGGGATATTCGCCGGGCTCCTAACGCGTCGTAGAAACGGGCTGCTAACGAGTAGACACTGTACTCGAGCAGCTATATAGTACATTTTACACTTCATTCTGTTTTTACATGATAGATACATTTGCGAAAAATCCGTATCAGAAAACGTATCAACAAGATACCGTGCTTATAAAAAATTGACTCATTGCATCCGAATGTATCCAGACCACAATCATACACTCTCATACAAAAAAAGTCTTCAAACCTTGAACTCAATTTTTTATGACTACATTCCTTACAAGATAACATCGGAATGGAAGGTTGATGGTTGCTACACATGTTCAAGTAAGTCGTGAAAAACAGACACGTTATTTACTTGAGAGTGGGTGGTAGCTTTAATTGCAAATTTGAAAAATTTCTTTTAATTCAAAGCAATTTCCTAAGAAAATAAGTAGAAATATTTTTTGTTTGGATTAAAGTTAGGCGAAGAATTTTAAAAAGGCAAAATCAGACCATGGTAGATGTAATCAAATTGTGCAAACAGAGAATTTAATTTTTTTCTAGACCGTGTTAAATCAAAATCATGTAAAAAAATCCGCATAAGAACCGAATCAAGTGCCGGTATGACATAGTATCTATGTATCAGTATTACTTACAATTTAACTAGTATTAAAAACAATGTCACATCTGTGCATATAAAGGAGTCTAAGAAGTAGAAGTGAGTATAATCCTACGTTTTTTCATTATAATAATAGAATTATATAAACGTAAGTTCAAAAAGTTAATATAATTTTAGTTTTGGTAGAAATACATTACAAAACTTGTAGTTTATTTAACTTTGATTATACAGTACCTATAATACAGTTTAATGTAATATTTTTCCTTGATCTGTGCAAATGAATTGGTGAAATATTTTATTAATGAATAGGATGTCTTAATTATTATTGCAGGCATCAGGGGGGGGGAGGGGGTTGGTTAGTTAGGTTTACTGTTAAATTAGAACAAGACACATCGATTTTTCAATTCTGATTAATTCGATGCAAAACTCTTCTTCCCCACTAAATATAACGGTCGCTTTGAAATCATAGAAGCTTTCTTCCTAAAGTCTGTATAATTTCACGATTCTCGGCACGTCTTCCACGTCCCCGACTACCCTGTCGGTGAGTTCGCGTCGAGCTTGTAAAGTTCTAATAACGACAGTCGACTATCAGACGGAAAAAGGAAAAAGAAACCGATTTATCGAAGGAGACTTTCGGGAAACTGAACGAGTTTCGCATACTCTTTTAATAATATCACACTGTTAACAGAAATTAGATTTTGGCGACACGTAGGGGAGACCGGGGCAAATCGGCCACTGGGGTAAATCGGCCACAGGAAGTTTTACCCAGTGGAAGTTAAAATAAAAACTCGTGTTTGCTTTTTTAAACGTCTCTCTATGTGTCTACAGTGCCAATGGAATTTGATAGCATTTGAGATTATGTTGCACTCTGTAGAAGGCAAAATACGTTTTCGGCAGTGATAAACAAATTTCGTGACTTGTGGAAAAGTTGCCTTTAGGCTAGAAACACACTATCGGTCCGTTCACGGTCCGGTCTCGATCAAATTCACATCCCTGAGCGTTCACACTCGTCCGGTTTGATAGTGTGGACGCTCACGGATGTGATTTTGATCGAGACCGGAACGTGACCGGACCGATAGTGTGAATCGGGCCTTATTCTGTAATATTGGTATTCTGAAGTTTGAGGTGAGTATGTACTGATTAAAATAGCGGTACCGATTACGATTCCGATGATAGTTTGAGTTATTTTGGAAAATCTCTTTTGTGTTTAAGTGATTGAAGTTAGAGCCATAGTAAGTAAGTACCTAGTTTTATTAACTTTAGTGGTAAAAATATTCTTCGATGCTGTGCCGTCAGTGGATCCGACGCTCAACAATGGAAAACAGTTGATGTTTTCGAGACAAGGAGAGGAGTTGTGTGGCCTGGACGGAAGCACGGCTACGTAGTGCAGTTCGATCTTTGGAAAAAGAAAGTTACATATACCCGTGCGTTTAAATATTGATTCAAGCGGTTGTAGCTTGAATAGTTACGAGGAGAAATAAATATGGTCTACATTTTTCAGCGACATGGTCCGTAATTACAATCGCAAGAAACCTCCAATCGTCGTCCAAGAAAAGCTGTTACGACCACCAATGTGGAATTGGAATCTCAGCCTTTGACGAAGACAGGGTGTTCAATTGGACATACGTTGCGTAAACGCAGGGGCCAAAAGAAGCAACTGGAGAAACTGAACCTCGGAAACTGAAGATGACTGAAAAATGCGACAATATTTAAACCGCAGTATGTGTGCGTTAAAAACGTGAACTTCTCAACATTTCAAACAGTTTTTTGACTCTATTGTAATTTGTAATTGAAAAATAAACGACTCATTTTCATTTATGACTAAAAATTCATCAACATCCAGCCCGAATAAAAGGGGTCCGTTTTGCCCCGAAGGAGTGGCCGATTTACCCCGGCTTTTTTCGAAACGGCGAATTTACATTATATTACAAATTCTCTGGAATGACTTTAGAAAAGGGGATTAATGAAAAATTGTTGTAGCAATTATGTACTATAGGGATATAGTAGTTACTCTTTCGGATAGTATAATTCACATAATTGAAAAATTAAATTTTGTTTGTTAAATTTATCAATGAAAAAAAGTGGCCGATTTGCTATCCCCACCACTTCTCTCTCACTCTAGTCCGGTGAAGGTGAGAGCGAGATGGAACGAGAGCGAGCGAAGGCACTGAAAGCGAGCGTGGAAAGTACGAGACAGACGACGCACGCGAAGGGAAAGGGAGAGGAAGGACAGTGGTAGTAGTATGGGGAGTAGTGTGGGGAGTGTAGAGAGTTGTTGGGGGAAAAAAGAGGGAGAGAGGAGGAGGTGGGGACGAGGGAGGGGGAGGGTAGAGTTTAAGAGGAGCGGGAAAACGATAAGGTCGCCGGTAAAAGGGGACGAAATGGGGAGAGAGCAGGGGGAGGGGGGATAGAAGAAAGGTTGATGGAGTTTGTAATGGAGATGAGGGAGATGAAACAGGAGACGAGGAGAGAAAGGGAGGAAAGAAGAAGGATAGAGGAGGAATGGAGAGCGGAAAGAAGGAAGTGGGAAGAGTGGAGGAGGGAAGAGAAGGAAAGAAGGGAAGGAATAGAGGAAAAGTTAGAGAAGTTGGAAAGCAGGGTTGGGAGGATGGTGGAAGTGATGGAGGGGGTAGAGAAACGGGAAAAGGGGGGGAGAGAGGGAAAGGAGGTGATGGAGGAAGGACAGGTGGAGGAATGGAGACTGAGGCTGAGAAAGATGGAGGTGAAGCAGGATAAGAAGGAGAGAGAAGGCAGAAGGAACAATGTGATAATAAGGGGTTTGGGGGTGGAGGGAAGGGAAGTAGAGGAGGGTGTGAAGAAGTTATGGGGGAGGTTGGGATTGGATGAGGGAGGGGTAAAGGAAGTGACAAAGATAGGGAAAGCGGGAGGGAATGGACGAGGAATGGTGCTCGTGAAATTAGCAGGGAGGGAAGAGAAGAGGAAAGCAATGGAGGCGAGGAAAAAGTTGAAGGCTGGGAAAGAGAGGATTGAGGACGACCTCACGGAGGAGGAGAGAAGAGGGCAATGGAAGATGGAGAGAGAGGCGGAGGAGGAGAGGAGGAGGGGGAATAATGTACAAATAGGGTACATGAAAATGTGGGTGAACGGGAGGTTGAAGAAATGGGACGAGGTGTGCGAGAAATGGATGGAGGAGCAGGGAAACGAGAAGGGGGGGAGAGGAGGAGGGGAGAGAGGTTAGGGGGGGGGTGGAGAGGAGGCAAGGGTAGGAAGAAATAAGGTGGCCTTTTGGAACGTAGCGGGGGTAAAGAATAAAGATGTGGAGTTCTGGAAAGGGTTAGATGAATGGGATGTAGTGGTCCTATGTGAGACGTGGGTGGAGGAAAAAGAATGGGAGGGGGTGAGGAATAAGATGCCACAAGGATATGTGTGGGAGAAGCAGTGGGCAAAGAGGGAGAGTAAGAAAGGAAGGGCAATGGGGGGCATGATAATGGGGGTGAGGAAGGGGTTGGAAACAAGGGAGGAGGAGGAAGGGGAGAAAGAGGGGATAATAACGAAGAAGGTGAAGATGGGAGGGGAATGGTGGAGGGTGGTGGGGGTATACGTAAATAAGGATATGCAGAGGAAACTGGAGGAATTGAAGGAGTGGACGGAGGGGAGAGAGGAAGGAGTAAGAGTGGTGATGGGGGAGATTTCAATGCAAGGACCGGAGGTGAAGGGGGGGGAGATATGACGGGGGGGGGGGAGGAGGGAGAGATGGTGGTGGAAAGTAGGAGGTCTAAGGACAAAGAGGTGAATGGAGAGGGGAGGAAGTTATGTGGCTATTTGGGTGAGAGGGGGAGGGGGATAATTAACGGAAATGTAGAAGGGGATGAGGACGGCGAGTGGACGTACACGGTGGGAGGGGGAATTCAGTAATTGATTACGTGTTGGGGAATGAGGAGACGAGGGAGAGGGTAGAGAGAATGGAAATGGGTGAGAGGGTGGATTCAGACCATCACCCAGTGGTAGTATGGTTGAAGGGGAAATGCAGGGATGGGGAGGGAAGGGGGGGAAAGGGAGAGGGAAAAGGGGAAGGGAGGGGGAACTGGACAGAGGAGGGGAGAGAGGAGTTTATAAGGTTATTTGGTAAGAGAGAGGGAGGAGATAGAGGGAGTCAGGAAGGATGGGGGAGCTGAGGGATAGGGTAAAATGCGTAATAAGGAAGATGGGGCAAGGAAGTGAGAGGGGAGGAAGGAGAGGGTGGTGGGATAAGGAGTGTAAGGAGAAGAAGCGGGAGGTGAGACGGGAGTTGAAGCGGTGGAGGAGGGAGGGTGGAGATGGAGAAGAGTATAGGGAAAAGAAGAAGGAATATAAATGCATGTGTGAGGCGAAAAAGAGGGAGGAAGCAGAGAGGTGGGAGAAGGAGGTAGAGGGGGTGAAGACGGAAGGGCAGGCATGGAAAGTAATAAATAGAGAGAGGAGGAGAAGAAGCAGGGTGGAGGAGGGTATAAAAATGGAGGAATGGGAGGATTATTTTAAGGGGTTATTAGGGGGGGTAGAATGCAGGGTGAGAAAAGGGGGGAAAGAGGGGGGGACGAGGAGGGGGAGCTGAGTAAGGAGGAAGTGAGAAGGGTGGTGAGGAATCTGAAGGAGGGTAAGGCGGGAGGGGGGGATGGTATAGCTAATGAGGTATGGAAATATGGGGGGGGAAGAGGTGCAGGATTGGCTATGGGAAATATGTAATAAGGTATGGAAGGGGGAAGGATGGGTGGAAGAGTGGAGGGAAGGAATAGTGGTACCGGTGATGAAGAAAGGGAACGGAAAGAGGGTAGAGGACTACAGGGGGGTTACGCTGACGCAGACGGCGTACAAAGTGTACGCGTCGGTGTTGGCGGAGAGATTAAGGGAGGAAGTGGAGGAAAAGAAGTTACTGCCACCGAGTCAAGCCGGCTTTAGGAGAGGATTAGGATGTATTGATAACATCTATGTTTTAAACTACCTGATAAACAGGCAGGTGATGAGGAAGGAGAGAAAGCTGGTGATCTTCTTTATAGACCTAAAGGCGGCTTTTGACTCGGTGGACAGGGAGGTGTTAGTGAGGGCGCTGCGGAGGAGGGGGGTGAGAGAGGGGCTAGTGGAAAGATGTGAGGAGGTGCTGAAGGAAACGGTGTGTAGGGTGAGAGTGGGAGAGGAGGTAGGGAGGGAATTCTGGACAGCTAGAGGAGTTAGACAGGGATGTCCGCTGAGCCCGAGTTTATTCACATTGTTGCTGGCGGATTTAGACGAGGAGTTAGAGAGGGGAGGATGGGGAGGGGTGAAGTTAGGAGGAAAGAAAATGTATACGCTGGCATATGCGGATGATGTGGCGCTGGTAGCGGAAGAGGAGGAGGGAATGAAGGGGATGATGGCTAGGCTGGAAAGATATTTGGATGGGAAGGGGTTACAGCTAAATGTGGGGAAATCAAAGGTAATGAGGTGTAGGAGGGGGGAAGGGAGGTGGAAAAAGGTGGTGTGGAGGTGGAAGGGAAAGGTGGTGGAGGAGGTGAGGGAATATAAATATCTGGGGTATACGTTGATGGCAAATGGGGGACAGGAGGCACATGTGGGGGAGAGGGTGAGAAAGGCTGCGGTCGTGATGGGGCAGGTGTGGGGTATTGGAAAAAGGAGGTTTGGGAACGACTGGGGAAAAAAGGTGTGGATGTTCGATAGGTTGGTATGGGCGACGGTGGGATATGGAGTGGAGATATGGGGGTGGAGGGAGAGGGAGAGGGTGGAGGGGTTGCAGGAGAGATTCCTAAGATGGGTATTGGGGGTGGAGTGGTGTACACCGGGGTACATGGTGAGGGAGGAGTTGCAGCGGGACATGATGAAGGGAAGGGCGGGGATGAGGGCATGGACGTACGAGAGGAAGTTGGAAGAGGGGCGAGGGGGGGAATTGGCGAGGGCATGTTGGGAAGAGGTAAGGGGTAGGGCGGGAAGGGGAAAGGTGTTGGGGGGTGGGAGGAGGAAAGGAAGAGTTTCTTTGAGGAGAGAGGGTGGAAAGTGGAAGAGTTGGAAATGATGAGAGGAAGAGGAGAGCTGAGAGGAGAGGAGGTAGTAAGTAGGGGAAGGAGGTTGGAGGAGGTGGAAAGATGGGAAAGAATAAGGGAATCGAGGTATAACAGTATAACAGTATAACAGAGGTGGTATGCAATATTGAAGAGGCCGGGGGTGCCGGGATACCTGAGGAGGGGGTGGAGGGAAAGTAGATGGAGAAGAGTGGCGAGATTTAGGTTGGGGAGCGAGATGAGAGGTGAGAGGTATTGGGAGGAGGAGGAGGAGGGCAGAAAATGCAGGGTATGTGGTTGGGGGGAGGAAACGTGGGAGCATGTGTGGGAGGTTTGTACAGGATAGGGGGGGAGAGGGGGTGGCAGGAGGTGGTAAGGGAGGTACTGAGTGACGAGGGAGGGGGAGAAGAGTGGATGAGGAAGGTGGAAGAAAGGAGGGGAGGTGGAGTGGAGGGATGGAAGCATAAGGATTGAGAGTGAAAGGAAGCGAGCGGAAGCGGGGGTCCGGTGGTAGAGAGGGGAGGGAAAGGAGAGGCGTGCGTGGCGGTGGCAGGCGGGCAGGCGAGCGAGCGGGCGAATATGCGATAGCGGAACTAGTGTGTAAGAGCGGTAGAATAAGGTTAGTTGTTAAGGGGGCCGTCTCACCGGGCCTTGAATGTGTGCGGACGCTCACACAAGCTAAGTTAATCGTGTACGTATACGCGTGTAGTAAACAAACCGGTTCAACCGATTTTCGTCCTGGAATCGGCCAGAAGGAAGTTTTTGCGGGTACAGTTGCCTTCAGTAAACATCTGTGGGGGGTGGGACGATGCGTTTGAACGCTAATAAGCACTGTATATTGAAGTAATAATGAATTTATACGTCACGCTGGTGCTACGTAGCTACAGTGCACTATTAGCGCCACCAACGGAGAAGCCTTGAAGCTTCATTCTGTCAGTTTTCGATTCATAAATTCATTATTATTTCAATGTACAATGCTTATTAGCGTTCAAACGCACCGTCCCACCCCCCACAGATGTTTACTGAAGGCAACTGTACCCGCAAAAACTTCCTTCTGGCCGATTCCAGGACGAAAATCGGTTGAACCGGTTTGTTTACAACACGCGTATACGTACACGCTTAACTTAGCTTGTGTGACCTGTCCGCACACATTCAAGGCCCGGTGAGACGGACAATAACAAAACTGAGACGGCCCCCTTAAGGTTAGCGTAAGATGTAGGAGAAGAAGAGTGGGCGGATTCTAAACCCTGAGGGGAAGCATTAAAGTACATACATACATATATGTAATGCAAACAAAAATGAAAAAATTGAAAACTGAATAACGTATCAACTAGCCTCGGTCCCCCCTATTTTCTAGTGGTAATTGTAACATACTACTATACGGTGTTGTGAAATGCTCGAAACGGAATGGAACCCGATCTCGCTGTAGCTTCTGTCGTCTAAACGTTTTTAGATTAAAACTAAGCCCCGAGCATCCCTTCGTATCCCTTTTTATAGTAGAAAAATCAGTTTCAAAAATGGTAGGGATATGCATGATCTCGGTTTTTCGTGGGAAAAGTCTGGCCACGCGGGAGGGGGGGGGGGGGGCTGCGTGAGCAACAGCGGCATCCAACCGCCTGGCATTCCAGACACCTCCAAGAGGGTTAAGGTAGGCGATGACAGCGAATCTATGTATACAGTAGGTACGCGTTAGCAGCCCGACGAAAAGGGCTGGCGGCGGGCGCCTAAAGGTCCGCGCACACATATCCGTCCCGTGTCAGTTCCGTTCCGGCGTGCCAGTGGTAAGAAGAAGAGGGGCGTAGGGTCTCTTCTTCTTACCACTGGCATGCCGGAACGGAACTGACACGGGACGGATATGTGTGCGCGGACCTTAAGGCTGGGGGCACACGAGCGTTTTTTTTTTACGTCCGTCGCGACGGACGTCAGGACGCTGCGTTGTAGAAATATATTGCAGTATGTTAGAGTCCGCACACTTCCGTTGAAAGTAACCTCCGTTCCCAGTGTGCGGACCCTAATATACTGCAATGTATTTCTACAACGCAGCGTTGTGGCGTCCGTCGCGACGGACGTAAAGGAAACGGTCGTGTGCCCCTAGCCTAAAGGTGCCATTTCCAATGCGCGGCGAGCGGCGCGGCGCCGCCTCAGCACGCCGCAGATGCTATTTCCTATACCTAAGCATCGCCGCCAGCGCCCCACGCCGCACAGTGGGTCAAACTGCTCTTTTTTGTGTCAAAATCGTAGAACGCTTGATAGGAATAAGGTAGAGGGATGGGACTTTTTGGAGGTTAAAGCTAAGATGTTGCAGATTAAGGGAAAAATGTTTAGAATGCATAAAAAAAATTTTTGACCTTGAAAATCTAAGTCAAAGTTGGCATTTTCGACGAAAATTTCGGTTTTTCCGTTATAATTCGTGGTTGAAGTTTTTCCATTACTTGTTATACATCATTTCTTATAGATTTTGACGCGCTGAAT
This sequence comes from Andrena minutula, assembly GCA_929113495.1. Lineage (NCBI taxonomy): Eukaryota > Metazoa > Arthropoda > Insecta > Hymenoptera > Andrenidae > Andrena > Andrena minutula. The sequence continues at coordinate 24,395,961 of OV815993.1, forward strand.
TCAAATATGAACGCGAAATTGGTCTAGCCCTTCAGGATTGAAAGAAAAATGCGTTTTAAGTTGAAAAATCGACAAAAACCGTGTTTTTTTTATGGTTTGCGTGCTTTGATGACAATATTTTAGATTTATTTATTGTATTTATTCATATGGAGTATAAAAAGATAATAGAATACTTGAATCCAAATAATTGTGCTATATAAAGGGTTTACATGTCATATCCTGTTGCGTACTATATGCCCGCAACTCGATTGCCGAACCCTATACGCATCTCACACGCCAAATTAACTTGGTAGGAGATAGTTAAGAAAGGAAAATGAATATACTCGTGGATAACGTAACAATTACTATATAATTAAATAAGAAAAATCTAAAAACTGTTATACATGTGTATATTTCTATCTTTTAAAACTCTTTCGTAACCGCTTAATACATGAATGTTGCATTCTACTTAGAGCATGATTACAGTAAAAGTAGATATGTAGGATTAGTAAAAGATTCTCGATCGAGAAACTGTGCAATTTATCCGGCCTACCAATTAGTCAGAGAAGCCTATGACTGAATGTCAACCACAAAATTATAGAACATCGGAAACACAAGTTATCTTGCCATTACAAGATATACTCAATAAAACAGCTGAGCGTTTGTGTAGTGCAGTGGCTGTAAATTGGGATCAGCATAATTTATTGAATTTAAAATTAATTGTCACCTTAGGGCAGGCATGCCCAGATGGGCGTTCCGGTATTTCGAGCATTCATCGCGTTTTCCAAAGCTCGCGTGGAAGGGGGTGCTTGGAACCAATGACGTTGCGGGTATATCACGGATGGGGCAGACTCTAGTAGTGTGCGTGTAGGCTCGTACCCGTAGGTTTATGTAATTAGGGCTCCTGGAGCCCCAGTGTTCTACATTTTAAAAATTGGCAAAATAAAAAGGAATTGACTAATGATTAAACAATAATATTATATAATTGGGCGGAATAGACTTGAACAGTCCCACTTATACCTCTGATTAACAAAAAGTTTCTTATTAAACGATTTTTATTCAGCTTCAATCAAGTTTAATTAAAATCTAGAAACTCAATTTTAACCCCCTTCCAACTATCCAATAGACTTGCAACTTTGGAGGCATACTTAATTTGGATGACAATACAAAATTATGAAGAAAAAGAAACCGCCCCCGGGGTTTAAAAAATTACCTAGTCATCAATAAATATAACCCATAACCACAAATCCAAACGACTTGAAATCAGCCTATAACCACAAATCATATAAATTTAATCGCAATGAAATCAGCATGTAACCACAGATTTAAACTAGACAATAAAAAGTAAATAAAGAAAAGAATTATTTTTTAGTATTTAGCATGGACCTATGGTTTTTAGTGCATTTTAAATAAAATCATTTAACAGTTTAACGTAAAATTTGTTTTATATGTTATTTGATTCGATTGATTTGTACAAAATGAAAAAATATAAAACAAATTTTACGTTAAACTGTTAAATGATTTTATTTAAAATGCACTAAAAACTAAAAAAGAATTCTTTTCTTTATTTACTTTTTATTGTCTAGTTGAAATTTGTGGTTACATGCTGATTTCATTGCGATTAAATTTATATGATTTGTGGTTATAGGCTGATTTCAAGTCGTTTGGATTTATGGTTATGGGTTATATTTATTGATGACTAGGTAATTTTTTAAACCCCGGGGGCGGTTTCTTTTTCTTCATAATTTTGTATTGTCATCCAAATTAAGTATGCCTCCAAAGTTGCAAGTCTATTGGATAGTTGGAAGGGGGTTAAAATTGAGTTTCTAGATTTTAATTAAACTTGATTGAAGCTGAATAAAAATCGTTTAATAAGAAACTTTTTGTTAATCAGAGGTATAAGTGGGACTGTTCAAGTCTATTCCGCCCAATTATATAATATTATTGTTTAATCATTAGTCAATTCCTTTTTATTTTGCCAATTTTTAAAATGTAGAACACTGGGGCTCCAGGAGCCCTAATTACATAAACCTACGGGTACGAGCCTACACGCACACTACTAGAGTCTGCCCCATCCGTGATATACCCGCAACGTCATTGGTTCCGAGCACCCCCTTCCACGCGTGCTTTGGAAAACGCGATGAATGCTCGAAATACCGGAACGCCCATCTGGGCATGCCTTAGGGATGTTCGATTCACCTTAAAAGATCGATTTTTGAATCGTTTTTGAATCGAATAATGAGAATCGGTTTTCTTAGAAAATCGAAACCAAAGAATCGATTTTGCAAGAATCGATCTAAAAATCGTAAAAAATTATATATACCCACACAGCACAACGTCTGGCAGTCTTAAAGACGTCCAAAAGACGTCTTTGAGACGCCTTTTGGACGTCTTTAAGACTTTGCCAGACCTTGTGCTGTGTGGGTATATACATTAAAAACACCTCAGATGCTGGAGACAACATTTAATTTTATTTTCGTTTTGTGTATACAGTTCGAAGTAATTGTTTTCCAATTTAATACAGAACTTGTGGAATTTTGACAGAACAAAATAAACAGAATTACACGTTGTTTTAACGTATTAAATAAACTGTGTTTATTTAGCTTTACATACTGGACTTACATTAACATGTAAAATACGGATGTTTAATTATACGCGGATGATTTTACTACAATGCCCAAACGCTTGTTCATTAAGCTTGTTACTGAAATTGTTGAACATCACAGTTTGTAGAAACACAAATATTAACGTTTAGAAACTCGAGGAATAAACTAAAAATTCACACACACACGGTAAATTACTAAATTATTCGCTATTCGACTAATAGCGAATTCGGGAGACCCGCACTGGCCGCACTGAGTGCAAGTTTTCTCGCTTCTAATTGGCTAAAAGTCGCACTCAGTGCGGCCAGTGCGGGTCTCCCGAATTCGCTATAAATTACTCGACGTGTTTAAACCAGCCTCATCGCTGGTCGTCCTCCGCAGTTGTCCGCAGTAATGCGCAGTTCTGCGTCACGTGTTGTAGAAAGAAAAATCGACTCTCGATTCTTAGTGTAAAGAATCGATTCTCAGAAAAATCGAACAGCGGAGATCCGATTCAAAAGATCGATTTTTTTTGTTAAAAAATCGATCTTTTGAAGAATCGAATCGGAATCGAACATCCCTAGCATGCCTGCCTTAGGGTTTGATAGCTCGTCAGGTCATACAAACCACCATCAACAGTATGAAAATACAGAAAACGAGGCGCAAGATAACTTGTGTTTCCGATATTCTATAATTTTGTGGTTGACATTCAGTCATAGCTTCTCTGACAGATTGGTAGGCCGGATAAATTGCAAAGTTTCTCGATCGAGAATCTTTTACTAATCCTACATATCTACTTTTACTGTAATCATGCTCTAAGTAGAATGCATCATTCATGTATTAAGCGGTTACGAAAGAGTTTTAAAAGATAGAAATATACACATGTATAACAGTTTTTAGATTTTTCTTATTTAATTATATAGGGGAAGTCGGGGTATTGTGAGCCACTTTTTTTCATTGCCAAAAACTGCTATTAAATTAAGTTTTTCATCAAATTTCAAAGCTAAATGTTGTAGTATAAAGATTTATCTTTCTTTTAGACACAATAGTTTAATCGAATATCTGCAAATTAGATGATTTTAAGACTATTACAAAAAATTTGCATTTTCTTGAATTTTGAAAATCTCGGGGAATCGTGAGCCACTTTCAAAAATCAAATAAAAATTACAATTTCTGTTATGAAATGTTTATTCATGTATCTGAATGACAAAATATTTGTTTAATCTTTCCCTAGCAACGTCGATGTTAGCAAATTTGGCGATATATCGTCCCAAAGTGCCCCTCGAAATTTTATGTGCGGTGGCAGCTTGCCTGACCGATGCATTATGAATTTTCACATGCCTTATTGCCTCCAAAATATTGTCAAAATCGAGCGAATGGTCATTTTTGGCATAATAACGTGGCATCGTAACTAAAAGAATTGAATCAGATAAAATATCTATTAGATATTGCCAAAAAATTTATATCGTGCTCGAATATTGCATAAACAATCATTGAGAAGCATCAAACATGTGAGGTTAGCTCGTTAAATGTAAAAAATCGAGTGGCTCACAATTCCCCGAGAAAAGTAGCTCATAATTCCCCGAACCCTTATTTTTACGATATGGTCCCAAACAAATTGCACAAACCTCACCAAATTCAAATTTCTTTATTTATTTCGAAAGCTTGAAGTCACACGAGTATTATAAACACAGTTACCTGCTTAGATCCACAGAAAAATGTAACAATAATAGACCAAACACAAAATGAAAATAATACTTCGAGCGCAGCAAATTTTTGTCTGCTAACAGAGCAAAGTAATGATGTGGGTGCGTACTTCAACTGATCGTGGAAATATTACCTCATATATGAGACAACTCAAAAATAGTTGTTTGCAGTTGTCATTATTTACCACTAAAACACAGATGACACTGGCTCACGATTCCCCGTGGCTCACAATACCCCGACTTCCCCTAGTGATTGTTACGTTATCCACGAGTATATTCATTTTCCTTTCTTAACTATCTCCTACCAAGTTAATTTGGCGTGTGAGATGCGTATAGCAGGGTTTGGCGGACCCCGGCCCAAGCACCAACCTACAGGAGCGGTGGTAATGTGTGCGTGAATTGATGCTGGCGCCAAGCCAGCCACGCGGCGACATCGCGCAACGAATGTGACGTCACAGGTGGACCCTGTGCCACGTAAAACGTGCGCTTTGGCGGACCCCAGCCCAAGCACTTGGAAATTTCAGGCAGGGTCCACCGGCCACCGCTGCTATTGGTCAGAAGGAAACAACCAATGATGGCCAATTAGCGTCGCCGGGGAAATAGGTTGTCGACGCTGATTGGCCGCGGTGTCACTCGCTTGGCGCTGGCGTCGGTTCGTCTCCAATTGAGTAGTAGTTCCTGTACGCGTCCGTCACGCATTTGGCTGGGCTTGGCGTTGGCGTCGGTAGATTTGTGACGTCACATTCGTTACGCGATGTCGCCGCGTGGCTGACTTGGCGCTAGCATCAATTCACGCACACATTACCACCGCTCCTGTAGGTGTGGTGCTTGGGCCGGGGTCCGCCAAACCCTGGCGTATAGGGTTCGGCAATCGAGTTGCGAGCATATAGTACGCAACAGGATATGACATGTAAACCCTTTATATAGCACAATTATTAGGATTTAAGTATTCTATTATCTTTTTATACTCCATATGAATAAATACAATAAATAAATCTAAAATATTGTCATCAAAGCACGCAAACCATAAAAAAAACACGGTTTTTGTCGATTTTTCAACTTAAAACGCATTTTTCTTCGAATCCTGAAGGGCTAGACCAATTTCGCGTTCATATTTGAATTCAGCGCGTCAAAATCTATAAGAAATGATGTATAACAAGTAATGGAAAAACTTCAACCACGAATTATAACGGAAAAATCGAAATTTTCGTCGAAAATGCCAACTTTGACTTAGATTTTCAAGGTCAAAATTTTTTTTTTATGCATTCTAAACATTTTTCCCTTAATCTGCAACATCTTAGCTTTAACCTCCAAAAAGTCCCATCCCTCTACCTTATTCCTATCAAGAGTTCTACGATTATGACACAAAAAAGAGCAGTTTGGCCCACTGTGCGCCGCGCCGCGCTGGCTCTTTTCGAGCACTTGAAAAGGTCTATTGTTGTTTGAGGTCGCGAGGACCGTCTTTGACACCGAATTTTATGGCTTCCGACCCGCCATTGGGTTTGAATACCATCAAGAAGAAATGAGAAATGTCCAGGATTTTCGCATTTCTCATCAGATCTTTGCGAAAACGACGCCAATCGATTCCGTATGTTTCGCCGATGATACGAGATCGTAACATACAGGGTGTCCCAAAAATGTTGCGTTTCCTTAAAGGGGGTGATTCTGGGGGTGATTTCAAACAACTTTTTCCTTTGCGAAAATGCTCTCCGATGTTTCGTTAACGAGATATTAATAAAAAGCACCGACCAATCACAGCGCGAGTCTGACGGCCGAGTTCCCGCGCTAGCGTGGCTACGAGCCACGCTGCGACTGCGAGCAAGCAACTCGGCATGCATCGAAGAAACTTGCGTAGAATGGCAAATGAAAAAGACGTAACAAATAAAATCGAACATGTTGTCATGGTTTGTTCGTCATTTAAAGTAGAGCTGTTGTTTTCGCCCGGGTACCCGAGTACCCGGGTACCCGGGTACCCGTGAGACACCCGGGTAGACAAAATTACCCGGGTACCCGTGAGATACCCGGGTAGACAAAAATTACCCGGATACCCGTGAGACACCCGAGTAATTCTGATTTGACAGCCGATCGTCTTTTAACTTTCGATCATTTTCGGCTAACATCACTAATGAACGGAATAAACTTCAAGCAATTAAATGTGATATTGTCTGCGCGTTATGATTATGTAGGGCGCCTTTTATCGATGGTCACAGATATCGAGGACGCTGTATCAAGCTCCTGTTCAATTTTCTTCCGTTTCTCTCCATATAACAATTCCAAGTTTGCAAACGTTTGAAAAGAGTTTTGGGGCACAGGCATCGATAATCGGCATTCACCACGGTCATAAAATCTTTAAAATCCGCACTATTGCTAAATGAAATAGACAGTATGTTTGCCGGAACCACCCTTGTCAGTGCTTAAGTTATCTCCTCCTCTCATTTCGCCGAAAATGAGCTCCTCTATACCTTATTGGGTACACAATCACTATTATCACCTCTCATAGATTAATTTCGACAGTTTAATCTGGCACAGATCATAAACCACATAATTCTTATTTTCGGAGTTTGGGCAGCGTTAAATGCGTTAACACGAAATTACCCAGCTTTTACGGTGAGCCATAATCAAATAAATTAATCTATAAATAATTGTCAGTACTTATTAACTGAAAAACTAATTACTCTATATTCAATACATAAACGATTAACAAGATACAAACCAGAAATATGATTACACCACTGCAAATAGTACAAAGGTTATTATTAAAGTAACAATAATTCCTGTTCACTGACTAACTAAATTAACTAATATCAATTATATATAGTAACGCAATTAACGAGAATAATAAAAATAAACATACAACAAAACAAACAATAGGAACAATTTAACTTAATTGGAAGTTTGGAAATCTTGGAACGGAATTTCTGGATGGTCCGATTCGCCCCAAGTTTCGGGGCAAATCGGACATTTCTCACTTTTTCGTTTTTTCTTTATAAATGAAAGATTTTATGTTTAGTTTCAATTTTTTATATATTCAAATTGAAGCCAAGGGTGTACTGGTTACGAATATATAATAAAATATTAGTTTTTTTTAATGATTAACTATTGTCTTTTTACCGCCAAACAAAGTCAGCCAGCCGCTGACTTGCGGCCCGCCTGAACATTTATGTACATCTTTTGAACTGTAAAAGATATCAGAATGAAGTTTTTGCCACAAAATAGGATAAACTTATCCCGTTCTAAATTTGTATAAATATAATTTGCGTGTGAGCAACTATTCAATGCATGTATTTAATAATGAAACATAAAAAGTTTGTAAAACTCATATCAAACAAATACACGTGTTGTTTTACTTATTTCGGAAATAAATTTTTTCATCTTAAATATCATAAAAGTTGGCGGTCTCCTTCACGGGAAGCCGCTAAACAGATCTAGCCCCGACAAACTCCGATTAACGATGCGAACGAAAACCCAGAACGAGTGCATTTTCCTAGGATTTTCCGAGTTCTGCCATCGACTGACGGAGTTGGTTGGGATTAGATAAGACTGATTCCTCTCCTCTTAAGTTAATAGGGGCAGGCACTGTAATAGGGCAAACTACCCTATTGTAGGTGCAAAGAACGTCGACATTTTATGTATCAGAGTCATAATTTCATAACCATAATGCGCAGACAATATCACATTTAATTGCTTGAAGTTTATTCCGTTCATTAGTGATGTTAACCGAAAATGATCGAAAGTCAAAAGACGATCGGCTGTCAAATCAGAATTACTCGGGTATCTCACGGGTATCCGGGTAGTCGGGTAGTAACAGCTCTAATTTAAAGTGAATAATGAATAAAGGATAAATGGATAAAAATCACGTGTAACGTAAAAAGACGAATACGCAGTTTTTTTTTTAGAAGATTCGAAAATAATAATTATTTGAAGTGGGAGGATAAGGAATACGTAAAATTCCTTGTGTTAATAACGTAGCCACGAAAAGGTAATGTAACAGGAAATTAACGAAAGGTGATAGTCGTTCGTTATTGTGATAAAAATCCGTAATTCAATAACGGTCAGCACTGTTGGTGGTATCGAATAAGTCTGTTTAAAAAGCCCGAATAAATGTTATCGTACGGGAATTTAGAGAATTATCGCCGGAAATAAGCCATCGCTTGCGTTAAATTTAAAAATGAATTATCACTAATAAAGTAACTAAAACTCACCCTTGTTGGAAATTCACCTGCAGCTTGAAAATCTGTGTCACAGGGTCACCGAACCAATCCTGGTCATCGATGGACGTGCTCCGTGCACAGCTGGTCCCAGGTGTCCTTACATTCCCACTACCCAAAGTTAAGGGTCGCAATGTCAGGTGCGTCCAGATCAACGTACCGAATATTCACTTCACTGCACGGCTACTAACACTGATCACTTTATTTATCCTGAAGTATTCTTGGGCCGTGTACATTTCTGCGACGCGATTGCTAGCTGACTGACAGGATTTTTTCCAAGCAACTTCCGCTACCCCCAAGTAGCTTCTCTGGTTCCATTATGAGTTAACTCCCACCAGGGCAAGAGGCTTTAGGTAAAAAGAAGCCAACACATTTTCGGAACACGTGTTTTGCAGAAGTGCAACGAACACTTTCACAAAAGCCCGCGCTCCGTCCTTCTACTGCCAATGTACCCATTGCTTCGAGATAGAAAACAGACACCACGTGTATCGGTTCGAAAGGGTCCGAAGAGAAGAGACAGTCTTCGAGTTACTATAAAGAAGAAAATGCACACCATTCCTGTTTCCCCTTTCCGACACCCTGAGTTCACGACTGCTACGAGGCGGAACCAATTAAGTCATAAATTATCCGAAACTGTAGGAAACCGTTCTCTACCGCCGACTCGCCGGACAATAAACCGCGACCCTGGCGAAATGCTCTGACTGATCAGCCTGATTAATTTTGAAGAACTAGAAATTACAAAGAGGTAGTCCGCTGACTGCGCGTAGTTCCGCCTGCTTCGTCCTACCTTCAAATTAAAGACGGATCCCTTATCTCTCGAGTATAAACACGCGCTCGAATTTCAAAACAAAAGCACGCGTCGACGTATTCCGTGCTAGAGATGGTGGGCCTTGAGGTCCGATTTTTCCCAAACTAACCAATCTGCCCTGCAGCCCTCCCAAACGGCCACTGTCCTGAAGAGGCCCTCTTCACAGCAGTATCTCCTCCCCAAGGTCCACCATCCCTCGCACGGAATACGTCGACGCGTGCTTTTGTTTTGAAATTCGAGCGCGTGCTTAGACACTTGAGATAAGCAAGCGGCGTATTCCGTGCGAGCGATGGTGAACCTTGGGGAGGAGATACTGCTGTGAAGAGGGCCTCTTCAGGACAGTGGCCGTTTGGGAGGGCTGCAGGGCAGATTGGTTAGTTTGGGACCAATCGGACCTCAAGGCCCACCATCTCTAGCACGGAATACGTCGACGCGTGCTTTTGTTTTGAAATTCGAGCGCGTGTTTATACTCGAGAGATAAGGGATCCGTCTTTAATTTGAAGGTAGGACGAAGCAGGCGGGACTACGCGCAGTCAGCGGACTACCTCTTTGTAATTTCTAGTTCTTCAAAATTAATCAGGCTGATCAGTCAGAGCATTTCGCCAGGGTCGCGGTTTATTGTCCGGCGAGTCGGCGGTAGAGAACGGTTTCCTACAGTTTCGGATAATTTATGACTTAATTGGTTCCGCCTCGTAGCAGTCGTGAACTCAGGGTGTCGGAAAGGGGAAACAGGAATGGTGTGCATTTTCTTCTTTATAGTAACTCGAAGACTGTCTCTTCTCTTCGGGCCCTTTCGAACCGATACACGTGGTGTCTGTTTTCTATCTCGAAGCAATGGGTACATTGGCAGTAGAAGGACGGAGCGCGGGCTTTTGTGAAAGTGTTCGTTGCACTTCTGCAAAACACGTGTTCCGAAAATGTGTTGGCTTCTTTTTACCTAAAGCCTCTTGCCCTGGTGGGAGTTAACTCATAATGGAACCAGAGAAGCTACTTGGGGGTAGCGGAAGTTGCTTGGAAAAAATCCTGTCAGTCAGCTAGCAATCGCGTCGCAGAAATGTACACGGCCCAAGAATACTTCAGGATAAATAAAGTGATCAGTGTTAGTAGCCGTGCAGTGAAGTGAATATTCGGTACGTTGACCTGGACGCACCTGACATTGCGACCCTTAACTTTGGGTAGTGGGAATGTAAGGATACCTGGGACCAGCTGTGCACGGAGCACGTCCATCGATGACCAGGATCGGTTCGGTGACCCTGTGACACAGATTTTCAAGCTGCAGGTGAATTTCCAACAAGGGTGAGTTTTAGTTACTAACGCCTATCACCTTTCGTTAATTTCCTGTTACATTACCTTTTCGTGGCTACGTTATTAACACAAGGAAATTTACGTATTCCTTATCCTCCCACTTCAAATAATTATTATATTCGAATTTTCTAAAAAAAAACTGCGTATTCGTCTTTTTACGTTACACGTGATTTTCATCCATTTATCCTTTATTCATTATTCACTTTAAATGACGAACAAACCATGACAACATGTTCGATTTTATTTGTTACGTCTTTTTCATTTGCCATTCTACGCAAGTTTCTTCGATGCATGCCGAGTTGCTTGCTCGTCGCAGTCGCAGCGCGGCTCGTAGCCACGCTACCGCGGGAACTCGGCCGTCAGACTCGCGCTGTGATTGGTCGGTGCTTTTTATTAATATCTCGTTAACGAAACATCGGAGAGCATTTTCGCAAAGGAAAAAGTTGTTTGAAATCACCCCCAGAATCACCCCCTTTAAGGAAACGCAACATTTTTGGGACACCCTGTATATGGGGTAGGGAGGTTGCGTGCGGACCTTGGTTCGTAAGAAGACCTGCTTCTTTATGAAGGCTATGGTTCAGAACTTGCGGATAGGTGTAGGAGAGCTCGAAGACTTTGCTTCGTATGAAGACCTGCTTCAATATGAAGGCTATGCTTCGCGCCTTGTAGGAGAGCTCGAAGACTTTGCTTCGTGGGAAGACCAGCTTCACTATGAAGGCTATGCTTCGCGACTCGTGTCGACCAGGGAAGGCTGTATGGTGATCGTACACCCGAGTGACGCACGTGAGAGTACTGGGTTTGATTTATGGCTCGATAATTGGCTTACTAACTGCATCGTATGAAAAGAGACGTAAATAATAGGGTTTTCATTATAGGTTTGGGAATAGCCATACGGGACTCTATATGAAAGAACGTTAGTAAACACGGGCAAGAACTCCCGGCGCTTGCGGAGACCGATCAGCTGTAGTCGTTGCGCGTAATGGTTCCAGGTATTCGAGGCGAAATAGCGAGAATTAACGGTTAAAGATAAAAGCGAAAGCGTTATTTATTGGAACACGTAACAGATAGCAATAAACACCTTATAAGTATGCGTTGGACATTCAGCATAGGCACATAACATTTATATAAAGGGTAAATGATAGATAATTAGCGTTAGGCAAAAATAGCAAAAGTTAAACAATAAGAGATTATATGATAAAGATAGCAATATAACTATATGAGGCTAGAGCCTAAGCAAGAGAAACCGATATAAATGTAAATTAAACAATATATATATATATAAAGCGATAAGCGTAAATCTAAGCAAAGGAGTTAATACAAAGAAATAACGTAGCAATTAAATGTTATAAACAAAAGCATAAACAGTAATAAAAATAAGAGAAATGGAAACGCTTACAGTGATGTAGACGCTGGTTGATGTACACTGAATTTAAATGTTAGAATACAACTTAAAGAAAACCACTTAAATCTGAGATGAAACAGAGTGATGATCACGACTGACGATAGCAAGGAATAATGATTGACTGACTGAAGATACTAAAGAATAGTGATACGTGGGCCACGCGGCACCGGTATTTATACAAACTGATGGAATGTGAGGTATGCGGGGAATTTGAGGTATGCGTGATGACTCATGCCCAAAGTATGCGTAGAATTTGCGGTATGCGTGGAATTTACGGTATGCGTGATGACTCATCCGTAAGGTATGTGTCGTAATAGCTCTGGGGTTTTTGTAAGAATCAAAGGTTGATCTATAATTAGGCTGTAAGACAACGGGATTTCGAAAAGGGGCACTCAATCCGTTGGGTGGACTTTTGTGGTTTTCATTGGTAGAGAGGGGGAGGGAAGAGGTTTTGATTTAGAAAGGTTGGGGCGAGGGCTTGTTGCAATTCGTAATTGAGGAGGGAATAATGCCTCTAAGGCGGAGAGGGGAAGGGGAATCAGCTGGAGATGGGGACCGCTAAGGTACATCGTCCAAGATCTGATGATTCGTAAAGGGTTAAGAGTTGTGGTTTATAGATAGTAGTAGGTTCTTGGGTAGGTCATATAAGGAGGAAGCTAGTTAGGGTTGGGCGAAAATTATAGGGACGTCACAATACTAACACCAATAACGACATGATTCGGAGCATAATGAAGGAAACTGGATTAAAACTTAATTTATATAATTTCTCGCTAGCTTCGTTAAAAATAGTCCGATTTACATGAAATTTGGTACGATTTTCATCGGGGAAATATAAGGAATTCATGGGTGTAAGTTCCATATCTATACGATAAAAAATAAAGAAATATTTTATTTCTGAAAGAGGTATGAATCCTCGGCCGACCCCAACGAATCGAGGTCTGCGACCCACAGTCGAGGGTGAAATGTTCATTTCAGCGTATTAAGAAATTCTTTATTGTTTATCGTATCGATAAGGGAGTGACTGCAATAGATTCCTTATGTTTTTCTGATGAAAATCGTACCAAATGTCATGTAAATCGGACTACTTTTACAGAAGAAATACAAATCATAAAAAGAGTAGGCATTCTTTTACCTTATTGCTCGTATAAAAGTAGTCCGATTTACAACGGCACAATGGACCACATTGAAAAAGTCAGTGACATTTGGTTGTTTCTTTTAAGGTAGTTCCAAACCAACTATGCTAATCGAATTAGAGTTGGATAATAAACGATAAGTATAAAGTAGTATGATACTATGGAAATAATAATAATAATTTTTAACATCATGTATATATATATTTAAAAAAATGCAATGTTAATATAAATAATTGTAATACGCAAATGAAATATTAATTTGTTTAGCGTAGTAAATTGGAGCAGCAGATCTGACAGCGTCGCATTCATTCGAAGCGATGTTTATAACCAAATATCAGAAAAAATATTCATATGGATCTGAATCATCGTTCCCTATTTAAATGTCTAAACTAAACATATCGATTGTGCAACGTTGCCACGTTCACTGCTGTACGTAATTTCTCAAAAATTTGCGCGTAAACTTATTTTTTATGGGCATTTACGTAGAAACTATGTGGTCAATTTTGCAGAAATTTATAAATTCATTTCCTGACATTTCGATGTACTTTTGGGCCAATTTTGGTACATTTCTTAAATGTGGTTTTCCTGTTTCGGAAGAAAATCTGAAACTATAACCCTCTTTTTTTTACTTCGCCATATGCCACTGTGTTACAATGCATCAACTTTAATTAATCATTTATCTATAACTGTATGGTAAATCGATTTTAAACTTTGTACAAGGGTTTCTTGTATTTCAAATTAGTTTTGTACGAAATTTGAAAGAATTCTGTAATTTAGTATATTATTCAGGAACTATCTTAAGATATCCGAATGAAATTTGCGCAAAAAATATGATAAAACTATTCCTTTCTACTAATGTATAATTTAATATTTTTTACATTTATTTATAATGGGTGGATAATAATTAAACAACAGATCAATTTGTTTCTCTGTAAACAAAGTTTATGGTTTATCAAATACTTAGTAATCTACGCTTTTTACAAATATTTACAAATATTTACAAACTCACCTGTAAACAAAGAAACGACAATTAGAGTCTATTGTTTACTCTGTTTGTTTACACTCTTTTTTATCAACTTATTCGGTTCCTTCTTTTGTGCACATGTGCTCTCTCTACTTCTTCTCTTCTTCTTCTCTGTCTGTCTCTTTCTATCTATCCTAACTGCCCGAGCCGTTGAAAGAGTGCGCTGCGCCTGCAAAGCGCGCTCGGTTCGGGTTAAAGAAAATATATTTTCTTTACATCTCCCCCTCTTTTGGGTGAAGATTGTCAATCAGGCGTCCGCATATTTGACATCTTCAATTATATCTTCATCTGAATCCTCTTCTATGCCTGATCTTGGTGTTAACTTTGTTATATGAAAAAGCCCGATTTCTTGTTTTCTTCTTCCAGTTTTTATTTTGTATATCGAGTTTGATATCTTCTCTACTATTTCTAACGGTCCAATTCTCAACTCTTCTAATTTCTTCCTATTCAATCTATTTCCATTTTCTATGTAAACTAAATCTCCTGTATTAAATTCATAATACTTTCTATTTTTATCAAATACTTTTTTGTTGTACTCATGTGACTTTATGGTCCTTTCCAATGCTAGTTCTCTATCTTTGATCCAGTCTTCTTTGGTTTTCTTCTCTTTTAATTGTTGAGGTAGAATACTTATGTCTTTACCGTCCAACAGGTATGTCGGTGCGAAGCCGGTTACCGTATGTTCAGTTTCATTATATTTTTCTAAGCATTCTCTAGCAATTGTCGTCCAAGCCTTTTTCTTTCCATTTTCATTTATTCTGCATCTTATTTTATTAACCAGTGTCTGGTTCAATCTTTCATTTAGACCGTTCGAATATGGTGTGTTTACTGCTGTGAAAATTACTTTTACATTTTTCATTCTTAGATATTCTTTGAACTCTGTGGATTTAATACCCGGATATTGATCTGTGAGGATCATTTTAATTTTGTCTGTTTCTAATACCATTTTTACTAGCTTTATAAAATCGTGTGCACTTTGTGTTTTTGATGTTAGGATGAACGCGTATCTTGTAAAGTGATCTACTAGGAGGTGTAAATATTTCTTCGTAGATCTCGTTCCACCGAAACCGCCGATCGTGTCTATCGACATTATCTCGAACGGTTTAGTCGCTGGACCCAAATGGGACATTAAGCCATATTTCATTTGGCCTCTAGATTTATTCCTTATGCATATCTGGCAATTTTTACATTCTTTCTGTATATTTTCCATTAGGTTTCTAGCTGTATAGTATGGGCTGATTTTCTTTTGCATTTGTTTTATCCCGATGTGGCACCATTCTCTATGTATCTCTTTTATAATTTTTCTGCTATAGTCCTCTGATAAAATTATTTTTTCTTTCTTTTTTACTTTCCTGTAAAATATTCCATCTTTTTCTATCAATCTTTCTTTCATTTCCTGTATTATTTTATTCCTTGTCTGATCTGTTTTTATTTCATCTATTTTGATTAAGTTAACTATTTTTAATACTTCTTCAGTGTTTTCGATTGGTTCTAGGACCGGATTTCGGCTTAGACAATCCGCTTCGACATTGTCTTTTCCCGGAACATATTTTATCTGGAAATCATATTGTGATAAGTAGTATGTGAGCTCACCAAGCTCTTCATCCGTTCTAGCTCTAATGTTTAGGTTCTCTAAGGGTTTGTGGTCCGAGTATATTGTAAATCTCCTTCCAATTAGCCAATGTTGCCAATATTTTACGGCTTCCTTTATACCCAGATAGCCACGTCCGTATTTGCAGATTTTGCTCAACGCCTGAGTACAAATGTTTGTGGCAGAAAGACTACAGATTTGATACAGTATTTGTTATATTCGATGATGAAAGCAGACTGACAGCAGAAAGCCGACAGATTGTGCTGCCTTAACCTGAGAGCAGATTGGCGGCAGGGTCTGCTGATTCAATTTAATGGCAGGAATCGAGCAGACCCTGCGCAGCGCGATCTGATGGCAGATAGGCAGCAGAAATCGAGCAAATTCTGTTGACATAGCCTGCGGGCAGTTTGACGGCAGATACTGCGGCGAATCTGCTAATCCAATTTAATGTCAGAAATCGAGCAGACCCTGCGCAGCGCGATCTGACGGCAGATTGGTGTCAGATACAGAGCAGATTCTGTTGACATAGCCTGTGGGCAGTTTGACGGCAGATACTGCGGCGAATCTGCTAATCCAATTTAATGTCAGAAATCGAGCAGACCCTGCGCAGCGCGATCTGATGTCAGATAGGCAGCAGAAATACAGCAGATTCTGCTTACATAGCCTGCGAGCAGTTTGGCGGCAGAATGTAAGGAGTGTCTGCTGGTACAATTTAATGGCAGAAATCGAACAGACCCTGCGCACCGCGATCTGACGTCAGATAGGCAGCAGAAATACAGCAGATTCTGCTGACATAGTTCACGACACGATCCCGCCAGGGCGCGATTGGGCGAGCGTTTCTCGCTTGCGAAATAGCACCGTGGCGGGAATAAGTGGCCGAGGGCTTGATCATTCAGGGCTCTCGAGTACGACTCGTATTTGCCGGCATTCCACTGCGGAGTATATATTTGGTATACCCGTCTGTAAGGGCGGTATTATCAGTCGTTGCTGAAGACGAAGATCGTCTTAAGCATCCGGCATCCTTTATTAATCTACTAGACTAGTAGAAGATGCCGCATGCTAAAAACTAAAAAAGTATTGATGATAATACCGCCCTAAGACGACTGAATAAATAGTAGTTACCATTAATTCTTTTTTATTTGGAAGAACTGTCTTTCAAAGCTTAAATCATTATTTTGAGCCGACCTGGCATTCAATTCACTAACAACTTGCTAAGTAAAACATTAAAAATGTTATAATACCCGTTTAAATACATGGTTTACCAACTTTTCTTTCTTCCATAAAATATGGTAGGAATCAGATCTTTCAAGTCGGTCTTATAAACGTGTTCTATATATTATTTACGCTAAAGACTTTCGCACTGTTTTTAAATCTATACTATTATATAAAATTGCCAACTATGGCCGACATCAGGATTTGCTTGATTTCTGCCGCCAATTTGCGGGCGGTTTTTGTCAGCAAGATCTGATCGAAATCTGACATCAATCTGCGGTCAGATCCTGATGTCAGGCTCTGACCGCAGAACCATAGTCAAATGCGGACATAATAGGCACCGAATCTGACGTCAGAATCTGCTCTGTATCTGACACCAATCTGCCGTCAGATCGCGCTGCGCAGGATCTGCTCGATTTCTGCTCTCAATCTGCGGTCAGCCACGGCAGCAAGATCTGATCGAAGTCTGACATCAATCTGCGATCAGATCCTGAGGTCAGGCTCTGACCACAAAACCTTAGTCAAATGTGGACATAGTAGGACCCGAATCTGACGTCAGAATATACTCGAATCTGACATCAATCTGTCGTCAGACTGCAGTCAGTTTGTTTACTGGGTAGCTAGGCATTCTAGGTATATAGCCTTTTTCCTTTTTTGGGTTTCATTCAGTTTTTTTGAAAAATATGCCACTGGTCTATCTTTTCCATCTGGTTGTTCTTGTTTCAGTATTGCACCAATACCCTCTATCGATGCATCTGTGAAGATTTTTGTTGGCAGGTTGTTATCAAATATTTCTAATATAGGTTTCGAACATAGTAACTTCTTTATTTTATTGAATGATCTTTCACAGTCTTCGGTCCACACGAATTTTTCATTTTTTCTGAGTAGTCTATGCAGTGGATCTAACATTATTGCGCTTCCTGGTATGTACTCGTGGTAGAAATTTATTTTCCCTAGGAATTGTCTAACATTCCTTTGTGTATTTGGTCTCGGGAAATTTTCGATTGCTCTTAGGTTATCCTTTACTGGTCGTACTGTGTTATTCTCAATTATATGTCCCAGGTATTTCACTGATTTTGAAGCGAATGTACATTTTGTGAATTTCAATCTGAAACCTTCCTTTATTATCGCTTTTAAAACCTCTTCTATGTGTTTGATATGTTCTTCAAATGTTTTTGAATAAATTAAAATGTCATGTATATAGTTTTCTGAGAAGTTTTTGAGGTTATGTTTTCTGAGTATATTACTTAAGATCCTTTGAAATATTGCTGGGGCTGTTTTCAAACCAAATGGGAGGCATGTCCATTGATAGTGACCATCTTGTGTTACAAAACCTGTCTTTTTTTTATCTTCTATACGTAAAGGGATTGACCAAAAAGCTGAATTAATATCTAATGTTGTAAAGTATTCACAATTTCTCGCTTTTACTATTAAGTCGTCTATTAGAGGGAATGGCTGTGATTGTGGTATCACTATTTTGTTTAGATCCCTAAAATCCATACATAGTCTAGATTTCTTTATCTCTCCTTCATCTCTCTTGTATGCTAGTGTTACTGGTGCACCAAAGGGACTGTATGATTCTTCAATCAGGTTTTTTTTTCAACAATTTTGCTACTTGGTTTTCTATTTCTTTCTTATCTCCTATTGTGCATCTGTATGGCCTCTTGCTACAATATTTATCTATTGATAAGTCTATCCTAGCTTCGTAGTCTTTTACCCTTCCTATATCGTACTTATCTTTGGCAAAAACCTTATTATATTTTTCTATCAGTCTTTCTATCTCCATCTTCTTTGAGTTGTCTAGGTTATCCCACTTAATCTTGAATTCCTCTTCTTTCACATGTTCATTAAAATTTATTTGTACTTCTTTTATATTCTCGGTATTGTCTATCTGTTCTATTTTTTTATCTGTTTTTGTCTCTTTTGTTTCTTTCTTTTGTGATATACTTAGGTTTTCGTCTTGTATTAACTTGAATTTTTTTATCATATCCAATCCTATTAAAAATTCCTCGAAGTCGTCTCTTTCTACAATAAACACGTCCACCTCTTCTTCGATCTCAAAAATTCTTATTTTTATTGTTATTAAGCTATTCGTACTTTTCACACCATTAACCGTTTTTATGAATATTTTGTTTACGTCTTCTCTCTTCTTCATTATTTTAACCAATTTTGCATTTATGAGAGAGATCTGGGATCCTGAATCGTATGTTCCATTTATTTCTAATTTATATTCTAGCATCATCTTCAACTTGATTAATGGTGTGATCAGTCGTTTTTTGCTTCTGTGTTCAAGTCTACTTCAAGCACTGTGTTGCTTCCTATTACACCCGTTCTATTTTTATCTTTCTCATTTTCTTTTATTTTGAACCAGCATTTCTCTTCTGGGTGATATCTTACACCTTTATTGAGGTATTCACATGTTTTGCATGGTTTCTTCTCAAAATTCTTTTTTTTTAAATCTAGCTTACTATTTTTAGTTGCTGTATTGTTTTTTTATACATTAGATCCTCACATTTTCTGATTTCATTAAATAAATCTATAATGTTTTTTATCTGTTCTCTATCAATCTTTTTTCTGATAAGTTCTGGTAATCCCAATGCAATTATATCTATTAGAGTGTCCTGGTCTATAGACTTATTTATTTCTAGCAGAAGTCTCTCTTTTTTCATTGCGTAGTCCAACAGTGATCCTTCTTGGTACCTGTATAAGTGAGCATGCATTCTGGTGCTCCAACCTTTGTTTGCAAAGGACTCTAAGAAATTTTCTTTCCATATTCCCCAATTATTTTCTGAATTATCTTTGATTATTCTAGAAGTATACCAATTTTGACATGATTCACTTAGGAAATATCTCAGTATCTCGATTTTCAGTTTATCTGTATCTATTTTGCATCTCGAGAATTCTTTTTCATACATCTCTAACCATTGTCTTGCGTTAGAGTTTTTACTGTTAAATTTCTCTATTATAAACTTATCTGCTATATGTTTTAAGTTTTTCTCTTCTGTTTTTTTCTGTGATGACTCAATTAGCTTCTCCAATATTTTAGCCAAGTCTGTTTTCTCTGTCTCCCTTTGTCCTTCCTCCTCTTGTATTTCATCTAAAAGCTGTCCCTCAAATTCTATATTTCCACCTTCATCCACATATGTTTTCTGTAGTTCGTCCGTTAGTACTACCCATACATTAACCTCATCATGTCTATGTTTTAACTTGGCTTTCACTTTAGCATAAATATTTGTTTCCCTTAACTTTTTATGGGCATTTATATTTTTGAATTCTTCTGGCATAGCATATCTTTTTCCTTCTTCTGTTGTTAGTGAGGTTATGTTTGTAACATTAGACTTGTTGTCTGTTGGAGACGTTACTACTTTGAAATTAAATTTCAGTTTCATTTTTAACTAAAATTGTCGTTTTATAATGGGTGGATAATAATTAAACAACAGATCAATTTGTTTCTCTGTAAACAAAGTTTATGGTTTATCAAATACTTAGTAATCTACGCTTTTTATAAATATTTACAAATATTTACAAACTCACCTGTAAACAAAGAAACGACAATTAGAGTCTATTGTTTACTCTGTTTGTTTACACTCTCTTTTATCAACTTATTCGGTTCCTTCTTTTGTGCACATGTGCTCTCTCTACTTCTTCTCTTCTTCTTCTCTGTCTGTCTCTTTCTATCTATCCTAACTGCCCGAGCCGTTGAAAGAGTGCGCTGCGCCTGCAAAGCGCGCTCGGTTCGGGTTAAAGAAAATATATTTTCTTTACATATTTTTTCCAATTTTTAACTTAATCATGATAAAAAAATTGAAAACTGTTTACAGTAATCATTTGTATTGTAGGAGATTTGACCGCCGTAACCTAGAACAAATGCCGATCGTCGCTACGCGACGATCTAAGTACCGGCTAGACGAGCGTGCGTGCCGGCGAGGGTCCTTCTTCTTCTCACGGATCGCGTATCGTATAGACGTGCGTAATTATTGTCCTGACAAACAAGTTACCACCGAAATAACTAAGTAAACTATTTATTCATTTCCATTGAATTGTTTCCTTTCGTCCCGTAAATTCCCTACAATCCTCAGAAGTGGGATCGGTTTCACGCAGTGAGTTTAATTGTATATCGCTGAAATCGTTCACGCATTGTATTTGACCGTGCCTAGTAGTGAGTCGGATCGGTCAATGTATTGTTCGGAATCGGATAGGGAATCGGGCGAAAGTGATTGTGTCGTATCGTTGAGACCGGTAGTTTTTCAATATGTTGAATACGCAAGATTCGGCGTCAGGGACGCCAGAAGAAGACCTCAGCCGCTTCCCCGTAGCAGAACTGAAGGACGTGCTGAGACACCTGAAATTGACGACCACTGGTTCGAAGGCCGAATTGATACATCGATTAAATTCCGTACCATCGGCATCATGGTCAGAGATACTGAGAGACTCTACGCGAAACAGCCAAAATATCGAGATAACCTCTAATCCCACATCGCGGGAGGAAGAAGGTGTAATGGCGCCGCTATGGTTACCGAGCAACGCGGATAACAACGTACGCGATAGTGATGATGCGAGTGGCGACTCTCTGTTACGGAGACAGTATGAGTTAATGAGGCAGGAACGGGATTTGCTGCGAAGAGAATTGCGGTTGGCAGAATGGGAAAGAAGTGCAGCTTCCAATCCATCGACAAGCAGTATCCAGGCCAATGCATCGACAACCAGCAGCCAGGCCCATGATGTAAGGACATAAGGTGTGCTCGTGCGCAGCCTTCCAGATTAGCCAATAACGTGCCCTTCCCAAGATCGTCAATATTGGATTGTCAACCAATACGACATCCTGTTACATTCGAGTAGTCTTGTTCAAACTTCGCGCCTCTAGAGTTTACGCTACACGAAGTTAGGTAGTACATTATACACCCCATAATGTAACTAGGCGGCCATATTTTAACATGGCGGAAATTGGGAAGGCGCAGTAGAAGACGAAAATGAGCTGCCGGTCGAGCACACCTTATGTCCTTACATCATGGCCAGGCCCACTCCTCGGTCGGTATTCCCGCGATCGCCGACCAGTTAAGTGAATATGGCAGAGAGAGTGACGGTTTCGAGAAATGGCGGACACAGTCCGAACTTCTCCGCGAGGCATACCATCTCGACGAAGCCTCGACAAAGGCGCTGTTGATCATGCGACTCAAAGGGAGGGTGCTATCCTGGTTCCAATCGAAGGCCGAGGATGTCCGATTGAAGCTTTCGGCGTTTTACGAGGTGATGGAAGAAATGTTTCACGAGAAACTGTCACAATCGGAATTGAGGAAGGAGTTTGAGAAGAGGACATGGCAGCCGGGTGAAAGCTTTACCGATTACTACCATGATAAATCTATATTGGCGAATCGAATAGCCATCGAGGACGAGGAGTTCATTGACGATACAATTGACGGGGTGCCGGATCAGCATCTGCGTGCTCAAGCGCGCATGCACCGGTTCAAGACCCGGAAGGACCTGCTCCAGGGGTTCAAAAAAGTATCGCTTCCGTCCAGCAGCAAATCGGAGAAGGGGGAGAAGAATTCATCCCACCCGCTGCCGGACAAGAAGGACAACGCGACAACGAAACCAGCGCAGCGTCCCGCAAAGGATACAACTCAACCTCGTTGTTACAATTGCAGTGAGCGGGGTCGTCTATCGAGGGACTGCCCGCAGCCGAGGCGTCAATGGGGTGCGTGCTTCAAATGCGGGAGCATGGAACATCGCATCGAGGTCTGCCCGGAGCGTCGTCCGACGTCAAAGGAGGCTGCGGAAAAGACCACGCATCTGGTGCAGCTGGCGTCTAACCCACCGTACACGGTAACGGTAGCATATTCCGTCGCAAGCGATCGAGGCGAAAACTCCGACCGTTGTATTAACGCAATAATAGATTCAGGCTCGCCTATCAGCCTTATTAAGGAGGGTTGCGTACCGGTTCACTTGCGGGAACCCGTCGTAAATAATGACATGTACGAGGGTATCAATGGATCGAAATTGAATGTCTTGGGTGTATTCAGATGCGATTGTACAGCCAACGACATTCCGGTGAATATTGTTTTTGGAATTGTCCCAGCCACCGCGATGCGATGCGACGCGCTTTTCGGGAGAGATTTCATAGCTTTGCCTCATATTAAGATTTCATTCGATGACAAATTCGTGATCGCGGAAAAAAACATTGAGTCGGGTAAAACGGGATCGTTTGATTGCCAAAACGAAATAATGCAAATCAATTGCATTGAGGCGGAGACCAGCATCGAGAAAAAGTAAATATTAACCCAAATATCGAGCGGGAAGCAGCCGACAGGCTCGCGGAAATTTTTCGGACGCAATACGTGTTGGCCGATGATCCAGATCCCGCCGATAACTGTGTTGTTGAAATGACGATCATATTGAAACATGATCAACCAATTTCATTCCGGCCGCGTAGACTTTCTTTTAGCGATAGGGAAAAATTAAAAGCCATTATCGACGATACACGTGATGCCTGTTTTCTATCTCGAAGCAATGGGTACATTGGCAGTAGAAGGACGGAGCGCGGGCTTTTGTGAAAGTGTTCGTTGCACTTCTGCAAAACTCGTGTTCCGAAAATGTGTTGTCTTCTTTTTACCTAAAGCCTCTTGCCCTGGTGGGAGTTAACTCATAATGGAACCAGAGAAGCTACTTGGGGGTAGCGGAAGTTGCTTGGAAAAAATTCTGTCAGTCAGCTAGCAATCGCGTCGCAGAAATGTACACGGCCCAAGAATACTTCAGGATAAATAAAGTGATCTGTGTTAGTAGCCGTGCAGTGAAGTGAATATTCGGTACGTTGACCTGGACGCACCTGACATTGCGACCCTTAACTTTGGGTAGTGGGAATGTAAGGATACCTGGGACCAGCTGTGCACGGAGCACGTCCATCGATGACCAGGATCGGTTCGGTGACCCTGTGACACAGATTTTCAAGCTGCAGGTGAATTTCCAACAAGGGTGAGTTTTAGTTACTAACGCCTATCACCTTTCGTTAATTTCCTGTTACATTACCTTTTCGTGGCTACGTTATTAACAGATGGAAATTTACGTATTCCTTATCCTCCCACTTCAAATAATTATTATTTTCGAATCTTCTAAAAAAAAACTGCGTATTCGTCTTTTTACGTTACACGTGATTTTCATCCATTTATCCTTTATTCATTATTCACTTTAAATGACGAACAAACCATGACAACATGTTCGATTTTATTTGTTACGTCTTTTTCATTTGCCATTCTACGCAAGTTTCTTCGATGCATGCCGAGTTGCTTGCTCGTCGCAGTCGCAGCGCGGCTCGTAGCCACGCTACCGCGGGAACTCGGCCGTCAGACTCGCGCTGTGATTGGTTGGTGCTTTTTATTAATATCTCGTTAACGAAACATCGGAGAGCATTTTCGCAAAGGAAAAAGTTGTTTGCAATCACCCCTAGAATCACCCCCTTTAAGGAAACGCAACATTTTTGGGACACCCTGTATAATACTGCATGCCTATTAGGGTGGTCCTTATTTTTCGACTTTTGAAAAATTACCGAGGCACCTTGTCATATGATTCTCTACCCTAAAATATGAATTAGTATTTTTTTATTTAATTTTTTGAAAGGTTTTAGAGGTCGCTACCAGCAGTCAAACTTTCAGAAAAAGCGTTGTATGGCCAATTCAATTATGAATCCGGCTAATTGACTCCAGCATGTTTATTAGCCTATTTTAAAGTGAAATAGCATGCAGAGAGACTCACTTTAATCAACCCCCTCCTCTACTCCTTTCGTACGCCTACGCGTGGAGGTTGTGTCCCGCGTAGAGTCTCGACAGCGTTTCAAAAATCGAAAAGCAATAGCAGAGTCTCTCAAAAGCGAGTTCAAATCTGATTTGCCATTAACGATTCATTGGGATGGCAAATTAATTGAAGATATTAGTGGACATGAAACTGTTGATCGTCTGCCAATTTTGGTATTAGGACATGGGGTCGATCAGCTTCTAGCGGTTCCAAAATTGGATCGTGGAACAGGCGAAGCATGTGCATCAGCTGTCTATGAAACAATAAATTCATGGGGCTTGAGCGGTAAAATAAAATGTTTATGTTTTGAAACTACGGCTGTAACCACCGGCTCGAGAAATGGAACTTGAGTTCTTCTGGAGCAAAAAATGGAAAAAGATATGCTTTGGCTTGCTTGTCGACATCATATAATGGAAATTATTTTAGAAGCTGTAGTGATTCAATCGCTCGGTCCATCTAGTAGTCCTGATATTCAATTGTTTAAAAGATTTAAGAATAACTGGGGCAAAATTGACCAAAGCGATTATAAAACAGTAATTTCCGATACGACGTCCTCAAACATCGTAGAAAATATTCGTGCAGACAGGATTTCTTTCGCTCAGAAACAACTTCAAGTATATCAACCTCGAGATGACAACAAAAAGTTGTTACATCTCACGATCATTTACTTGGGAGGAGTTCCTCAAAAAGGGATTTTATTTAAGAGGCCTGGTGTTCTTCACCGTGCTAGATAGATGGTGAAAGCTATGTATTGCTTCAAGATTTTCCTATTTCAATATCAGTTTAAACTGATGAAAAAGGAAGAGAAAGCTGTGAAAGATATTTGTATTTTCACAGTCATGATATATGTATATAAAACACTGGTTTCAAGCCCTTGCCAAATGATCAGCACCGAGAAACGACTTACAATTATTAAAAACCTTACAGCCTTTCAAAGTATAAACCAAACGATGGCCAATGTCGCCATGAAAAAGGTACTGGGCCATTTATGGTGCTTGTCGGAGGAGCTGGTGTCTTTTGCTTTTTCCGACGACGAACTTTCTGTGCAAGATAAGAAAAAAAATGGTAGATGCACTAAAAATCGAAGGTGTAGAGAATTGTCCAAAAAGAAAAAGCATTGATGTCAAACACATTACCGGAAAAAGCATTGAAGATTTTGTGACTAGCAACTCCTTACGATTTTTCCAGATACTGGGTATCTCATCACAATTTTTTAATATATACTTTATTGTGCCCCCTTGGGGATTACAATTCTCAATACATCTCCTTAAACCTAAACCTTAAGCCTAATCACCGCTCGCTCGCACGCCCGCTCGCTCGCTCGCCCGCTCGCTCGCTCGCTCGCCACCGCCTCGCACACCCTTCCCCCTCTCCATCGTCTCCCAACACTTCCCCCGCCATCTCCTGCCATCCTCTTCCCTCCCCCCACCCCGTACATTCCTCCCATACATGTTCCCATGTTTCCTCCCCCCACCCGCATACCCTACATCTCCTTTTCCCCTCATCCTCCCAGTATCCCCCCCCCCCCTCATCTCACTCCCCAACCTGTATCTCGCCACCCTCTTCCATCTGCTCTCCCCCCACCCCTTCCTCAGGTATCCAGGAACCCCCACCCCTTTTACCGCCCCATACCACCTATTATACCTGGCTTCCCTAATCTTTTCCCACCTATCCCCTTCCTGCAACCTCTTCTCCACCCTTACCAGTTCCTCTCCCCTTAATTCTCCCCTACCCCTCATCCTTTCCACTCCCTCTATCGTCCATCCCCTCTCCTCATAGAACCCTTTCCTCTCCTCTTCCCATCCCCCCAGTACCCCCCCCTCTACTCGCCCTCCTCTTAATCTCCTCCCAACACATCCTTGCCACCTCCCGTCCTTGTCCCTCCTCCAGCTTCCTCTCATACTCCCACGCCCTCATCCCCGCCCTTCCCTTCAACATCTCCCGCTGCAACTCCTCCCTTACTAAATAACCCGGCGTACACCACTCAACCCCCAAAACCCATCTCAAAAACCTGTCCTGCACCCCCTCCACCCTCTCCCTACCTTTCCAACCCCAGATTTCCACCCCATAACTTATTACTGCCCATACCAACCTATCAAACATCCATACTCTTTTCCCCCAATCCTTTCCAAATCTCCTCTTTCCGATTCCCCACACTTGCCCCATCACCGCCGCCGCCTTCCTCACTCTCTCCCTTACATGAGCCTCCTGCCCTCCATTTCCCATCAGTGTATAACCCAAATATTTAAACTCCCTTACCTCAGCCAGCTCCTTTCCCTTGCACCTCCAACCCACCTTTTTCCATCTACCTCCACCCCTCCTGCACCTCATCACCTTCGATTTTTCCACATTTAACTGCAGTCCCTTCCCATCCATGTACTTCTCCAACTTCCCCAACATCCCCTTCATCCCATCCTCATCCTCCGCCATCACAGCGATATCGTCTGCGTACGCCAGTGTGTATATCTTCTTCCCCCCCAATCTCACCCCACCCCATCCTCCTTTTTGCAGCTCTTCGTCCAGATCCGCAAGCAGCAGCGTAAACATACTCGGGCTTAGCGGGCACCCCTGTCTCACTCTTCTAGCCGTCCAAAAAACCTTCCCTTCCTCCTCCCCTACTCTCACCTTACAAACTGTTTCCTTCAAAACTTCCGCACACCTTTCCACTAACCCCTCCCTTACCCCTCTCTTCCTCATCGCCTTAATAAGTATCTCTCTGTCCACCGAGTCAAAGGCCGCCTTCAGGTCTATGAAGAATATGATCATGTTCTTCCCCTTCCTGTTTACCTGCCTGTTAATCAGGTAATTCACAGCATATATATTATCTATAGTTCCCCTACCCTTCCTGAAGCCGGCCTGACTCGGTGGTAGCAGCTCTTTTCCCTCTACCTCCTCCCTCAATCTCTCCGCCAGCACGGACGCATATACTTTATATGCCGTCTGTGTCAAAGTAATTCCCCTATAATCCTTCACGCTTTTCCCACTCCCCTTCTTCAGCACGGGTACTACCACTCCCTCCCTCCACTCCTCAACCCAACCTTCCCCCCTCCACACCCTTCTACATATGTCCCATAGCCATTGCTCCACCTCTTCCCCCCCATACTTCCAAACCTCGTTGGGTATGCCGTCCCCCCCTCCTGCCTTACCTTCCTTCAAGTTCCTTACCACCCTCCTCACCTCCTCAATCCTTAACTCCTCCTCTTCATCCTCCCCTGCCTTTCTTTCACCCCCTTTCCTCACCCTCCACTCTACCCCTCCCAACAACCCCTTAAAATACTCTTCCCACTCTTCCATTCCTATTCCTTCCTCCACTCTCCTCCTCCTTCTCCTATCCCTATTTATCACTTTCCAAACCTGCTCTTCCGTCCTGATCCCCTCCACCTCTTTCTCCCATCTCTCCCTCTCCTCCCTCTTCTTCTCCTCACACATTTTCCCATACTCTCTTTTTTTCTCCCTGTACTCTATCCCCTCCCCTCCCTCCCTTCTCCATCTTCTCAGCTCTCTCCTTACCATACTTTTCCTCTCCCAACACTCCTCGTCCCACCACCCCCCCCTTTCCTGCCCTCTCACTCCCCTTCCCCCCCTTCTCCAGCGCTCCCCTTATCCTATCTCTCAGCTCTCTCCATTCCTCTTGTATTCCTCCATCCCCTCCCTCCCTCTTTCCGAACCTCTTTATAAACTTCTCTCTCCCCTCCTCTGTCCAGTTTCCCCTCCTCAATCCCCTACCCACAGCTTTCTGCTCCCTCTTTTCCCCCTCCCCGCCCCCCTTCCCCCTCAGCCATACCACCACCGGATGATGGTCCGATTCAACCCTTTCACCCACTTCCATCCTTTCAACCCCCTCCCTTGTGTCCTCATTCCCTACTATATAATCTATCACTGAGTTCCCTTTCCCTCCCGTGTACGTCCACTCTCCATCCTCATCCCCCTCCATATTTCCATTTAAAATTCCCCACCCCTTCTCCTCTAAAAATCTACACAGCCTTCTGCCTTCCCCATTTACCTCCCTATCTTTTGATCTCCTGCTTTCCGCTCTATTTTCCTCCCCCTCCTCTTCTCCCCCCCCCCCATACGCTTCCCCCTTCCCTCCCCGTCCTCGCATTAAAGTCCCCCCCTATTACCACCCTTACTCCCTCCTCTCTACCCTCTACCCACTCTTCCATTTCCTCCAGCTTCCTCTGTAAATCCATATTTACATATACCCCTACCACCCGCCACCATTCCCCCCCTAACAATACCTTTTTAACCATTATCCCTTCTTTCTCCCCTCCTTCCTGTTCCCTATATTCCACCTCCTTTCTTACCCCCATCACCATCCCCCCTATCGCCCTCCCTTTTTTATTTTCTCTCCTCGCCCACTGCTTCCACCACACGTACCCCTTTGGCAACCTACTCCTTACATATTCCCAATCCCGTTCCTCCATCCACGTCTCACATAAAACAACCACCTCCCATTCCTCTAGTCCTTTCCAGAAATCCCAATCCTTATTCTTTAGTCCCGCTACATTCCAAAACGCCACCCTGCATTTTTTACCTCCCTCTCCCCCCCCTAATCCCCCCCCTTTCCTCTCGACCCCCCACCGTTTCCCTGCTCCTCTATCCATTTCTCCCCCACCTCATCCCATTTTCTTATCTTACCATTCACCCACATCTTCATATATCCTATTTGTACCACCTTCCCCTTTTCCCTTTCGCTCTGCGCCTCTCTTTCTATCATCCATTTTCCTCTCCTCTCCTCCTCCGTTAAATCATCCTCAATCCTTTCCCTCCCACCCTTCATTTTCCTTCTCGCCTCCATCACCCTCCTCTTCTCCTCCCTTCCCGCAAGCTTCACCAAAACCATCCCGAACCCATCCCCTCTTGCCCTCCCTATTCTAATCACCTCCTTTATGCCTCCCTCCTCCAGACCCATCCTTCCCCAGAGCTTCTTTACCTCCTCCCCCACCACCACCCCCTCTACCTTTATTCCCCTTATCACCACGTTGTTCCTTCTACCCTCTCTTTCCTTTTTGTCTTGTTTCACCTCCATTCTTCTAATCCTAAGCCTCCACTCCTCCACCTGTTCTTCATCCATCGCTTCTTTACCTCCACTTCCCAATCCCTGTTTTTCCCACTTCCCTACCTTCTCTATCACCTCTTCCATCTTTTTTCCCGTTTCCTCTAGCCTATCCACTTTTTTCTCTAACCCCTCCCTTTTTGTCCTTTCCTCCTTCATCCACTCCTCCCACTTCCTCCTTTCCCCTCTCCATTCCTCTTCCACTCTTCTTCTCTCCTCCCTCTCTTCTCTCAATTCTTCCTTCATTTCCCTCATTTCCCCCTTCATCTCACTCATTCCCTTCACCAACTCCCTTATCATCCTTTCCAACCCACCCACCCCCCCTACATCCCCCGTCTTCTTATCCGCAATCTTCCCCTCTTCTGGCGATCTCGCTGTTTTCCCACTCCTTTTAAAACTGCTTCTCCTCTCCTCTCCCCCCGCCCCCTCCTCCTCCTCCCTCCCTCTCTTTTTTTCCCCAGCAACTCTCCAAACTCCCTATGCTACTCCCTACACTGCTTGTGCTGTCCTTCCTGACCCTTTCCTCGCTCTTTCCCTTTCCTTTCTCCCTCTCCCCCCCTTTCCCGTCCCCCCCTCCCATTCCCTCTATTTGCATCTCTCTATTACCCTCAGCCCCCCCTGCCCCTCTATCCTTTCCCTTATTCATTTCACTATCCTCACTTTCTTCTTTCAAATCTCGCGCCTTTTATCTCTTCTCCTTCCTTTCCTATCCCCTAGATGTCTCCACTTTCCTTATAACTCACTTTCCCGCCACACTTCTCTCACCTTCCACCTAACCTCCAAACTTTCTCTTATCCTTCCTATTTCTCCACTCTTCTCACCCTCCGCCCTCTTCTAAATAGCCCTTTCCCTCTAACTTCTCACCCTCACCTTCCACACACACACTCTCCACTCTCCCTCACCACTTCCCCACACTATCCTTCACCCGCTTATCTCTCTCGCTTCCACGCACCTTCCACACACGCGTCCGGAAACGGAAGTCCCACAATTTTTTAATAAAGATGTTGAAACTTGGGAGGATGACGCTGATCTTGAGGCTGCGAAGAAAATCGTCCATTCTATGCGGGTAGTAAATGATATTGCTGAGCGTGGCGTTGCTTTAATGGAGGAATATAATAAACTGATAACAACAGATGAAAAGCAAAAGCAATATTTGTTTTTGTTGGTAAAAGAGTCCAGGAAGAAATTCCCTGATACAAAAAAATCACCCCTTGTATCCTGATTATGAATGATTTTAATATTAATATGTATCTTAATTTGTAATCTAAACAATAATTTTGCATGCTAAATGTTTTATATCAATAAACACAAATGAGCGATTAATATGTGTTTTCATTTTTTTCATTAAAATTCAAACCTTGGTAGCGACCCCTAAATATTGTTAAAAAATTGTGAAAAAATTACTGAAATAGTTTCTTAGGGTAGAAAATCAAATGAGATTGTGCCCCGTCAAAAATTTGACAAAAAAAAAAAATTTGACCCATATAAGGACCACCCTAATGCCTATGCATGAAACAATACCCCTCAATAGTTCAGACAGTACAAGGTTTCCGTCCCTTCCCTGAGTGAATTCGTCAGCAGAGGAGGAACCCTCTCCCTCTTGATGTAGAGGAGGAAAATGCCACATGCCAGGCTGATCGGCCGGAGCGTTTCGCCAAGGTCGAGGATTTATAGCTATATTGTTCCGCGAGTCGGCGGTAGGCAACGGTTGGGTACGTACTAAAATTCTTAAAAACGGCACCACGTTCTTGATTGTCGTTTAGAAATGCTTGTCAAACAGATGTTGTCGAAACGTTTTTGGGAAAAGACGACATTACTGATCGTAAACAACGAATTCTCGCTTGATTCTGAGCCCGCTTTTGTCCCGACGCACGAGAAAAATATGATACCAATATAGCAATTAGAAAGTATTACTCACAATCCATACGCCTCGTGGAGAGACGCAGGAAGAAAAGGGGTAGTCCGATGACTGCGCGTGGTTCCGCCTGCGTCGTCCTTCTGTCAAATTAAACACGGATCCCTTATCTCTCGAGTATAAACACGCGTTCGATTTTCAAAACAAAAGCACGCGTCGACCTATTCCGTGCGAGAGATGGTGGGCCTTGAGGTCCGATTGGCCCTAATCTAACCAATCTGCCTTGCATCCCTCCCAAACGGCCGGTGTCTTGAAGAGGCCCTCTTCACAGCTTTATCTCCTCGCCGAGGCCCACCTTTTCTCGCACGGAATAGAACAACGCGAGCTTTTGTTTTGAAATTCGAGCGCGTGTTTAGACACGAGAGATAAGGGATCCGTGTTTCATTTGACAGAAGGACGACGCAGGCGGAACCACGCGCCGTCATCGGACTACCCCTTTTTCTTCCTGCGTCTCTCCACGAGGCGTATGGATTGTGAGTAATACTTTCTAATTGCTATATTGGTGTCATATTTTTCTCGTGCGTCGGGACAATTGGAAGGTAGAGTATTTCATGCTGGTAACGTTATACGCGAGCAGCCTGGAATATTCGCCCGCGTTCGCGACAATTGGTTGCGTCGGTGTCAGGCGTGTCTGGATGCAAACGGCAACCATTTCGAGCATCTTTTGTAAATAAATGTAGGTAGCGAAATTTGTATTTCTTTACTACAAATTCAGGTCAGAGTAGCCACGCATTGACAGTAGCTTGTTGCGTGACAGTTTAGTCACACTAAAAGGAAAGAAACAGTTTTATCACTTTCTGAAAAAAACAACACGTTTTGCAGTCACGTCGTCAAAGGAATTTACTTCCATGTAAATCAATGCATTTTTTCAGGAGCATCAAAACTGTCATGCAACAAATTGCCACCACTGCACGCCTGGCCTAAGAACACGTGTAGAGTTTTCGTTCACTTGTTTCTTATTTTCTAGCTGACGACCCTAAGCGCCTCCACTCCAAACAGATCCTCAATGGGACCGCTACTGTAAGGGGCCCATAGTTACTTGCTTACTGGGTCATCTTGAACAGCTCACAACGGGCGGTCTTTGTGCTACGGCTCATCTGTGTGCGTGTAGCGACGATCTTTTCCACAAACATCTCCGATGTTTAAACCTTTATAACAGCGAAACTATACGAGATACAACAAAATGTATTCAGACCATTTTACTTTACTGGTGGTCTCCAATGTATATGCAAAATTATGGAATCTTGCGACTATTAGTTTAGCATATAGACATGTTAACTTTGAGGCATTATTACTGTAAAATGGAGACAGATCGGACATTATGTCATAGGACTTTTATGTTCCATTGGACCTCCCCTACCACCCCCTAAAATATTGCTACGTATACTGTTTACACCCTGTATATTTTCTAACTATATGACAATGATCAATATTGGTTTTCAAATGATTTAAGAATGTTTGAAAAATATATTAACCTGAAATATACGTAAATATGAGTTCGGACTGCGTTCCTCTTGTCAAGTATCCTGCCAATTACGATACTATTTAACATTTCCTACATTATATTAATATGTGAAGATCGTTTTCGAATCTCTTACCTTGAACAATTATGCATAGATAGCAACCAAAATCCTGTGTGATGTTTTTAATCTTCATCGCTGTCTTCGTTAATTATTGGTGTCACGTGTTCACTGTTGAATATTTTACTAAGAACTTCTGCAGGTCTTACAAGTTTTGAAAGGTACCGCGCATGCGACAAGTAATAAATTATTGCAGCTACGTGTAAACAGCACCCGACGGTTTGGTTACCATTTGCGCATTCACAATAGCGTTTAACTTCGGAGTAGCCTATTGAGTTTGGTGCATAATCAATGTAAATTCGGACATAGATCTCTGTGATGAGATAGTAGAAAGAATGTCATCTCAAAACATCGCTGAGAATTCATTGTCAGTTGAAAACCAGCATTGGAACAGACGTAAGATTCCATTTAATCAACTATCATCTAACGAGCTCCTTGATTTTCCAGAAATGACAGAGAAAGACCCAAAAATTCTATTCACTGGTTCATATCAATTATCTCAAGCAATTTCATATTTAGCAGAACTAATGGATGAATAGAACACCATTAATCTTCGATGTCTTAAAGAGAGAAATAATATTATTAAATTCCAAGTAAGATCCCGACATATTAACAGTAAAACCTATAGATGTTACATTGATTATGCACCAAACTCAATAGGCTACTCCGGAGTTAAACGCTATTGTGAATGCGCAAATGTTAGAGCCGTTTCACGCGACTATACGTGTATCGAGATACGCGTATGATGGATACCGACGGTACACGTTTTACCATAGACGCGTTCAGACGGCGATTCTTGCGAGATACAGTATCGCGATACCGATTTTCGGTATCCGCGAGCGGTCGGCCGCTGGCGGCTGTTTGTACGTCCAGGCGACAGACCAAACATATAAACAAATGGTACCATTCACACGACAGATTCAGTATCGTCGAATTCTCACATCGACATAATGAACATGGAAAATGTTACATTTGATAATGATAAGTTTATTACAATAATTCAAAATATTAAATCCTGTATGTTTTCAAGAAGTTCTTCAAATACAGTGGCAGACATTCGATAATAATGAGTGTCGTTTTATCCTTGCGAGGCCCCTCTGGCATATTTTCAATTCGTCGTTAGCAAAGGGCATTTTCCCGGCAGCTTGGAAGACCTCTTTGGTCACTCCGGTTTTCAAGGCAGGCGCCCGCTCGGACGTGCGTAATTATAGGCCGATATGTAAACTATCAGTCATGCCTAAGATCTTTGAAGAGATACTTACAGAGCACCTAATGCCTAAACTCACTAATGTGATCTGCGATGAACAGCATGGTTTTGTCCCTGGGCGTTCGACAACATCTAATCTTGCCGTATACCACTGCTTCGTTTCGGCTGCATTGAATAAGGGTCTTCAAGTTGACACCGTTTATACAGACTTCCGTAAAGCCTTTGATTCCGTTGATCATTCTATTCTGAATCATAAACTAGCCTCAATCGGAATTAACGGGCCGCTCCTTGCTTGGGTCAATAGCTACCTTGAGGGCCGTGTACAGGTGATAAGGGTGCAGGATGGGTTGTCTGATCCAGTAAATGTGACCTCGGGCGTTCCTCAAGGATCTCATATCGGTCCTCTTCTATTCCTCCTCTTTATTAATGATCTCGGGGGGGTTTTTCTGCACAGTAGATTTCTAATGTATGCGGATGATTTAAAGATTTTTCGCACCATTAATGGTTTAGATGATGTAAATCAGTTGCAGTCCGATCTCCTTAGATTTGAGCAGTGGTGTACCGCAAATAGGATGTTGCTAAATACTGGTAAATGTGTGTTACTAAGGTCTCATAGGTCGATCAGCGGCATTCCATCAGTATACACTTTAGGCGAAGCCACGTTGGCCGAGGTTGGGGAAGTCCTGGACCTCGGAGTTACGTTTGCGTCGTGTCTAAATTTTCGCAGTCATTATCACAACATCGCGTGCAAAGCTATGAAAACCCTTGGGTTTATAGCCCGTTTCGGTAAGAACTTCAAGCGCATCAGAACGTTAAAGTTATTATACGTTGCACTGGTTAGGCCTCATGTCGAGTATGCGTCGGTGATTTGGAATCCGAGGCATAAGCAATACTCCAACTTAATCGAAAGGGTCCAGCATAAGTTCCTAAGGCTGGCCATGAGGTTAACTGGTAACACTATGCGGTTTAATGACCACGATTATGTTCCTGCGTTGCATACAACTAAACTTTTACCTCTTAGTGACCGCCGTGTCTGCGCTGACGTTATTTTTCTCTACAAGGTTCTCCATGGACAGATAAATTGCCAGGAGCTTGTTGGCTTGATTGGTTTTCATGCGCCGCAACGCTTTCTCCGACCTAGACACCTTTTCTCTACTGATATCCCCGAATACCATCATTACGCAGTCGACCCAATCAATCGCGCGATGATTGAAATGAATAAAGCTTTAGGGGATATTGATATATTCGCTGACTCCTTAGGTGCCTTTAGGGCCTCGGTGATCGGGAAATTGTCACCTCCTTGACCGTTAAGTGCCATGTCAATCGTTTTTACGTTTTTGTTGATTGTTATGTTTTTGTTTTGTGCTGTATATTTTATATTTTCTGTATAATCTTTGATTATTTTATTTATATCTATTTGTTGTAAGCTTTGTAAATTCAGATATCTAAAGGGTTCTCCCGTATATCAATAATAATAATAATAATAATAATAATTAAAAAAATTTCTAGGATCAGCACGATGTTCTTCAAATAGTATATGAAAAGCTCCCTTTCGTTCTCTAATACTATTTACCGGATGAACCCAGTATTTCCTATTCACTTTCCTTTTTTTAACAGCTCTTCTATGTATAAGTAAAATGGATAAAACTTCAACTTCATCCATTTTGCCAAAGTGTTCGTTCCAGAACGTTAAGCTGCGTTTAGACCAACCGAGCGAACGAGCATTCGCCCCCCACTTCAACCAAATTCGTGCTCGTTCAGTGTAAACGGCAATCAAACGATATTCGCGTCGAATGCGAGCGAATATTCGCGGAGAATCAGCGAATGCTCGTTGCCGAATTGCCAACTTCACAGACCTACGAACTATTTATTATTCGCATTTCGCCCATACGCGAACGTGGCAAGAACGATGTGTGACGAAGAAATTGTAATTGCGGCTGCAAGTTACATTATTCTTGAAGAAGCAAAGAAAAGAAGAAGAAGGAAGAAACGTTGGTGGATGACGAATTTATTACGAGAGCGAGCACAAAATAGTGTAGTAACCTTATTTTTGGATATGCGTTCACAAAAAGAAAGTGGACAGTTTAGAAATTTTTTTAGAATGACATCAGAAGATTTTGACTATCTCTTATCTTTAATTACCAAACAAATTAGTAAGAGAAATACAAATTATAGAGAGACTATATTTCCAGAGCAAAGACTTGCTATAGCTTTACGGTTTTTGGCAACGGGGGACTCTTATCCAAGCCTTATGTATTTTTTTAAAATATCAAAATCTTCAATATGTAATATTATTCAAGAGGTGTGTTCGGCTTTAATCGAAGAACTAAAAGACTTTGTTAAGGTAATATTTTTTGTGTAAAAGGCAAAATCAGTATTATACATATACAGTACTGTCTCTCAAATAGCGCGCGTTTTCGGATTCTCTATTCACGCGAAGCTATCCCCACTACTTCGTTTGTAGTCGCCGCGCCGCGGCATCGGGTATCGGATGCCAAAGAGAAAGCCGAAGAAAGGTTCATAACCAACACGAAACTGCGAGAGAGAGAGACAATACTGTACCTATAAAATTAATTCGCATTTAACTTATTTGTGATATTCTTTTTGGTATTAGACACCATCTACAGAAGAAGAATGGGTAAATATAGCAAATACATTTGAAGAAAAGTGGAATTTCCCTAATTGCATTGGTGCTATTGATGGGAAGCACTGCGTTCTACAAGCACCAATAAAAAGTGGCAGCGACTTCTACAACTATAAGTCTAATTTTAGTATTGTTTTGATGGCTGTCGTTAATGCAAATTATAAGTTTATTTTTGTTAATATTGGGTGCCAGGGAAGAATATCAGATGGTGGAGTGTTAAAAAATTCAGTGTCCTACCAGAAACTCCTAAATAACGACTTAAAAATTCCACCCGATACCAATCTTCCTAGAACGCAACAAAAAGTACCTTATGTATTTGTAGCGGACGATGCCTTTCCATTACAAAATCATATTATGAAACCTTATCGTGGTGTTCATGCTAACGGATCAGATAAAAGAATTTATAATTATCGTTTATCTAGAGCACG
The DNA here is from genome assembly GCA_929113495.1 of Andrena minutula. NCBI lineage: Eukaryota > Metazoa > Arthropoda > Insecta > Hymenoptera > Andrenidae > Andrena > Andrena minutula. Next base: position 24,433,526 of record OV815993.1, read on the forward strand.
TCGTGTTGTGGAGAACGCTTTTGGTATTCTTTCATCTCTCTTCCGAGTGTTAAGAAAACCCATGTTATTACAACCAGAAAAGGCATCAATTGTTGTAATGGCATGTGTTTATTTGCATAATTTCTTCGTGCAAAAAAACATATATGAGAGACAACCTGATATGTTCAATAGCGAAGAGAGTAACTTGAGAAATGATAACAACACATCGTTTTTACCTCTTCGAAGAGTAGGACGTCGGAACGAAAGACATTGCGAAACCATAAGAAATAATTTCGTGCACTATTTTTACAATATAGATTGTTTACCTTGGCAAAATACTATATCATAAATGTATGCAAATAAAATATAACTATCAATGAAATATCAATTGGCTTTTTTATTACACTATTAATAAATTATATAAACTGAATGATACTTATAATACTTATGGTAATTATAGCGTTTCTATAGAAATTATGGATGGTGACGGAGATGGCTGGTCCCGTGATGTTGACGGTTTTGAGTCACAATTTTCTTCGAATTTACCCATGTCAGCATCATAAAGAATTTTATTAATCAGGTATTCCACGGAATTTCTTGTATGGTTGCTATATTTTCGGAGCTTCATTGCTACATGTTCTCCGAAAACTGAACATTCATCCCGTGGAACCTTGTTAGCAATTGTGTCCTTCAAAATAGAGTACACTTCTTCTGTTCTTGATTCTGCCACTTCCCTTTTACAAGACTGTTTTTTAGGTGGGGATTTAAAATCTTCTATGATACAATCCTTAATCTCCACAACGTCTTCTTCTATCTATAAATGCATAACAATTGTTTGAAATTTGTTGTAATTCAATTTTAATCTGAATGTAAATATAACAAAAATGAACATAAATGTATTTTTAATGAATTAAGTATAATTACTGTATTTGAAATGGTGCTGCTTATAGTCGATCTCGGCCTATATTTTTTATCTTGCAAAAATTGCATAGCCGTGTAGGCGAACCATTTCGATTTATACATGTCCTTTGTTCCACTTCCACTTTTGCAAACCAAACTTTTATTCCTTTCTCGCCGATATGATGCAAGCAGTGAATCAATTTTATTTCCTACATCAGTTACTTCATAATTGATCACTTTCGCTATGTCATTCCAAGCGTCCTCTTTTTTTTAACTTTTTTTATAATCAACATCAGTAGGATCCCACAGACACTTATATCCTCTATATAATTCTATTAAGTCACGAAAAAAGTTCACATGCAAAGATTGTGAAATCAACTTTGCTAATTCCAATTGTATTCTCGTTCTCTGTTCGAACACTGATTCTTCTGTCACTTTTTATACATGACATTCCTTTATTGGCCACAAATCAATTCAGTGCTCAGATTTTCAGCTTCGGTTTTAAGGAATTAGCGGGCGTTGTATAAGAGGGACATCTTCTGTTAAAAATGTCGTATAAAAATCGTTTTCTGATGGAAAATAATAATAACTTGGTAGAGACTAATTTAAACGAATCAAAGTCGGTAATACATTGATAGCACATTTGACAAGTTGCACTAGTGCGCACTGAATGCGAAATTTCTCGCTTCCTATTGGCGAAAATTCGCACCCAGTGCGCACCATTGCGACCATGAAAATACGCTGTAAGAGAGATGCGGAGAATATGAAACATTTTGTTTTAAGTCGACTTCATAGTTTTTTTCTTATACAACGCCCGCTAATTCCTTAAAACCGAAGCTGAAAATCTGAGCACTGAATTGATTTGTGGCCAATAAAGGAATGTCATGTATAAAAAGTGACAGAAGAATCAGTGTTCGAACGGAGAACGAGAATACAATTGGAATTAGCAAAGTTGATTTCACAATCTTTGCGTGAGAACTTTTTTTAATGTTTTTCGTGAATGAAGGGTACAATTAGAATTAGCAAAGATGATTTCACAATCTTTGCATGTGAACTTTTTTCGTGACTTAAAGGGAATTAGCTTCTTTCATACATGAGTCATGTTTTTTATGGGGGGGGGATTTCATTACTTTTTTCATAATTTGTTATAAATTACTAAGTGCCCTATCTCATAACGGTCTTCATCCTCAAAGCGGTTCATTTTTATGCATGATACGTGATGGTGCATCAGCATAGAAATGTATTGACGACAAAATTAAACGAAAGCCCAAAAACGCTAAAAATTGGTTTATTTGAATTTTTGTTTAATTGTAATTATTTATTATTAATAATTATACATACAGCTTAATTAATTTTCGATTGCCAGGAATGTCTCTGCCAATACGAAAATGAAGTGAACCCCGGTCTTTGTAATAATTGAAGTATTATGAATATAATATTTTATTAAAATCCACAGTAGTTCCTACGCTATTCATTACTTTGATTAGTTTCCCATGAACAATATTTCAATTCACCAATAAACATACTAATTTAATTTTATTCCAGCACCAATAAATTGTGTGTTAAAAATATTGAATCTCTTTGTTCATTTTCGATAAATTACCATTAGTATTTAAATTTCCTCCAACAAGACATTCTGCGCTCTCACTTCCTTCGGGCACATTTTGTAGTCCCTACATTTACTATAACAAAGGGCCACTCTATTTCCATATGTTCTACGTTAAGTTGTAACTAAAATGTGGATTTTATATATTTACAGATAATCTACGTTAGAGAAAAAAATTTATTGTGACATAGTATTATATTAATTAAACGATTTTATTCAGCTTCAATCCTCTGTTTGCTTCCTGTATGTTTGCTTCATGTCTGAAAACTCAAATTTAAACCAATTCCACCAATCCAATTGTCTGGTAGCTTTGCAGGCGTGCGTAGTTTAGATGGCAATATAATATTTCACTTAATATTAATAATTCATCCGAGGGGGTGAAAAAATTATACATCCATAATAAACACTATAAAATGTGTGAAATCTCCACAAAATTACCTTTTTTAAAAAAAGGTACAAAACAAAGCGCCAAGTATATATTCTCATAAAAAAGAATCACATTTAAAAACATTATCGTAAATTAATATAAATTTATTAATGTGCTATATTCAACTTTACAAAAGTAATGATATACAACAATTGCGCCAATTATCACACTGGCTATTTACACAAAGAACAAAATGTATTCAATAATATTAAGCAGATATATTTTTATACAAATAAATATTTTAATACGAATAAATATTTGATTTAAAATACTTGGCGCTGCGCCCCGAATTGGTGTTGCTAAACTCAATAAATATGTATAAATTGCATTAATCCTTTTCTTTCTTTCTTGTACGTGCGTGCGTGCATGCGTGTGTGTGTGTGTGCGTGCGTGTGCATATGCTACGTATGGTATTAGAATTAAATATATATAGAATAAATCTGACTGCGTTTCTAATATGTGTATGTATATGTATTTTATATTGTAATGGAGTTGTTGTAAATAATTAATTAATACTAAGGCAATTAACATTTTTTCGGCTGCGCAGCGCCAAGTATTTTGAATCAAATATTTATTCGTATTAAAATATTTATTTGTATAAAAATATATCTGCTTAATATTATTGAATACATTTTGTTCTTTGTGTAAATAGCCAGTGTGATAATTGGCGCAATTGTTGTATATCATTACTTTTGTAAAGTTGAATATAGAGCATTAATAAATTTATATTAATTTACGATAATGTTTTTAAATGTGATTATTTTTTATGAGAATATATACTTGGCGCTCTTTTTTGTACCTTTTTTTAAAAAAGGTAATTTTGTGGATATATGACAACGCGATTATCAGTCATTTTAATAAGTTGATTATCATGTATACGCGTGAAGTCTAGTCGTAAATTATCAATTACGATTTGAGTTTGGGGTGCTGTTGCGTTGCTGCGTAATCGTTGGAGGATATCCACCTCGTTTTGTAGCATGAGCTTCCACGTAGACATTGAAAAGCTCAACTCGTTGCCTTTGTTGTCGACTATGGTGATCTCGACGTGACACGAATCAATGCCAATACAAATTCCAATAGTTAGACGTTTATAAGCTGTTGCGGTCAGTGGATAATCACTAGGGTGGTCCTTATATGGGTCAAATTTTTTTTTTGTCAAATTTTTGACGGGGCACAATCTCATTTGATTTTCTACCCTAAGAAACTATTTCAGTAATTTTTTCACAATTTTTTAACAATATTTATAGGTCGCTACCAAGGTTTGAATTTTAATGAAAAAAATGAAAACACATATTAATCGCTCATTTGTGTTTATTGATATAAAACATTTAGCATGCAAAATTATTGTTTAGATTACAAATTAAGATACATATTAATATTAAAATCATTCATAATCAGGATACAAGGGGTGATTTTTTTGTATCAGGGAATTTCTTCCTGGACTCTTTTACCAACAAAAACAAATATTGCTTTTGCTTTTCATCTGTTGTCATCAGTTTATTATATTCCTCCATTAAAGCAACGCCACGCTCAGCAATATCATTTACTACCCGCATAGAATGGACGATTTTCTTCGTAGCCTCAAGATCAGCGTCATCCTCCCAAGTTTCAACATCTTTATTAAAAAATTGTGATGAGATACCCAGTATCTGGAAAAATCGTAAGGAGTTGCTAGTCACAAAATCTTCAATGCTTTTTCCGGTAATGTGTTTGACATCAATGCTTTTTCTTTTTGGACAATTCTCTACACCTTCGATTTTTAGTGCATCTACCATTTTTTTTCTTATCTTGCACAGAAAGTTCGTCGTCGGAAAAAGCAAAAGACACCAGCTCCTCCGACAAGCACCATAAATGGCCCAGTACCTTTTTCATGGCGACATTGGCCATCGTTTGGTTTATACTTTGAAAGGCTGTAAGGTTTTTAATAATTGTAAGTCGTTTCTCGGTGCTGATCATTTGGCAAGGGCTTGAAACCAGTGTTTTATATACATATATCATGACTGTGAAAATACAAATATCTTTCACAGCTTTCTCTTCCTTTTTCATCAGTTTAAACTGATATTGAAATAGGAAAATCTTGAAGCAATACATAGCTTTCACCATCTATCTAGCACGGTGAAGAACACCAGGCCTCTTAAATAAAATCCCTTTTTGAGGAACTCCTCCCAAGTAAATGATCGTGAGATGTAACAACTTTTTGTTGTCATCTCGAGGTTGATATACTTGAAGTTGTTTCTGAGCGAAAGAAATCCTGTCTGCACGAATATTTTCTACGATGTTTGAGGACGTCGAATCGGAAATTACTGTTTTATAATCGCTTTGGTCAATTTTGCCCCAGTTATTCTTAAATCTTTTAAACAATTGAATATCAGGACTACTAGATGGACCGAGCGATTGAATCACTACAGCTTCTAAAATAATTTCCATTATATGATGTCGACAAGCAAGCCAAAGCATATCTTTTTCCATTTTTTGCTCCAGAAGAACTCAAGTTCCATTTCTCGAGCCGGTGGTTACAGCCGTAGTTTCAAAACATAAACATTTTATTTTACCGCTCAAGCCCCATGAATTTATTGTTTCATAGACAGCTGATGCACATGCTTCGCCTGTTCCACGATCCAATTTTGGAACCGCTAGAAGCTGATCGACCCCATGTCCTAATACCAAAATTGGCAGACGATCAACAGTTTCATGTCCACTAATATCTTCAATTAATTTGCCATCCCAATGAATCGTTAATGGCAAATCAGATTTGAACTCGCTTTTGAGAGACTCTGCTATTGCTTTTCGATTTTTGAAACGCTGTCGAGACTCTACGCGGGACACAACCTCCACGCGTAGGCGTACGAAAGGAGTAGAGGAGGGGGTTGATTAAAGTGAGTCTCTCTGCATGCAATTTCACTTTAAAATAGGCTAATAAACATGCTGGAGTCAATTAGCCGGATTCATAATTGAAGTGGCCATACAACGCTTTTTCTGAAAGTTTCACTGCTGGTAGCGACCTCTAAAACCTTTCAAAAAATTAAATAAAAAAATACTAATTCATATTTTAGGGTAGAGAATCATATGACAAGGTGCCTCGGTAATTTTTCAAAAGTCGAAAAATAAGGACCACCCTAACATACATTCCTTAAACTATAGACTATTAAATAATGTAAGTTTCAAAGATTCCTCTCGATTCCGAAAAATGTTACATGCGATTAAAAACGACCATCTCGTATTTCAGTTATTTATAACTTTTTATGTATTTTAATAACATCGAATGAATGCACAATTTCATATTATGGATAAATGCAAGCATTTTCAATATCGGAAGTGTGAATTTATACAAATTATTGACCTTTTAGTTTTCGCGCGCTCAATACGTTTTGCTATCTTGAAAACACTATCCATGTTAATTTTTCGAAATTTGATGTCGTAATAATGTTCAAATAACGTAATTAAATCAAACAGGACTGTTAAAAGAAACATAATATTTTTTTATCAACATTTCCCCCCTCCTACAGGGCTCAGTTTTAATTTAATAACAATTTTGACCTCAGAATCAGATTCTGCGACCCCAAAAACCCCTGGAATGACCATCTTCATAATAATAAATGGTGAAATGTGAGCGTAAGGATTTTTTTTCACATTTTCGTCGATTCGGACCACTGTGCGCCGGTCCCGACCAGCGGGCACATACGGAGACAATACTGTACTCCATTATTGGTAAATATTGCCAAATCTTGTTTTCGCAGTTGCAAAGCCAAATATATGTTGATTATAAAAGAAAAATGAAATTTGCTAGGAAATTCCCGGAGGGTAACTAAAAAGACGATAATTGCTAATATTTCTTCAATGGGTTTCTTATGGAAAAGAAGAGTATGTAACTAATTCTTTGTTATTGCTTACCAAAAACGATATTACTCATTTCGGTTCCCAAAAAATTTGTGTCTTTTATATCATCATAATTTAAAAGACTCAATTCAAAATTTTCCACAAGAATAAAACTTACAAACTTTGACACGTGTTTACACACAGATCAGATGTAGAAGCCACGATATTTTTCCCTTTTTTAGGAGTTCATATTATTAGTTTACAAGAAATATATAAAAAAACATAATTCCATAATTTTTAAATTCTATCTTGTTTCCTTTTTTGGGGGGATTCTTTACCACTCTGACGTTGGACCGCAGCGCGGCCGCGGATATGGGCGGTATTCACAGTCACGTCTTGAGCAAATGCTTGAGATCATCTTCTAGAACAGGCCTGGGATTTAAGTGAACGCAGCGGCCGATTTTCAGAGGCAACGCCTCCTTTCTCCCGCCTCGCGTCTTGGCCCCCGCAGCGGCCCAGCAGCTAGGAGTGCCTTAGGCCCGTACCATATGATGCGAGCGTGGCGCGTTGACAAAACAAAAACGCACCGACAATCGTGCTCTCTGGGACGATATGGAAGCCTATTGATACAATGTCACGCTAATACGCCACGCGCGGGTCACGTGTTACGGGCCTGAGGCAATCCTAGCTGCTGGGCCGCCGCGGGGGCGAAGACGCGAGGCGGGAGAAAGGAGGCGTTGCCTCTGAAAATCGGCCGCCGCGTTCACTTAAATCCCCGGCCTGTTCTAGAAGAAGATCTTGTTTGCCTGAAGACAACAGGTATTCATAGTCGTTGCTCAAGATGATCTTAAGCATTTACTTGGAATAAGCTATTGCTTATATGACGTATCCATTTACTTTATAAAGCATTTACTCAAGCATTTGCTCAATCACGTTCGGAAACTTTCGGAATAATTCTGTTAGAATAACCAATGATGAAGGATATTCCGTTCGTTCCTTGGTGGACGGCGGAGTAGGATACTCGAACGTGAGTGAGTGATGCGTGTGAGCGTCGAGGTTATATTATAGCGATGCCGGGGGACAGTTTATCGGAGAGTCTCCGGAATGGCGAGGATAACCCCTCGCGGTGCTTTATAATGATTTCAGGAACAACGTAATTCGGAGCATAATCAAGGAAATTAGATGTAAAATTGATTTATATAGATTTATGTAATGAACTAATATATAAACCCAACCACTAAACTGTAATGCGTGTGAGCGTCGAGGTTATATTATAGCGATGCCGGGGGACAGTTTATCGGAGAGTCTCTGGAATGGCGAGGATAACCCCTCGCGGTGCTTTATAATGATTTCAGGAACAACGTAATTCGGAGCATAATCAAGGAAATTAGATGTAAAATTGATTTATATTGATTTATGTTATGAACTAATATATAAACCCAACCACTAAACTGTAATGCGTGTGAGCGTCGAGGTTATATTATAGCGATGCCGGGGGAACAGTTTATCGGAGAGTCTCCAGAATGGCGAGTATACCCCCCGTGGTGCCTCACAATGACTTCCAGGACTTCGATACGATATAATAAAGAATGTTGTTTTTATGAAACAGGTATCAAGGGGGGCAATTTTGGGATTGTGGTAAAGAAAAATATATACCCTTCTCGCTTTTTAACGTTTTGTAGTACCAATTTAATTAAAAATTTAAAACCGAAATTGAAAAATATTCCAATTTTTAGTATAAACTTAACAAAGATCAATTTTGAAATATCGCAATTTTTTCTCAAAAATCCAGTTGCTCCACGATCACCCTGTTACATGCATGATGGCCACTCCACTAAACTATTTCCCCGGCAACGCTTTGTTTATTAATTTTTTCCAGTATTCTAGTTTCAGTCCAATTATACATGATGGCAGAGGACAAAATTCGTTGTAGGCACTACACACCAGTAGAAAAACGTTGTTTTCTACATATAATCGACAATTACAAGCATGTGATTGAATGTAAAAGGACTAACGTGAACACATTACTAAAGAGTTAGCATGGACAAAAATATGTGATGAATTTAATAACTCGTCATTGACGGTGCAAGAGGTAAGAAGCACAGAGATGAAACAACCAACAGCATACATATCATTTTGTACTAATTTTCTCTTATTTTGAAGAGAACCGTGCAACAATTAAAAAAGCTGTGGACAAATATGAAACATGCCCACCGCGATCAATTAACTAACGAAAAACAGAGAAGACTAGCTACAGGTGGAGGGCCAGAAGCACCCTCGATAGAAGTCGACCCGGAAATTGCGGCAATAGTGCCATCTTTGATGGCCACTACGCCAAATTTATTTTCATTGTTACGTCCTGAAGGGACTTTTGCGATACACCCCGAGCGGTTAGGGTGATTCGCAGGGTTCGCTGCTCTGTTAAGGTGCTAAAGCACGCCTTGACTATACTTACCAAGGAGAGGAAGGTGATTAAGGGTTGAATAAGAGAGTACAATGGAAGATAAAGGAAAACGATAGTGAAAATATATTGTTACACAAATAAATTGTCCTACCTAGAGACGGCGCTTCGTCCGGCTGTCGCTCGCTGTTTCGCGCGGCACGCGTTCCTACTCGTGTTGCGCTCGCTTACAATGTCGCTGACCGATCGTAGGTCGTGGTCGCTCGCTGTGCTCTCGGGTAGCACACGGAAGTCGGTGAACTGGGGTCCGTCGTACCTCTTATACTCGATTCGTCGCTGTTCCTTGGGGTCGTACGTCGATCGCGATTGACGCTCAAGGGCTCTCCCGGCTAGGCCGTTCTCGGTGCGTCGGATGGAGTTACCCTTTCACGAATTACTATCGGCCGAGCGTGACTCGCGGAGCGAACGTCGAAGTGGGGACGCGATTTCTAGACGGCCCGCTGGCTCGTCGCGACTACCTAGATTGAACTCCCGAAATTGATTGTCTGTTTTCGCGGCTCTGGATCGCGGCCTGAACCTCGGACGATCCCTACGAACGGGGATAACTGCCCCGTCGGCAGCTGTCGCTTGCTTAACTATTTCTTGGATTATTGCGAAAGAATCGGCGCTCGGGCCGAACGCGGTCGTTGTCCCTAACGCTGTTGCCACGGGCTCAGCACAACGCGATTGCTACACGCGGGGCGATTCCGCCGAATCGCCTTTGCGAAAGAAAGCGACGCGAGGACAGCAAGCACGGAATGAACCGATAGGGGCATGTAACATCATCTAACATGAATGCTGCAGAAATAGAACGTAAATTCATTTATCAATAGTAGTTAAATCTTATTGAACACAGAATAGTAACTTTAACTGAATTTTAGATGGAACACAGATGCTGTATGAAAGTATTGAAGGAAATGACGACGCTAATGACAATGAAGGTGTGATTGACCTGGAAGTTAATACATCAACGTCAGAAACAGGATCCGAAATAAAAAAAAAGTAAAAAAAACACGAAGAAATGTATAGAATCCGAAGAGGAGTTGAAAGCGTTAAGAGTTAAAAGTATTATGCAACACGAGGAGAGAATGGCTACAATGAAAGAAGAGCATTTTAAAAATATACAGGCATTAGAAATTAGAGCTGCTTTAGCAAAAGCCGAATTAGCTGAACTGCTACTAAAAAAGGAAAAGCTCGAACATCAAATTCTATATAGGTTTCCAGGGTCTACTTCTGTGGAGGGCATTTCAGGTCCTCCACCTGTAGCGAATCTGCTCTGTTTTTCGTTAGTTATTTGCTTCTTACCTCTTGCACCGTCAATGACGAGTTAAATTCATCACATATTTTTGTTCATGTTACTCCTTTTACATTTTATCACATGTTTGTAATTGTCAATTATATGTAGAAAACAACTTTATTCTACTGGCGTGTAGTGCTTGCTTTTATCAAAATAAAAATATAATCAATATATAAAAATGAAACATGTTTCTTCCTCAATCATAACTAGGGAATTCAATTCCGGGATCCCGGCTGTTTTTTGGATTCCATTTTTATATTTTTCAGTTGTTCGTAAAGTAACTTACGTTTTTAAACAGCCGGGATCCCGGGATTGAATTCCCTAATCATAACCCAACCACTAAAGTGATGTAATGTAAAAATAAAAACACCTGAGATAGTTGTGACTCCATTTAATTTTATTTAGTACATACATAATATATATCGACATTAATATTGATATTAACGATATTGACGAAGATGAATATATAGCGGACAATAGAGTCGTTAGAAGGTATATTCGGGACGTGCAAAATCTATTTGAATATTACGATGAAGATGAATTTAAAAGGTGATTTCGATTTAATAAGGACTCTGTAATGGTATTTTACCGAGAAGAATTATTGAAGGACTGGCGAATATAAATAATCGTATGCCAACAGTGTCTAGAGGTGTTTTCCGTATGACAGCTTTCGAAGCACGCATGGAGAATCGACGATTATTCGTTGACTTTGGGAAAGGAAATAGAGCAATCCGTCTCTTAGTTGAACAGCCGAGCAATTAGCGCCTCACGAACAGCGAATCCATTTAAATTTCGTTGATTGTGAGGTGCAGGTACAGGTACTTCTTCGTCGTCGTTGACCAGGGGACCAAGCCGTCATTCATTGGCCGAAGTTCCCATTTAGTACGCACTTTATAGGTAGGAGGCGCTAGGTACATCATACAGACATACCTAGGTGTATCAGTGAGCACGACACACAAACTTTCGACGTTGGTGAAATGTTACTTTGGCGCCATTTGGCCACATTTGGCGCAACGCGAGGAAGCATTAAGCATAACCTTCAAATGGCGTCCTCACTTTCTCTGGTTTACCTTTTCTAAGGCCGTCTGACTATGGATCGTCGCGTCAGTGACGCGTATGCAGCAGATAGAAGGATATACAAAGAAATTGAATATATTTTATTTTCCTATGAAAAGAAGAAATATTCAATTTCAATGTTTATCCTTCTATCTGCTCCATACGTGTCGCTGGCGCGACGATCCGTGGACAGGTTTTAGGCCGGTATTCATAGTCGCTACTTATTCTTAAGCAAATGCTTAAGCATGTGTCATCCTCTACTAACCTAGTAGCTAGTAAAAGATGCCGAATGCTTAAGCAATTGCTTAAGAATAAGTAGCGACTATGAATACCTACCGGCCTTAAAGTAAGCGGTGCATTACACGTATACACATACACATACGTCCCGATTCACACCAATTCACACATTCACAGTTTAGTACGCACTTTATAGGTAGGAGGCGCTACAAACTCTGCTTCAACTTTCGTAAGAGGGAAGCTTGGCCCCCCTGTCGTCGACGAATAAGTCCTCACAATCCGGCAATACGTCCTTGAAGATCAAAGACATGTTGCGGAGCACGGCACATGCTACAACAATTGCGGTGGAGCAAATGAGCTTTGTCGACAGACCTCGCGATAAACATGGAAATCTACGTTTCCAAATGCCGAAGGTCCGGTCGACAATGAGCCTCGTTCGAATTTGGATGCCGTTATACCTGCAATGATACATTATTCAATTAATATAATTTTTTGTTTCGTACAGTAAAACTTGATAATTCTAAAGATTTAAGAGGATATTTACGTTAACTCTTCGTCCGTTTCAGGATTTGCAAGTGGGGTCATTAAAAAGGGTAGGCAAGCATACCCTTTATCACCCACAAGCATTCCATCCAAACGTTGCTCCACGTATCGCATGCGTATTGCCGAATTTTGAAAGATTGGGCTGTCGTGGGCGCTACCCGGCCACTCCGGTACGATGTCCAAGAATTCCATTCTTGGACCAACAACAGCCTGCAACAAAGATGATATTTAAAAAAAATAGAAAGAACTACGTGAAGACTGAAAATATGAAATAAAAACATGAATGAAAACCTACTTGCACGTTAAGTGAGAAATATCCTTTGCGATTCCGAAATATTTCAGCGATATTTTGGAATCGCGTGTGCACTAATCTCACGTGTGTGCAGTCGATGGCCCCATCGATACCAGGTAGACCGATTTCTCCATTTCCTTTCCCAAGATCGGCGAATAATCGTCGATTTTCAATACGTGCTTCGAATTCTCTTGGCATTTTGATAAATTGGGAAATTAAACTCGCAAGTAAAGAACTCACGCGGAAACCAATTCTGGACACTGTGGGTTGAGAGATCTGCATCGAGTCCCCAAGCAGTTGCTATAAATATATTTTAAACAATTTACCTCATGCCCACTCTTTAATTATCAATATTTTAGACGTTAAAAATAAAATATTAGTTTTCTAAATTACCTGAAAACTTGCAGTTGCATAATAGCGTAAGCATGCAAGTAGTTGCAATTGCGGGGCAATCGGCAGGCCACGATTATTTATTTTCGCCAGTCCTTTAATAATTCTCGGTGAAATACCATGTAATACCGAGTCCTTATTAAATCGAAATCGCATTTTAAATTCATCTTCATCGCAATATTCAAATGGATTTTGCACATCCCGAATATACCTTCTAACGACTCTATTTTCCGCTATATAATCATCTTCGTCAATTTCGCTAATATCAATATTAATGTCGATATTGTCTTCAAAATCCATTTTTGGCGTCCTTTATGAGTAGTAAAGCAAAGCGGGTTCTAGACCAGGTCCTCTGAGGGGAGCGCGGGTGCGGGGGGGAAGTGGCGGCGCGCGGGGGAGCGCGGCGGAGGGAAACATGGGCGCGGGGCCTGCGGGGTGACGAAGACAGGTTGCGCGCGTACGCGCCGCGGAGTGGGGGAAGCCGCGATGATGGAGGGGATCAGTCCGGGCCGAGCCGCCGCGGAGACCTCTCCAGTCCGGACCCATTTTTCAGAGGGAGGCATTGACCCCCGAAAAAAATCTCTCGCAGAACTTGGCCCACCCGAAAAAATTTTCAGATCTAACCCAGGGTGGAGACTGTCCTGAAACTTTTTTTTTCCAAACCAATAATTTTTCAGAAATTGTTTCGGATAATGTCGGGAAAGATCGGCGTTTTTTTTTCGACACCGCGTCTTCGAGGGAAAGAGACGGAGCATTACTTTAAAGTTAAAATTTTAGGAGGGAAAGAGATGCCACTACATAAGAGACGGAGCATTACTTTAAAGTTAAAATTCTAGGAGGGAAAGAGAGAGTAATACATAGGGGATAGAATCGCATGCATTCTAAAGCTAACAGTATTTCAAAGCGTTCCGATTTAACGTCGCCGCGTATCGCGCGATAGCATGCGTAATTCGACTCCTCTGGAGCAGCCGCGCGGGATGATATCATTTGATGGCGCGAAGAACGCTCGAACGAAACAGAATTATATGACATCTGTAGAATTCGGAAACGGTGAATCTTAAAATTAGGTGGCGAGGAGGTGGACGGGTAAATAAAATTGAGAAACGATATAAGTTTAAAATGATAATTTATTTAAAATTAAATGGATACAATTTAACATTCTTTCCTACGTGCAACAGCTAAAATATCATTGATGGCACATGCTACTAGTTCGCAATCTATATAATAATCCAGTAATGTTCGCTATCGCGTATGATTTTAGCAGCATGACGTGTATCTAATTTTTCGCAGGCAACATCGCTCTGCTGTAGCACGTTAAGAAAAGTTTCAAATTTCGTCTGCACATCTCCTACAATATGACACAGCCGCAGATATACATAATCTATACATGGCTCAAGATTTAATAAAAATGTTACTGTCTCCGGTTTGAAATACAGCGGTTTATCATGTAACGTCATCTTTACAATCGATGAATTATAGATCTCACAAAAATCCATCGTTAATTGATCCATCTGCATCGAAGGTGATCCTGGTAATCGTGAACGTTCTTCGATGGTTGTACGATTGTTGCATAGCGCATGCCATGTATATGATGGTAACGTGAGATACATCCCACGATTGTTGCCGAGAACAAATTCTACATCGATCTTAGGCCGTACGCGGATTCCAATTTCCAGATATTTACTGCCCATGGATGTTAATGCGTATCTTCTGACCATGATACGCGATGTTCGTTGCGAGCTATGAGAACAATCAAAGCTATGAAATTGTCAGCTCGTATTAGGAATAAACATAAAAAAAAAATTTTGAGAAGATGTGAAAATTAAGCCTTACCAAACAACTGTAGTGTCCCCGCATTGAGCTACGCCATCATCTTGCACAATCGGAACATAATAATTCATACGTTTAGCGTTCCCTTCGGCACTGGTACTATGCATTATATGTTTTCAGAGCACTATTTGTTCCGTCAAAGTCACTGAGGTTACTGAGCGTTTGATGGAATAGCGTCCGAGAGCTCGGCTTAAATAGAGGTGCAATTGCCTCCCCCGCCACAGCATATTATTCTAAAGCTACCAATTTTTCCATAATGTTTTTGAATCTGAACGTAGCATGTAACTTGAGTCCCACCCTCGAGGATAAAAGACTCCACACGTGTTGATTGTAATATAATACCTGTGGAAGCGTCGATCTCGCGCGCTAATTCGTCATACGTGTGATGCATAGTATTATGCTGTATCAGCAGAAACTGCATAGAACCATGTTAGAACGAATCATCGTTTTTGCATGCAATGTATTCGAGAGAGAGGGAACATCGAAAGAGTTAGAGAGAGATAGCAAATCGTGGTATCAGTCATAAAGCATGCTCCAACCTGCACAAAGCCTCAAATCGTTGCAACGTGTTGCGTGGAAGGGACGTTACATATACATTCCATTTACAATCATGGGAGAATTCGTGCAAGTAGAACGCGCATTATTGGATCAATCTGCACGATTGATTTTGCGGGAAGAGTACCTCGCGTGGGAAGAATGGTGCAACGAGTGCATAGAATCGTTGG
This sequence comes from Andrena minutula, assembly GCA_929113495.1. Taxonomy (NCBI): domain Eukaryota; kingdom Metazoa; phylum Arthropoda; class Insecta; order Hymenoptera; family Andrenidae; genus Andrena; species Andrena minutula. The sequence continues at coordinate 24,449,064 of OV815993.1, forward strand.
AAGAACGCAGCCGAGTGAAACGTCCCCGATTATCAATCGGCGTTCGACAATCGTTGGTTGCTCAAATCACGCGACTCGAAGGACTGAAATATTCCTTGCGCGGACGTTTCGTGTGCGAAGGTGCCGGACATTCTAGCACAGGACTTTTGTGGCGCGAAATAGACACTGCGTTCGATACCCGCGTATTAACTGGTGCAGTGCTAAATTCGAATTACACCGAACCGTGCAACTTCCTCCAAGATGCGGGGACCATTGTGTTGGAGCATGTACGGGGCGCTTTGAGGAAACATCGAAACCTCAAATTGCACACGGTGTTCAACGGTGAATTTGTGGCGGGTGACAAGCGTGCAAGTAACAGCATCAATACCCGGAACTGCGAACTCTTCCGCACATCCGATCTGCAGGAGTGGTACCAACGATGCGTCGTCGAACCCACTCTTCGCTGGAAGAGTTCCAGGAACGCGACAGCGGATGGGCATTGACGAGAATTCGCAACCTGACAATCAATGTCAACAAGTATAATCCGCTGCACGCGGGGTGCCACCACAAGTTGCCGCGGGAATTGTTGTCGAAGAAGGCAACCATTAGTGTGCAATCCTCGGACAACGCCTGTTTCGCGTGGGCAGTGATCGCCGCTCTACATCCAGCGGAAAGACATCCCGATCGTCCAAGTTCATACCCCGACTATGCTTCCACGCTAAATCTCCAGGGCATTGAGTTCCCAATGTCTCTGGCACAGATTGCAAAGTTTGAACGGCTGAACGAAATCTCCATCAACGTGTACAGCTTTGAGATGGAGAAGAAGAAGGGGCCAACGGTCTTTCCACTGCGTCTCACCAATCAAAACAGGGATCGACACGTCAATCTGCTTTACACACCAAATCAAGAGCACGGTGATGTAGGGCACTTTGTGCTGATCAAGAATTTGTCTCGGCTGGTGAGCGCACAGCTGAGCAAGAATAAGGCAAAGAAATTCATCTGCGACCGGTACGTATAGAAACTTATGAAATGCGTCGTGAAAAATAAAAAAAAAATTGTTTTCACAGCTGCATGCATTAATTCAGCTGTGTCGAGAAGTTGGAGGTCCATACAGTGGATTGCAGGCAAATGAACGACTGTGCCATCCTGCTGCCCGGCAAAGACGACAATCTCCTCAGCTTCAATAACCACTGCAGTAAGGAGCGGCTCCCCTTCGTGGTGTATGCAGATTTAGAGTGTATCATCGAGAAAACGGAGGACAATCGAAAGGGTGATAATAAATTACACACGTACCAGCATCATAAAGTGCACAGCATAGCATATTATATGCATTGCTCGTACGATACATCGCTATCGACGTATCGATGTCGCCGCGGCGCGGATTGTGTTTCATGGTTCGTCAACGAACTTAACAATTTTGCAAACTACGCTAAACCCATCTTGACTAGTAATGTTCCCATGCTGGATTTAACCACCAAGTAAACGTAGAAATTTCAGTGCACGAAATTGGTGGAATCTTATTGGCGGCATCGTGTGATTCCCTAGAATTTCTCTCACTTTCCACCAATACAATGCCAGCGAGCGTGCAGCAAACGCAGAAATTTCAGGGGTGAAGCAGTTACTGCGCAGCACGCATGCGTGTTTGTTTACAATCTTTGATTATTTGAATTTCTCTATTTCCAATCATCATCATTTTCGCTTTCATCAGTATTATTTAATAATATCGAGGTTATTGTAAACGACGTTTCTTTCTCCATAGTAGTATTTTCAAATTTCAAGAACGCATGAACCGCAGTAATTCCACGGAACGATATGAATACGCGCAGCGACTACGCTGCGATCTCTGCACTCACTGCGTGAATCGGAATGCACCCTTGCTTGATACGAGGAGGGCTCGCTCTGTCGCGCGAAACACAAAACGAAGCGGGCGACCAGGGCTCGCTTCATTTTCATATTGGCAGATTGACAGAGACATTCCTGGCATTCGAAAATTCTTCGTTATTTTCTTACATGTAAGTGTGCTTCATTATTATCTTAATTATAATGAAACGAACATATTTTCAATGAATAGAACAGATTTATGTGCAGTCAAATAATAGTCTGCGCAGATTTTTATTAACCTGTATCTTTATTGAAATGTGTATCCTTTTAGTATCAAGTCCCTTGGAAGGATATTCCATTATTTTCACTGAATTAGCACAAATATTATATTTGGTAAGTGACCTTTACATTTATTTATAATAATACGTACGGTAGTAGTGTTCATTACAAATCTGTTGTTTTTTTTCCAGGTTGGAATATTCCCAAAGTAAGTAAAATACACTCGGTCGGCTGCTGTGCGCTCCGAGTAAGTTTTACAGGCTGCAGAGCGCCTTATCTTATCTTATAACATCACTCGATAGGCTGCAGAGCGCCATCTCTTTCCAACATATAAACTTTTAATTAAATTTAAAGTCAAATAATATATACAACAAACAAAATGTCTGTACATGATCAAAATAAAGAATTAAGATCTAAAATACAAGACCTACATTTTAATATTCCTTATAAAAACTTAACCGATGAGGATAAAAAAACTATACGATGTGAGTCAAACGATGGCTGGCTTGAGGATTCTCATGTCGGCTTTTTCTTACTTATTGAACAAAGCCGCTAATTGCGAAATTCGACCTACGTATCTAAGATATAACCTTTTAGAAATCAAACCCGTTAGGAAAGATAGGGACCACATACAAATTTTGCATCGTCCAGAACATTGGACTTGTAGTTACTATGACGGGACAAATATTTACATATACGATACGCTGCAGAATTTCGCGGTTCCGTTACACAAAGAGCAAAAACTTTTTTTGGAAAAATTGTATCCTCATATTACAATTACATCTAGTATAGCCGTCTTGGCCCAAAAGGGGCGCGCTCTACCTCAGGCTTTCGCCTATACGAGCATTTGGCTTGCATGGTGGTGTTTGCAGAATTTGACGATCGTCGCGGACCGCTGCCAAGGGAAATTCGGCGTAGATGTTCTGTCGAAATGGAACTTGGAAAAACCCTGCCCTCATCCGCTAGGAATCATTGGACAAGTTGAATCTGCCCCGAAGGGCGGCGGCTCGTTTAGTCAGCGTTACACGCCGCGGAACGCTGTCCAGTGGGGACCACGAGGAGGTAGAGCCGCCAGCGCAAGCTCGATTCCAGCAGGATGGCTTTCGCCGATAGCGCCCCACCCACCACAGTGCCTAGGCACTGCCTGCATTGGGGGTCGGGGCGGATATTACAATTACAGACAAAACCGTTCGTTTTCCGAATGTTCAACAACAAAAAAAAAATACAAGAGATTGTGGAGTCATGGCTATAGCATGGCTGAAGTGTCGCCGATGGATTCCTAGTGGTTTTCCGATGAAAATCATGCCAAATGTCGTGCAAATCGGACTATTTTTACATAGGGAATACAAATAGCTTGTTTCAAAGTAGTCCGATTTGCATGATGTTTGGTATGAATTTAATCGACGGAACGCCAGGAATCCATCGGCGTCACTTCCCCTTCGATACGATAAAGAATAAAGAATTATTTTATTTCTGAAACAGATGTCACCCCTCGACTGCGGGGGTCGACCTCCACTCGCTACGTTCGGCCAAGGATGCATACCCTTTTCCGAAAAAAGCCATAAAATTCGATGGGCTGTGACGTCCCGATAATTTTCGCCGGTCCTAAATGGCATCCTCCATATAAATCCACTCAACTATTCTCGAAACCACAAATGCTAAACCCCTTTTTCCAACCTCCGGGTTGTTTGGACGATGTACCTTAGCGGTCCCCATCTCCAGACGCCCAAATTTCGAATCCCCTTCCCCTCTTCGGCCTTAGAGGCGCGAACTCTTCCCCATTCAAATCTAATACAAGTCCCTCGCCAAAGCTCGCTCATCTCGAGACCATGTACCCCACCCTTCCCCCCCCCCCCCTCTTTCTACAAACGTACTCAAGCCTCCACCTTAAAACCCCAATCAAAATCCTCTAAATCCATCCAACGGGTGGAATACCCATCTCTAAAAACCCGAAAGAACCGCCGAAATCCGCAATTCCACGCATACCTTACGCGTGAGTCATCGGCACGCGTCGATTACATAACGCGTATGACTCATCACGCATACCACAGATTCCACGCATAACATAAATTCCTCGCATACCAGACATTCCATTGATTTTGTATAAATACAAGCGCCACATGGACCGCGCATCATCAGTCTGTTACAATCGTTCAGTCAGTTGCTATCGACCATTCCATTACTATATCTTTCGCGACACCACGTGTCTGTATTGTTAGTGAAGTGCTATAAGGATTTCACCTCTTCTATATCACTGTAAGCATTTAACTATTATAACTTTCATTATCCTATTTTCTTTTGCTCACGTGCAACATTATTGTTTAACTCTTTATATTTACATTATTCGCTTTGATTTTGCTTATTACTTTATATTATTCGCTTTGATTTTGCTTATTACTTTATATTATTCGCTTTGATTTTGCTTATTACTTTATATTATTCGCTTTGATTTTGCTTATTACTTTATATTATTCGCTTTGATTTTGCTTATTACTTTATATTATTCACTTTGATTTTGCTTATTGCTTTATATGTACATCGCTCAATTGTATTGCTTTCTCTTTAACTTTCAATTGCCTACTGCCTAATTATACCATTGCTTAATTTCATTAGTTATACTAAATCATTATTAGCGTTACTAAGTTGTCACATGTTTATTATATTCTCAATCACCGTTATATAAATGTTTGTCCCAATGCTCTATGTTCATGCATTATTGTAAACTGCTATATCATCGGAAGCACTCTGCTATTTCACTCGCTTACCAATAAATAGTGGTTCTATTACTCAAACGTTTAAAATCATAACCGGCCTTTCTACCACCGTTTTCCTTCGCGAATAACCTAACGGGTGTCACTCGGGTGCGCGCTTATTACCCAACCTCCCCTGGTCGATTAGGGCTGCGAAACAGGGTTTCGTGCTTAACAACCTTCCTTCGCATTAGGGCTGCGAAACAGGGTTTCGTGCTTAACAACCTTCCTTCGCATTAGGGCTGCGAAACAGGGTTTCGTGCTTAACAACCTTCCTTCGCATTAGGACTGCGAAACAGGGTTTCGTGCCTAAATTCCCTCCTATTCACCAGGACTGCGAAACAGGGTTTCGTGCCTAAATTCCCTCCTATTCACCAGGACTGCGAAACAGGGTTTCGTGCCTGAATTCCCTCCTATTCACCAGGACTGCGAAACAGGGTTTCGTGCCTAGATCCTTCCTATTCCGTAAAGCAACGAAAAGATTTTCGTGCCTAACCTTCGCAAACCGTTTGGGGCAGCGAAACAGGATTCCGTGCCTGAACCTTGCAATCGCTTAGAGCAGCGAAACAAAATTTCGGGCTTAAAATCCTCCTTACCTCTCGGAGCAGCGAAACAGGATTTCGCGTTCGACTCCCGTTACCCTTCCACAATGTCACTGTCCTAAAACCCGCCACCCAGGACGTGACATAAATTTTGGTGACAGCGGTGGGATACGTCGACTGTTAGTAAAATTAATTTCTCTTGCATACGGTACCCACAAAGATCCCGAAAATTCTAGTATGTGCATTAAGTACCCAAATCGGAGCGCGTTATCCTATCGAAGCCGCCGATTGCAGAGTATAACGGCTTATCTGAACGCACTGACCTGTGTTTCTGGAGGCATAGCCACAACCACGGACGGCAGCGAAATTTGCCTGACGTGTTCTAGTCTATCGCCCGCAGACACCGTAGAGGTATTTTGGACCCATTACTTCTACACTTATAGAACCCCTGTTTATTGCCCACGGTGCAGGAAATCTCTAATACCAGTACGCCCCATAAGGGACTGCACCGAGTGTACGGAAAGTTACCTCCTCGCGAACGAAAGCTACCGACGGTTCGATAATTGTCGCTCATAAAGGAGACCACACGACTTCATTTTAGTCTAAGGAAATTCTTTAATACGGCACCCGCAAGATCCTATATCTAGAATGTGCATCGCGCACCCAGATCGTTGTGAACCAACTTATCGGAGCCGCAGGCTACAAAGCTTGACAGCCTACCTACAGTGGATGATCTGTGTTACCGGGAGCATAGCAACGACCACTTTTGATGAAGACATCTGTTTAAGATGCTCTCAACGAGATCCAACGGACACTGAAGCAGTATACGAAATTCACTATTGTCAATCGCCCTACACATTTCCCAATTGCCCTCGGTGCGACGTTGTCTTACTCCAAACGCGGCCCGCGAGCAGTTGTGTCGTATGCACAGAGTGGTACCTCCTTTCAAACAGGAGCTATAACGAATTCGATAACGCCTACCCCATTGACTCCACAGACTTCTAAATTAACGTATACCTGACGTAATTCGATTTTTGTCTCCTAAGTTGAAAAGTTCAACAGAAAATAGTTCTAAACATACGACACTTAGGACCCTAAATTCTAGTATGTGCGATCAACGTCATTGACGAAGCACACCATACTACCCAAGCCGTAGGCTGCACGACATTTCAACAGAGTCAAACGCATTGATCTGTGTATCAGGGGGCGTAGCCACGACCACGGAAGGCGAAGACATTTGTTTAAATTGTTTCAATCTAGACCCGGTAGAAGTAGACGAGATATATCAAATTCACTATTATCAGCCAAACGACATATTCCCCGAGTGCCCTCGTTGTAGGAATCACTTACTCCGGACGTGCCCCATAAGTAGTTGTGCCGAGTGTTATGAACATCACCTCCGCTCGAATAGGAGGCGTCGCGATTACGATATTACTTACGCGGAAAGAGAACGTCGCAGATTTTGAATAACGGCTACCGGAAGCCAGAGTAACGTAAACCCTAAAATCACCCCACAAACAACAAATCACACACTAAGCATGTCTGTGTACGATGAAACCGACGACTCTTGTCTAAAAGACCAAGGCGCAAACGATCCTATTAATTCGATAGACATCGCGACTGCCGAAATATTAGATCGAGTAGAATTATTGAAAAAGAAACAAGCCGAAATCGAAAGGTTATATGATAAATATGTTGTAACCCCGGGAACTAGTTCGCGCCCAAGCTCCATCACTAACCCCGCGCTGGAAGGTCTCCACGATCAAATCCACTCCATACGCGAAATGATAGAAAAAATTCTTGTACCCCCGCAACCAACCAACAATTTTGCAACTCCCGGTTCTTCTCGGTTTGATAGGAAACCGATACCTAATCATAACTATGTATCGGAACAGGACCCGTCGCCCCAGATCAAGCTAAAAGACGCCATAGAAACCGTTCCCAAATTCGACGGTCACAATATCCCGGTATTACAATTCGCTAGAGCTTGCAATAGAGCTAAGGCCCTGGTTCCCCCGCACGCTGAACCTCAGCTAGCGAGATTGTTACGAAATAAACTACAGGACCACGCTTACTTGGCAGTTGAGGATAGGGTCTTTGACTCCGTAAATGACCTCGTCAAACAACTGAAACGTACATTTTCCCCCGCTAAAACCTCTGACCATTATCGCGGAGAACTTGCGAATATTATAAAAGGAGCCAACGAACACATACTAGAGTATATTTCTCGCGTCAAGGACCTCCGATTCGCTATTCTAGAAGAAGACAGGGAATACTACCGCGACTTTGCACGCGACCATCCTCAAGACCTCGAACGTCTGACCTTAGATTCATTTATTGACGGCCTCCCACCCTACTTGAGAATGAGATTGCAGCAGCACCATTTCGAAACCCTAGACGAAGCATTCGATTTGGCCGTCCTCGTAGACAAAAAGATGGACAGGGACAAACTCAGGTTTTCAGAACCAAAAACCCCTAAAGTGACCTGCCAACTGTGTAATAAGACAGGTCACGACGCACGGTCTTGCCGAAGCAATCAAGTTCCTACTCAACAATCTTCCGAAAGAAACCCCACGAATCGTTCAGCAGAATCAGGGTACCAAGCACCCAAACCGCTGCTCCCATATTGGGACAAAAATAGTCCCCCTCCACCAAAGCCCACAGAGATACGAATCTGCAGTTATTGCAAAAACCCTGGACACTTGATTTCGGAATGCAGAAAGCGCATGTTTAATCGCTACAGAGACCTTGGAGTCACCCAAGCACAAGATTCGGGAAACGCCCCGCCCCCACGGACAACCGCGGACGCGTACCGTGGAACGGGCCAACCGGGAGCGCGTCCAGTAACAATACAAACGGACCTAGGACCGCCGGAGCTAGAATTGCCACCGCGCGATTAAAACCAGTGGGTGAAGCCCCTTCGGTAATAATTCACTCCCCAGACTTCGAGACGACACCGGAACTAATGATCGACACCGGCTCCGAAGTAAATTTACTAAAAATCCAGGCTGTAAAACGGATCCAAGACATCGACCCAGGGAATCAAGTATTCCTTAGAGGCATCGCAGAGGACAACGTCGCCACCCTCGGGACCATCAAGATGGCCCTCCTAGGGAACGACGTCACGTTTCACGTAGTCAAAAATGATTTCCCCATCAAACCTCATGGAATATTAGGGACGGAGTTCTTGAGAGAACAGAACGCCACGATAGATTATTCCAAAGGACAGTTGGATGTCCACGGAACCAAAATTCACTTCGTAAACAAAAATCAAATTCTACTACCCGCGAGATCCAAAAGCACCTGTTATGTCCACATATCCAACTCTGACAAGAAGGAGGGATATTTACCGCGATTAGATTTAGGCGCAGGAATCCACGCTGGCAACGCGCTTGTTCGTAACCAGGACGGTAAAGCATACTTACAAATCATAAACACAAACGAAACAGAGGTACCAATCATGATTCCGACTGTCGAACTGGAGGATTTCGATGAAGTAGTTACTACACGCAAACGAATGCAATCAAAAGAGACCAAAACCCCAATAAATACCACCCCTTTTCCCAACCTAACAAAAAACAAGCCCCTCTTATCAAAGGATCCGTCGATCCACTACCTCGAGGCACCGACAAAAGTGCACTCGGTCCCAATCCCTGCCCATCACTCTGAATCTCCCCTTCCCCCAAATTCCCACAAGTCTCTCGCTACTGCATCGGAAACTGAAATTACGGAAAGATCCGAAAAGGCCCCTTCAAAGATGGAAAGAGTGCTCCAGTCAATCTCCACAACACATATGAACTCAGAAGAAAAACTCCACGTTCAAAGAATCATAGAAAAGTACCACGACCTATTCCATCTACCCGAAGAGAAGTTGGGTCACACAAATGCCATCCAACATGGAATCCCGACGACGGATCCAGCTCCGGTCAACGCGAAACAATATCGCTTTCCCCCTATACATAAAAAAGAAATCAACAAGCAAGTACAGAAACTACTTGAAAATGAAATTATCAAACCATCATTATCGCCCTACAACTCGCCCATCTGGATTGTGTCCAAGAAACCAGGACCCAACGGGGAACCCTTGTGGCGGATGGTACTGGATTTTAGGGACCTTAATAAAAAGACCGTTCCTGACGCTTACCCACTTCCAAATATTAACGAAATATTGGATCAGTTAGGAGGAGCCAAATATTTTTCTGTGTTCGACCTTGCTTCAGGATTCCACCAGATACCCATGAAACCCGAAGATGCATCTAAAACGGCATTCTCCACACCTCACGGACACTATGAGTTCGTAAGAATGCCCTTCGGACTCCGCAACGCACCAGCGACTTTCCAACGCCTGATGGACCACACACTCGCTGGGCTCCAGGGCACGGAAATGTTCGTCTATTTGGACGACATCGTCCTCTATGCGAGCTCCCTCACAGAACATCTGATCAAGTTTAAGAAACTCGCCCACCGCTTACGAGAGGCGAACCTCAAGCTCCAACCTTCAAAATGCAAATTCCTACACAAAGAAGTAGCGTATCTGGGCCACATAATTACCGAAGAAGGCGTGAAACCTGACCCACAGAAAATCCAAGCCGTTCAGAACTATCCTGCTCCCCGCACACCAAAAGGGATTAAGGAATTCCTTGGACTGACCGGATATTACAGAAGGTTTATCCCCGAATTTTCAAAAATAGCCCAACCATTAACCTCATTATTAAAAAAGGACACTTCATTCAACTGGGGATCGACGCGACCCAACAAACCGCCTTCGATCACTTAAAAACAGCATTACAAACAGAACCCATCCTACAGTATCCGAACTTTGAACTAGAATTTCACGTCACTACAGACGCCTCCGACTACGCTATAGGCGGAATCTTAAGTCAGACTGTCGATGGAAAGGAATTACCAATTTCTTATGCCTCTCGCCTCTTAAATAAAGCAGAAACAAACTATTCAACCATAGAAAAGGAACTGTTAGCAATCGTTTACTGTATTAGTCACTTCAGGCCTTACCTTTATGGAAGAAAGTTTATTTTATATACAGATCATCAACCTCTAATTTGGCTACATAAAGTAAAGGACCCAACTTCACGCCTTGTAAGGTGGCGATTGAAATTGGCAGAATACGAATACGAGATCCACTACCAACCAGGTAAAAGCAATAAACTTGCCGATGCCTTATCTCGTAACCCTCCTACGGTGGAGGCATGCCCTATACGTCCACGAGAGGAAGCAGACGATGATTGGGAGGATCTGCCTCCACCTAAACGAGGCCCCGGAAGACCCCGGGTCCCCAGGGTACCAACTCACACCCGTCTAAGGGCAAGGCCCACAAGAAAACAGCCTGATCGAAAGGCACGCAAAAGGACTAGCCCTCCGGAACCAATAGATGAAATGGACGAAGAAGAGGACGAAGAGAAGGACGAACAGGAGGACCAGGCAGACAGAGAGGAGCAATCTGGCATCCCCTACCAGGCCATCTCGCCTCCACGACCTTCAACACCTCAACCACAGGAGGACCTCGACCCCGAGGTAGAATCCAACGCGTCATACGAATCGTCTTCTGACTCTGAATCATCAATAATTGACCTGGTTGATCCTCTCGGGACTGCATTCGAAGCAGATCCCGAGCGAGACATCAGGATAACGCCATCAACCAGTCGCGACCCTTTGTCCTTGCGAAAGGAAACGCTCGTCTTCTTCCTAAGTTGCGATGGAAAGGCTTGCGACGACGGTGCTAAACAGTTACAAGAAATGGGCATTTTGACAGAAACAAGAGAGCTCACCTTGGGCAAGGCCCACGTAACTTACATTAGAGGACAAATTCTTATCGGGTTAGTCATTAAGGAGACCCCTGATACGCCTCTAACCATGACAACATGGAGCGAGGCTCTTTCCTCCCTTAAAGACGTGGTACGCGACCTCATTGTACATTCAATTAGTATAGCCAAAACAGCCAACATCGATCAGTTAAGCTGGCAAGAAATAATTATGGATGTCCTTGAGGCTCTCAACAATGAAGAACTCGATGTTACCATTTGCCTACAGCTTGTCCGAATCCCCGAAGAATCGGAAAGGGCGAATATAATTACAGAAAACCATGCCTCTGCATTAGCCGGACATAAAGGCGTAACAAAGACATATAACCGAATTCGGTATCATTATTTCTGGAAGGGCATGAAGAAAGCCGTGGAAGATTTCATTCGGAACTGCCCGGACTGCCAAAGAAAGAAACTCGTCCGCGTCAAAACCGGGCAACCGATGGTACTCACCGACACACCGGGACGAGCCTTCGATAAAATCGCATTAGACATTGTAGGACCTCTACCCACTACAAGAGAAGGCAACACTTACATATTAACCATGCAAGACCTGTTAACAAAATACTTTGTATGCCAACCCTTAAAACAAGCCACGTCAATAAAAATTGCAGACGCATTCATAAAGAAATTCATTTGCCAATTCGGAGCTCCCAGAGCCATTCTCACTGACCAAGGAGCAAATTTTACAAGCAATTTCATAAAAGCAGTAGCGCGAAAATTTAAAATCCAACAATTCAAAACCACGGCCTTTCACCCACAGACTAACGGTTCTTTGGAGCGATCGCACCTTGTCTTAACCGAGTATTTAAAAATGTTCATTAGCAAATACAGCGACTGGGACGACTGGACAGACTTGGCCGCGTTTTCTTATAATACCAGTGTTCACGAGGGCACTGGTTACACACCACATGAATTAGTATTCGGGAAAGTAGCTCGGATACCCAGCCGAACCCCGGTGGCCGAGGACTTCGAGAATGAAACGTATAATCACTATCTTGCAAAATTAAGTACGAGGGTACAAGAATTACAAACCGCCGCGGCAAAAAGACTAGACCAATCAAAACTTAGGTACAAAAAATATTATGATCGACACATAAACGAGGAGACTTTCAAACCCGGGGACTTAGTTTACGTCCTAGTAGAACCGCGAAAGGGAAAATTCAGCGACCAGTACTCTGGCCCACACACGATATTAGAAGTAATCCCTTCACAAAATCTGAAAATATCCTGGAAGGGCAAAACAAAAATAATCCATGCGAATAAAGCGCGTCTTGGTCGCCTACGCGAGAGTCCCGGTTGACCGTAATTCATAAAAACAATCGGCTTTAATAAGTTCTACTCCTAGAATATCACTTCTTGCCAATTCCCGACGACATGCCCGACGACATGCCCGACGACATGCCCGACGACATGCCCGACGACATGCCCATCCCGGCGAATCGAAGGAGGCGTCCCAGGAGGAAGCACCGAGGAGGAGGACGTTCCCGGAGGCTCGCCAGGATGCGATGGCTGAGACGGGAGGCCATCAAGGACGGAAGGAGCCTGTCGCCCCTGCTCCCGAAGGTTGTCTCCTCAGCCGTCATAAGGGAGGGAACGCCTGCGCTGCCGGAGACGCCACCCCTGACGCCACAAGGAGGTGGAAGTTCGCCGTGGTTCCCCAAAATAGTGGCAACCTATAGTGTAAGGGGGACAGCGACCACGGGAGACTCCCCCCCACCAACGCCACTGGATCTGGAGGACTCCTGGGAGATCCCGACGCCGCTGGATCTGGAGGGCTTCCAGGAAGCCCTGACGCCACCACCTCCCCCATACCGATCTCCTCCCCCATACCGATCTCCTCCCCCATACCGATCTCCTCCCCAATACCTTCCACCCATAATCCCATCCGTGATTCCACCCAACCCAGGAGTGGTGGAAATCTTGGACACGGGGACAGCCACCAGGGTGCCAGACCATAGGGAACTGTCACCCGAGTTCCTAAGATGGTTCGATGACCTCTGTCAGAGCGGTCAAGACCTCACCCACCTCCTGGAAGGATTCGACCCGTCCCTGTTAAGTTAAGTAGTCCCTGACCTTTCCCAGTCCTCCCTTGTAAATAGTATCCCTGTATATAGTTCCTTTTTTTTTCTCAGTTAATTAGTTATTATTTAGTTTAATCAAACGCATTCCTTGTTTTGTTTTTTTTTTTTTTTTTTTTTCTTCACATGATCTCGTTTATTTACCAAAGATTACTTTTATTTTCTTCTTTCACGATTAGAATTGACGTTTTATTTTCTTTCACACAACGATTTTACTTTCTCTTTCTCTTATTATCCAAAAGCATGTAATTTTTGTTTCCTTCGTCCACTTTTCTTTATTTTGTACAACTATCGCAAACGCTCCAATGAGAGCATGCTCAATCAAGTCAACTCCGCTCTTTAATGATAAGAAATGCACGCATTTCTTCATATAAGGGGGGAGGTGTGACGTCCCGATAATTTTCGCCGGTCCTAAATGGCATCCTCCATATAAATCCACTCAACTATTCTCGAAACCACAAATGCTAAACCCCTTTTTCCAACCTCCGGGTTGTTTGGACGATGTACCTTAGCGGTCCCCATCTCCAGACGCCCAAATTTCGAATCCCCTTCCCCTCTTCGGCCTTAGAGGCGCGAACTCTTCCCCATTCAAATCTAATACAAGTCCCTCGCCAAAGCTCGCTCATCTCGAGACCATGTACCCCACCCTTCCCCCCCCCCTCTTTCTACAAACGTACTCAAGCCTCCACCTTAAAACCCCAATCAAAATCCTCTAAATCCATCCAACGGGTGGAATACCCATCTCTAAAAACCCGAAAGAACCGCCGAAATCCGCAATTCCACGCATACCTTACGCGTGAGTCATCGGCACGCGTCGATTACATAACGCGTATGACTCATCACGCATACCACAGATTCCACGCATAACATAAATTCCTCGCATACCAGACATTCCATTGATTTTGTATAAATACAAGCGCCACATGGACCGCGCATCATCAGTCTGTTACAATCGTTCAGTCAGTTGCTATCGACCATTCCATTACTATATCTTTCGCGACACCACGTGTCTGTATTGTTAGTGAAGTGCTATAAGGATTTCACCTCTTCTATATCACTGTAAGCATTTAACTATTATAACTTTCATTATCCTATTTTCTTTTGCTCACGTGCAACATTATTGTTTAACTCTTTATATTTACATTATTCGCTTTGATTTTGCTTATTACTTTATATTATTCGCTTTGATTTTGCTTATTACTTTATATTATTCGCTTTGATTTTGCTTATTACTTTATATTATTCGCTTTGATTTTGCTTATTACTTTATATTATTCGCTTTGATTTTGCTTATTACTTTATATTATTCGCTTTGATTTTGCTTATTACTTTATATTATTCACTTTGATTTTGCTTATTGCTTTATATGTACATCGCTCAATTGTATTGCTTTCTCTTTAACTTTCAATTGCCTACTGCCTAATTATACCATTGCTTAATTTCATTAGTTATACTAAATCATTATTAGCGTTACTAAGTTGTCACATGTTTATTATATTCTCAATCACCGTTATATAAATGTTTGTCCCAATGCTCTATGTTCATGCATTATTGTAAACTGCTATATCATCGGAAGCACTCTGCTATTTCACTCGCTTACCAATAAATAGTGGTTCTATTACTCAAACGTTTAAAATCATAACCGGCCTTTCTACCACCGTTTTCCTTCGCGAATAACCTAACGGGTGTCACTCGGGTGCGCGCTTATTACCCAACCTCCCCTGGTCGATTAGGGCTGCGAAACAGGGTTTCGTGCTTAACAACCTTCCTTCGCATTAGGGCTGCGAAACAGGGTTTCGTGCTTAACAACCTTCCTTCGCATTAGGGCTGCGAAACAGGGTTTCGTGCTTAACAACCTTCCTTCGCATTAGGACTGCGAAACAGGGTTTCGTGCCTAAATTCCCTCCTATTCACCAGGACTGCGAAACAGGGTTTCGTGCCTAAATTCCCTCCTATTCACCAGGACTGCGAAACAGGGTTTCGTGCCTGAATTCCCTCCTATTCACCAGGACTGCGAAACAGGGTTTCGTGCCTAGATCCTTCCTATTCCGTAAAGCAACGAAAAGATTTTCGTGCCTAACCTTCGCAAACCGTTTGGGGCAGCGAAACAGGATTCCGTGCCTGAACCTTGCAATCGCTTAGAGCAGCGAAACAAAATTTCGGGCTTAAAATCCTCCTTACCTCTCGGAGCAGCGAAACAGGATTTCGCGTTCGACTCCCGTTACCCTTCCACAATGTCACTGTCCTAAAACCCGCCACCCAGGACGTGACAGGGCACTGCGGGGTGTTGTCCCTGCCCACGTGGTGACGGGCGTAAATGCAGAACTACCCTGTTTCTGCTTCAGAAATAAAATAATTCTTTACTCTTTATCGCATGGATATGGAAGTGACGCCAATGGATTCCTTGTGTTTTTCTGATGAAAATCATACGAAATATCATGCAAATCGGACTACTTTGACACAAGCTATTTGTATTCCTTATGTAAAAGTAGTCCGATTTACACGACATTTGGCATGATTTTCATCGGAAAACCACAAGGAATTCATCGGCGACACTTCCATATCCATACGATAAAGAATAAAGAATTATTTTATTTCTGAAACAGAAACAGGGTAATTCTGCGTTTCATCCCGTGGCTGGGACGACAACACCCCGCAGTGCCCATCGAATTTTATGGCTTTCTTCGGAAAAAGGACCCAGGATTCATACCTTTTGGCTTGACCTCGTCACGGTTGCGAGGCGGATTAAGGTGGTCGCCCACTAGGCCGAACGGAACCGAAGCGACGCGCGATAGCCACGCATCGGTCATATGATAGAACAGCAGCGACCATGCATCGCCCATATGATAGAAGAGCACCGACGAACTTCGCTTCGGTTCCGTTCGGCCTAGTGGGCGACCACGTTTAGCCTTGTTTCACACGTGACGGCACGGCACGGAAACGGCGCCATTTATACGGCGAAAGGAACCAAAATTATATGAAGACCTTTCACACGTGCCGTCACGGCAATTGACCGCAATGACGGCAAATTTCTATAAGATCGTCACATGTTTTGCCGTGCCGTGCCGTGATGTGTGAAACAAGGTTTAGGCGTACCGAGTCAATCACCCTGTAATCGGTCTGCGCGAAGTGGGGCGCAAGTTCGATCATTTATTATAGCACATGTGTGTTTTGTAATAAAGTGTTATACCTGGATCAATAACTGGCATCCCGACATCTACGCTCCTACAATCCACCGTCGATACTCCTCGTGGAGAGACACAGGAAGAAAAGGGGTAGTCCGCTGTCGACGCGAGGTCCTCTTGAGTATAAACACGAGCTTCAATATTAAAACAAAAGCATGCGTTGACGTATTCCATGCGAGAGAAGGTGGGCATTGGGGAGGAGGTATTGCTGTAAAGAGGGCCTCTTCAAGAGAGCAGCCGTTTGTGAGGGATGCAAATCCGATTGGTTCTAATACAATCTGCTCCCTATAGTTGAAATTTATTCTAGCAACTTTCACACCTCCTAACCTAATCAATCGAGCTTGCATCCCTCCAAAATGAACCGGCCATCCAAGCGTAGAAGCAAGTGCGAAATAAAAGTAACGGTACCCTTCTCGATACCGCAGATGTACATACCTAAGTAGCATTTCTGGCGGAAAAGAATTGTCCAGCCTTTGGGCCTGCCAGTCTCGGCATCGACCTTTGGCAGGTAAGTATCACTTTCAACGGGCAGTGCCACCCGTGGCGCCAGTATGACCGTCACCGGTCCTTGCTATTTCAGCAGGCTTTTTTCCAGGGAAAATCAGTGAATTTGCAAGCGCAATATCTCAAAAACCAGTGGAAATCAAGTGTATACATTAATGTTCATTGAATATGTCTTGGAACGCACTATCAACTCAGGTGTTAAAAAAAAGTAGTTCTATTTGAAAAACCGAACTTGTCCATCGTATCTTTTAAAATAATAATCGACAAAAAAATTCGTTCGCGCTAGTAGATCAGCCCCTTCGAACCATGCGATGCCATATTTTTTTCATTTTTTTATCTCCAATACGTTAGGAGATATCCCGCTGTCCAGTCTTAGATGGGACACCCAGTATATATATATATCTAACCTGAAACATGGATTTGGGATTTTTCGTTTGTCGTCCTTATATGAGCAGATTTTGGGCTGGGCGAGGTCTCATTCGTGTTACGAGCCGGGGCTGCGGCAACGCGAGAGGCCGGCGAGAGGGGTATTTCCCAAGGAATACGGATATGAATTTGTTAGTTAGGTGCGCGGACGAACCTGATGCGAAATCAGGGAGCCGCTAGGATTATTGACGGCAAGGACGAACCTGCTGCGAAATCAGGGAGCCTCTAGGAATGGAGTCAGACACGGACGAACCTGATGCGTAATCAGAGAGCCGTAGGAGGGTGAAACGTCGTGAACGAACCCGATGCGAAATCGGGGAGTCACTAGGATAAAGTTCACAGACGAACCTGGTGCGAAACCAGGGAGCTGCTAGGAGGTTGGATTATTCACAGACGAACCTGATGCGAAATCAGGGAGCTGTTCGGAAGTAGGTAGATTTACAGACGAACCTGATGCGAAATCAGGGAGCTGTAGGATACGGACGAACCTGATGCAAAATCAGGGAGCCGTAGGAGAGGTGAGGTTTCGTGGACGAACCCGATGCGAAATCGGGGAGCCACTGGGTTGGAGAAGATGACTTGCTTTGGTAAAGGGGTGCGAACGAACCCGATGCTAAATCGGGGAGTCGCGGGAAATGTTAGTAATGCCTCGTAACTCTTAATTAATATTTGATACAACTCGAGCGGTAAAGTTGTATCTGAGGGTGATTGCTACTAATATTATAAGGATCGCTGGGTAAAAGATGGGTTTAACGAAATCGACTCGATTTACAAGTGAACACCATAAGTATATTGAATAGAAAATTAATACAAATGTAAGTGTCGCGAGTAGTTAATTAAATAGAATGTGTGTATTACCACTAGATGCACGGCGTTGACGCACTGGCGATGCGGGGCGTACGAGTGGCTACTTTGATTCTGACGGAGACTTTAGCGTGATCGAACTGAATCTAACCAACTCTGTACGAGCGTGACACGACGTGACGTTACGCGTGACTCTATACCTTTTAACCAACGAAGGTAGGAACCGAAGGGTTTATATAGTCCCAAAAATGAGTGGGGATGCGTTAGGAATTTCCATATAAGGAAAATCCTTCGGGGTCGTCGTTGTGTCACTCCCGTTCTCACGGTCGTGATGCAGATGGTAGAGATCTTGACCTCCATTAGTGGGGGTTGATAAGCGGAAGGCTTTTAGGGCGTTTTCCCTTCACAGACGCGAGCTCGAAAGACGGTTGAGAGCGACGTATGGGAAAATTCCACATACGTAACATTCGAAAGAGAAAGAGGATATATATATCCTCTTTCTCTTTCGAATGAGACCTCGCCCAGCCCAAAATCTGCTCATATAAGGACGACAAACGAAAAATCCCAAATCCATGTTTCAGGTTAGATTGTCGGTATTGCAGCGCGGTGCATCGCCCGTGTCACGTGACGTATCTACTTCATAATAATATAAACGTACAAGAAGCAAACACAGGAATCGAAGCTGAATAAATTCGTTTAAAAAATACAATTTACTTTCAGTTTTGACGTTACAAAAAAGAATAATAAATTATGAAAAAAGTGATGAAATCCCCCCCCCCCCCCCAAAAAAAACATGACTCATGTATGAAAGAAGCTAATTCCCTTTAAGTCACGAAAAAAGTTCACATGCAAAAATTGTGCAATCATCTTTGCTAATTCTAATTGTACCCTTCATTCACGAAAAACATTAAAAAAAGTTCTCACGCAAAGATTGTGAAATCAACTTTGCTAATTCCAATTGTATTCTCGTTCTCCGTTCGAACACTGATTCTTCTGTCACTTTTTATACTTGACATTCCTTTATTGGCCACAAATCAATTCAGTGCTCAGATTTTCAGCTTCGGTTTTAAGGAATTAGCGGGCGTTGTATAAGAAAAAAAACTATGAAGTCGACTTAAAACAAAATGTTTCATATTTGGCGAATTTTCGCCAATTGGAAGCGAGAAATTTCGCATTCAGTTCGCACTAGTGCAGGTTGTCGAATGTGCTATCAATGTATTACCGACTTTGATTCGTTTAAACTAGTTTCTACCAAGTTTTTATTATTTTCCATCAGAAAACGATTTTTATACGACATTTTTAACAGAAGATGTTCCTTTTATACAACGCCCGCTAATTCCTTAAAACCGAAGCTGAAAATCTGAGCACTGAATTGATTTGTGGCCAATAAAGGAATGTCAAGTATAAAAAGTGACAAAAAAATCAGTGTTCGAACGGAGAACGAGAATACAATTGGAATTAGCAAAGTTGATTTCACAATCTTTGCGTGAGAACTTTTTTAATGTTTTTCGTGAATGAGGGGTACAATTAGAATTAGCAAAGATGATTTCACAATCTTTGCATGTGAACTTTTTTCGTGACTTAAAGGGAATTAGCTTCTTTCATACATGATAACAAGTACATGCCATCTTACGACGCATCGGAAGAGTCATCGTACTTGATGTACTTTGACGTGAACAATTTGTATGGATGGGCAATGTGTCAGCCTCTGCCGTACTATAAATTTCAATGGGTCGAAGATGTCGCAAATTTTAACGTGTCTTCAATCGCTGTCGATTCGTCCACGGGATACATTCTCGAGGTAGATCTAGAATATCCGCAAAGTCTGCACAACATTCATGCCGATCTACCGTTTTGTCCGACGCGTGCCAAACCACCCGGCAGCAGACAGGACAAGTTACTCGCGACGGTATACGATAAGCAGCGTTACGTTATTCATTATCGCAAACTGCAGCAGTACATGCGTCACGGTCTTCGTATTACAAAGATACACCGCGTGCTTCAATTCGTTCAATCACCCTGGCTCCGCGATTACATCGAACTCAACACACGGTTTAGAACAAGCGCGACAAACGACTTTGAAAAAAATTTATACAAATTGATGAACAACGCGGTATTCGGTAAAACAATGGAAAATGTGGGAAATCATGTGGATGTAAAACTCTTAACGCATTGGGATGGGCGATATGGCGCGGAGGCAATGATCGCGAAACCGAATTTCCACATCCGAAGTATTTTTTCGAAAAATTTAATAGCTGTTGAATTGCGAAAGCTCGAGGTGAAATTCAACAAACCGATATACGTGGGTATGTGCATTCTGGACATATCAAAAATTTGTTTGTACGAATTTCACCACGAGTACATGTCGCCCAAGCATGGAACAAATTGTAAAATTCTATACACAGACACAGACAGCCTCATTTATCATATTCGATGCGACGATATCTATGAATCTATGAAGCACAATATCGACAGATTCGACACCAGCGATTATCCCATCGACAATGTATATAATATGCCGCGCTTAAATAAGAAGGTTCCAGGGCTGATGAAGGACGAAAATAACGGTGCGATAATGACCGAATTCGTAGGTCTTAGAGCGAAAATGTATGCACTCGCGTAGACGGTAAAAAAGATACGAAGAAAGCGAAAGGCGTCAAGACCAACGTCATAGCCAGAACGATAACTTTCGACGACTACGCGCAGTGCTTGGAAAGGGAGATCGAAATGGTTCGCAGACAATCGTGTATACGGTCTAAATTGCACAAAGTGTACACCATTTCGGAATCCAAAATCGCTCTAAGTCCGCACGGTGACAAGCGATATATCGTACCCGGTTCGACCGACACTCTGCCCTGGGGACATTATAATATACCCTTGTGAAATAGAAACTATTGTATTTATTGTATAATATTCTTCGCACATGTATGGAAAAAAAAATTATTTGCACATGTATATGTATCATTGTATTTATTGAATCATGTATTATTATTTTTTACAATACATTATTTTTATTTATCCAAGAATTGTGCGATTTAACAAAACCCAACCACTTGACGTACACCTTATCCCCCTTCCTACGTAAGACTTTTTCCACTAGATACACATCAGGATCGGTGACGCGTTGCAGCTCATGTTCGTAGAATCCTCCAGCAACAGGTTTTCCACAGGAATCGACGAGCAGATACGTCGCGGGATCAGTTGCTTGTACTTTGGCTATCTTAAACACCTCCGTTGTCCAATTCGGCGTATAGCCTTTATCGAAGATGGTTTTAAATTTGCTCACGCGCACAAACTCGCCCAACTTGAATCTCGCTGGAGCGGCGATCTTTACGTTGTTGTACACGGTGGCTAGCAGCTTGTCGGCGATCGCAGGGGTAACATCGCAAGGACGCATCTTGATGGTTCTATGTTTTCGCGCGTTATACTATGCGAGAAGACTTGGTAGCGCATCGGTCCATCTGTAGGTTCCATTGAGCGTAAACATTTTCCACATATTGTTCTTTAAAGTTCGATTGAAACGTTCCACGACGGAGGCCTTCATCACCGAATACGTCGAATAATGATTAATGTCATGCTTTGCCAACAGTTTCTGCATATCAGCATTGAAAAATTCTTTTCCTTGATCGGTTTGCAAATTTTTCCGATATCGATCTCTAAATATCTTTGCAAACGCTTTAGTCACCTCAGCACCACTTTTAGTCTTCAACGGCATCGCCCAGGCATACTTGCTCAGCACATCGATGACGGTGAGTATGTAGTGGTGACCTTGGTTGAATCGCGAGTAAGGACGCATTTCTACAACGTCAGCTTGCCATAGATCGTCGTATCCGTGCACTATGACGCGCCTCCGCGGGAAATGTCTTCGAGCTGGAGCGTGCAATTCCTCAACGAGTTGTCGCTTCTTGCGACCATGGTTTTCTTTACTCTTGCATGTTGATAATGGTGGCATGTTTGATCGCAGAGGTGTCTTCGACACGAATGATGCGATAATTATCGTGTACGCGCATTATGTGCTCCCCATCGGTCGGAGGAAATTCTGGACAAGATCAACCGTCTCGCACGATTCTCCTTCGCAGCGTTGCTGTGGGATAGAATTCGACGCCTGCGATATCTTTTGAACGCTGTTTTGCAACGCCAGCATATCTCTCTGAAACACGATCAGCTTCCTCTCTAATTCTTCCTGTTGCTCTCTCAAAAGTTTAATGCTCTTTTCCATATACAGTTTATTGACAGCATCGGTGTCAGCCGTGGGTTGCGCTACCCGTCGTATCTTGCGTGATTTTGCATCAAAGTCGACACCGGTCATGCAAAGAGCGTTATCTCGCATGTAATTTCGAAGCAAACCGTTCCATTTGTAGTCCATTCCAGCTGTTCCACTCTTCTCGAGCGACACTCCAAATTTGTTGATCGGCATCTCGATGCATACAGTGCGCGTCATCGGTGTGCGGTTTAATTTATACAATGTGGCCCGCCTCGCGAAGTTGCTCCTCGATGGATGCGATTTCGTTACCGAGACCCGTGTGACCTGCCGCGCGCGATGCAATGAGCAATTTAAGTCTATCGACCAGCTTGTTGGGATCGTCCCAGTGCACGTAATCGATCTTGTTATCGTTTACCGTCATGAGTCGTGGTGTCCTTAGACCTTTCCCTGCCCTTCTAGCCGATGAACTGGGGACTAGCGGTGCAATTACATGTTTGTACTTGTATCCCTTGTTGCTCATTATGCGATTGTGATCACCATGTTTTTGTCTGTGAGCGTTCGTCGCAAGCAGTATACTTTTGTATTTTTGTTTATCGGCCTCGGTGTATACAGCATCATTTGGAAGTTTCTTGAAAATCAGTTCGTAAAGGCCGGGCGTTCCCTTGTATCTTACACCATCGATGAGTATATTATCACGCTTGTCGATATCGAAAACCTTATTCCCAAGCATCATCTTATTATCATCGGTAAAGTATACACCTTATACATAGTCTATGGTCTTATTTTTATCCTCACTTAGGATTACATCTATGTATTTTTGCCCCAGCGGACCAAAATAACTGCGAAGCGTTTCTTGTCCCTCGGATGTTCGAAGTTGTTGTCTAATAGATGTCACAAATGACTCATTGGGAGAAGTTTCGAATACGTCATCATCATAATCACCATCATCATCGTCAATGGCTGAGAGCGATTGTACAGGAGGAATTGTATTTATTGGCGTGATAGGGACCGTAGGCTCGTTTAACGTAGTATTCCATCGTTTCCGCTTCGATTGAACTGGTGTGGAGGTTACGAGTGATTTCCTCTTTCTCTTCAACGTCGACGTGTTCCCTTTCGGGTGAATTTTTGTTTCAGGCGTTAATGTTTCATTCTTTTCAACGTCAATGCTCACTGGTGATAATGTGTCTGCCTCTGTGGTATTTTTCACTATACGTTTCAAGGGTTCGACGATAGGTTTAAAGTGTCTCTCCAACGCGATATCTTCCTCCATCTTGCCAGTCTTCAAAGCCAAGTGTTTCTTGCGAATGGCTGCACTAGTTTTTGCAATTTCCTTCGCTATCCTCTCGCGATCCTTAACCTCCAGACTATCGATATCAATCATCATCGTTGTACCGCAGACGTTGCTTTCTCATCGAAGTGTTGACAGCGATTGATCATCTCACGGTATGGCAAACTCGTTAAATCCCTTTCTATAACGTCCATTGGACATCGCACTATCCTTGTCTATTACCACGAAACCATACTCTCATTGCCAACAATTATGACACAACGCGCAGAAATCCTCGTATGACATATCGGTGTTTACGTGATCGTTGTACACATGTTTCAAGTTGGTACCATCCTGCTTAAACAGAATCAACAGATTCGCATTGTCGCATATAAGATGTTTGGGAATCTTTGCATACGTCTAACAGAGATAGAAGCAGTCAACGTTCGAGTGACGTCCCATTGCAAAGTACTCTCGTATCGTATTTTGCTTGTCACATGCCACGTCATCAAAGATAAAAATAGAATTCGGAAGCGATTCGCTCGGTGGTATGACGTCACTGTTATTCGAAAACGTAAAGTAGCCAATTTCATCTATCGGAGTCAATAAATTCTCCAAATATTGATATTTCGGCTGTTGCAGAATACACGTACACGTTCTCGAAGCGGACACCGTGTGGACTTTCCAACAAGCTCACCAACACGTTGGTTTTTCCACAACTCGATGGACCGCAAATAACACAGCGGATAGTGTTTGGTAGCATGCTACCGTGTCTACGCTTCGAATTCGGTGACATCATTTCCGATTTATCGTCAAAATTTGTCACGCGTATCTTTACAGGTTGTCGTACGAATCGCATCCTCGATGTGAACTGTGAAAACTGATTTTCGAAGCGACGACACGTCCTATTTATAGGTCCGCGCCGAAGCGAAAACACCTCAGTATTCAAAATGCTTATGATCCTGTCGGATAAATGCGATATTCGGGACCTAACCTCTGAGCAGTTGAAATATATACCAAAGATTATTCTACTCAGAGAGTTTGAAAGACACATTGATCAGTTGTGGGACAGGCTCCCCGAGCATATAAAAGCCGATTCTGAGGTGCAGCAGTATCGTCGGTGCTTGGAACATTATAATCGCCCTTGGCAGCGAACGCATATCGACGGTCCAGCACCATTGATTAAAAACTGCAACGAATGTCGCCGACGAGAGTGAAGAAAGGTCGTGGTTTGTTAAATCGGGCGATAAACGCGCTACCTTTCGAATTGCATATTCCGGGATATCAGTTTTGTGGTCCAGGAACTCATCTGACAAAACGATTGGCTAGAGGGGATCAAGGTATAACACGACAAGGGAACACGATATTGCGTATACGCGTAGCAACGACCTCGACGAAAGGCACGTGGCAAATAACGTACTCGCTGACAAAGCGCGAAAACGCATCGTTGCGCGAGACTCGACTCTGGGTGAAAGAGGTGCTGCGACAGCTGTTTGGGCAGCTATGAAAGCCAAGACGAAAATCGGAATGGGGGTGAAAACAAAATCCCGCAAAACTACTACTACGAAGAGAGCATCGAAAAAAAGCGGATTCTTCCGGTGGCAAAACGGGGTGGTATATTACCACTTCTCCCGCTGCTAGGTGTTCTCGGATCATTAGCTGGTGGAGCGGCGGGGATAGCCAAGGTGGTAAATGATAGTAAGGCGGTGCAACATCAGCTGCAGGAAATGCAGCGTCATAATCGCTCCATGGAAGGTCGCGGACGTTATGTCACACCGTACAAGCGCGGACAGGGAATATCGAAACGAAAAAAAAAAACGTCGAAAAGAAAATAAAAATGCCTGTGGGCATAACTACCGATGTGCAATTGGCTGAGTTGGCAAAACGTATGCATATTCCATTCTTTAGAGGTGTTTTTATGCGCAACGCGCTACCAGCTGGAGGAGTACGTCGAAGCGAGAGCGGTATCGTAAATTTGGACAATGTCGAGGGGTCGGGAACTCATTGGGTAACGTATGCGAAGAGAGGATGTCGAGCTATATATTTCGATAGCTTTGGGAATCTACGGCCGCCTAAGGAATTGGTACAATATCTGGACAAAGATGCTGTGAAAATCGAATACAATCGAACGGCTTATCAGAAGTACGATCAAAGCAATTGCGGGCAACTATGTCTACGCTTTCTACAAACGATCGGCACCAAATTTAAGGATTGACTTCCCACCACTCTGATTCAGTACTAATCGAGTCGTACAGCTTGGAATATGTCGCTAACATTCACTCTAACCGGCAACAGTAGCACCCTCGCGGTGAGCTACTTTCCACCCATAGATTTGAGCGACGATGATTACGAGCTTGGTCTAACAACCTTTGAAACTTATCATACAATACCGAACATCGACTCGAGCAACGATAAATTCTACTTCACCGCAAATTATGACATCAGCAACAGCATCTACACCACTCCTGAATACATTACGATTCCCCACGGCTCCTACGAACTAGACGCCATTGCCAAGTATTTGAAGCAGCGATTACTCGAGCGGTATCCTCAAAATCTCGACGGTACCGATGCTGACGATGGCGATGTGTATCCTATAGTGTTGCGTCCCAACAACAATACCATGAAAAGCGAGCTGTACTGCTCGTTCACCGTAGACTTTACGAAGCGCAATAACATTGGATCGTTACTGGGATTCTCGACGAATCGGGAGTTGGAACCAGGGCGGTGGCAGGAATCAGACGATCCGATTAATATCATGAACGTGAACATTATTCGCGTAGAATGCAGCGAGACCGCTGGCGCGTACAACAATGGAAAGCGCGTACATACGATACATGAATTTTCTCCGAGGGTCCCACCAGGATATAAGATATCGGAAACGCCCGCGCAGATCATTTACCTTCCAATCACCGCACGGATCGTTACGGATCTAATGATATGGATTGTGGATCAAGACGGACGGCTGCTCGATTTTCAAGGTGAAGAGATTACCATCAGATTGCACGTACGACGGCGACGACGATAATACGCGTGGTGCGAACGAAAGAGATGCTTGTG
The DNA here is from genome assembly GCA_929113495.1 of Andrena minutula. NCBI lineage: Eukaryota > Metazoa > Arthropoda > Insecta > Hymenoptera > Andrenidae > Andrena > Andrena minutula. Next base: position 24,475,785 of record OV815993.1, read on the forward strand.
TTGAACGATTCCAGACACTCGTTTCTTTCAAACCAAATTGTTTACAACAACAATAACAACAACAACAGCTCTGATCACGCTAAAAAGAAGAGACTCACTGCTGCGAACATTGCATTTTTTAAATCCTTGGGATTCATTGTGCGCAGTTAAGTTGAAAAATGGTTGACATTCTAAGCATTGGGGGGAAGCCGACGTTTGATGATCGCATCGTCAAGCTCGAGACTCACACATACAACCCATACGTCAACACAACGTTTGGGTACAGCGATGAGATAAGAATACCCATACAACAGCAGGATTTATACACATTGCCGTGTGAAAGTTTCCTCTACGTGGAGGGAAAATTGAATATAAATAAGCCAAACGATACATTAACGGTGACATTGGGAAATAATTGCATGGCGTTCTTATTCGATGAGATTCGATACGAGCTGAATGGTGTGGAAATTGATCGCAACAGAAACGTTGGAATAACTAGCACGTTGAAAAACTATGTATCGCTGACATCTGGCGAAGACAAAAATATGGAGAATGCCGGATGGGGCTTGGAACGACGCGATGGGCTAAAAGTGAAAAATCATTTCAATTTTTGTATCCCACTGAAATATTGGCTGGGATTTTGCGAGGACTACAAACGCATTATTATTAATGCGCGTCACGAATTGATTTTAATACGATCGCGCAACGATAACAATGTTCTAATTGGATCGTCGATTTTGGAACCAGAAATTCAATTAGTTAAAGTACAATGGCGGATGCCTCATGTGACGCTGAACGACGTTAATAAGCTATCGTTGCTACGTACTTTGGACAGTGGACGAAACCTGAGCATTTGTTTTCAATCGTGGGATATGTACGAGTATCCTCTCTTACAGAGCACTACCAAGCACTCATGGGCCGTGAAGGCATCTGCACAGTTGGATAAGCCGCGTGTCATTATCCTTGCTCTACAGACTGATCGAAAGAATGATATGTCCAAAGATGCTACTATGTTCGACAAATGCAAATTAACCAATGTAAAAGCTTTTCTCAACTCGGATTTTCACCCATATGATGACATGCAGGTGGACTTTGACATGGATAAGCATGCCATCTTGTTTCACATGTACACGCAATTCCGTAAATCATATTACAACTGTAACGATGGATTATTCACCGTGGCCAAATTTTTAGAATTTGGTCCCTTCGTGGTGATTGATTGTTCGCGACAAAATGAGTCGGTTAAAAGCGGTACCGTGGATGTGCGCATAGAATTCGAATGTAAAGAGAATGTACCGGCAAATACTACGGCCTATTGTCTGATTCTGCACGATCGGGTGGTTGAATACAATCCGCTGACAAACGTGGTGCGCAAAATGAATTAAATTGCCTGCCCTCTCCTGTGTTAAATTCGTACCAAAAGAAATGAAAGAGAATGCTTTACGAGAAAGACTGCATTCCCCCATCTGTCTTGGAAGCGAGCGGGCCTCTAAATTGTATCGATAATGTCCGCGCCAACATTTGTTGACCTGCAAGGGTTCATCGTCGATGGAAGATTTGTCGTCAAGGAAGTGGCTGTCCTGCGAAAGGGAACAATTCTCTCGCATTATATTTTTCGGAGTTCGATGCCGCAATATCTTCTTACGAAATCTGACAAATCAAGCATCCGGTGGTTGACGACGAAACATCATGGGCTACGCTGGGACGATGGAGAAGTTCCATATAGTATGGCTAAACAGCTAATTACGAAAGCTGTAGCTGATGCGATCGACGAAGAAGATGACACGTGCCATGTCGTGTACGTTAAAGGACTGCAGAAACGCGAATGGCTTGCGGATTTCCTCGATGAAAGTACGAGAGCGGATGTGATCATCGAGACGCTGGACATTGACTGTGCAAAGCACTGTGCCTTGCAAAATGTATTTAAAATATTCAACTGGTGGACTAAACGCCAGAGAGAAATTCATAAATAAATATAATCATTTTTTAATGCGTATAATTTTCTTCACCCTCCCTAAACCAATTTCCTAAATATGATGTATGCTAGATTAAGCCGATGGTTGCAATTATTTAGAAAATGGTTCGAAGAAGGGAAAGAAGATACGTGTGAATAAGGAGAGGATGGTCAGTGAAGAAGAAGAAGAAGAAGATAAGGACACGGAGGAGTAGGAGGAGGAGGATGGTCAGCGAAAATGCAGCTGGAGCACAGGTGCCCTGTGGCGAAGGTAATGAAGAACAATGGCATCGTACTTTTGCAAAGCTAGGCACTTCTCGACTTCATGATAGGAGGGGGTTTTAGCATGCGAGAGCCAGGAGATGCATCGAGACCAGTTGCATTCAAATCATAGTCAAAGTGACAGCTAATAGTCACTTTGACAGTTTTTTGTTTTTTTATACGTTTTGTGAAAAATGGGATTATTGCGCATTGCGCCGGAGTGTGACCCTGAGGTATGTACTGAACAATATTCTTGACATTTATCGCGTTTAACCCTTTCGCTACGGCAGTGTGCTTCGCCGGAGTGACACCGCTGAACGGGCCACCGTGCCGCCGGAGTAGCGGCACTGTACGGAGCACTGCGCCGCAAAAGTATACATGTCGCGCGTAGGTAAACTGGTGTTTCTTGCCCCGATTGCTCCCAAACAATGTATGTTTATATTTCACTTGTTTAAAACAAATATAAACAAACCAGAGGATGAGACAAGTGTGATCGCTGTGCAGTATGCGTAAAAATAAAAACATCGCGGGTCTCATGGTCAAGTGGTATCACGATGTCGTCTATAGGCGACGCTCGTACACACAGTTCGTCGCGCGGATGTCGTCTATAGGCGACGCTCGTAGCGAAAGGGTTAATAGTTTAAACCAAGTGCTCTTAAATCAAGTGGTCGTGTCATTATTAAATCGTGGATTTCTATCTTCTAGCGATCGCCAACGCCATCGCCATCACCTCCCCCGCCTCCATCCCCGACGTGGTCGAGCGACTGGGGGTCCCCCCAGCCGTCGCCATCGCCGCCTACGCCGCCGCCTTCGCCGCCGCAGGTATGTAGTACTTTACATTTTGTGCGTTTAATATTTAGTAGGTTTGATGTGTCATTATTATTATATCAATGTTTGTGTGTGTGTGTGTGTGTGTGTGTTCTAGGACCTGGCAGAGGCGATGGCCTATAGGATGCCCCAGCCGCTGAGGCGACCGTGGCCGCAGTCCCCGTCGCCCTCACCGTCCCCCTCACCGCCTTCGCCGTCGCCGCCTCCAGTGGTGTGCAATACTTTGCATTGTTTTTGTGTATATGTTTCATATTTAATATATTTATTCATGTGCTTAATTATAATGATGTGTGTGTGTGTATATATGTTCTAGGACCTGCAACTAATCATAAATCCCGCCGTAATGGCTAGGCTGCGACGGCCTTGGGTGCCGCTGAGGCGACCGCGGTCCCCGTCACCCCCCTGGATAGATGTCAGGGGACCACCACCGCCACACCCAGGGTGCGTTGGAAGGGCGATGGAGGAGAAGGAGGAGGCGGAGGAGGAGGAGGCGATGGAGGAGGAGGAGGCGGAGGAGTGATTACCCTAACCGCCCCATTAATTATTAATTTCTTTTTTTTATTCTTTTTTATTATTATTCATTTTCTATTTTTATAATTCTTTTCTATTATTATTAATCTTTTTCTATTTTTCTATTCTTTATTATAGTCTTTATTATATTCTTTATTATATTCATTTTTTTTACACAATATATATATATCATAAACGTATATAATTTCTCAATTTTATTTACCCGTCCTCCTCCTTGCCATCTAACTTTAAGGTTTGCTGACGCTGCATAATTCTTTCTATGATTCGCGCTAATTCTGTTTCGTTCGAGCGTTCTTCGCGCCATCAAATGATATCATCCCGCGTTAAATCGGAACGTTTTGAAATACTGTTAGCTTTAGAATGCATGCGATTCTATCCCCTATGTATTACTATCTCTTTCCCTCCTAGAATTTTAACTTTAAAGTAATGCTCCGTCTCTTATGTAGTGGCGTCTCTTTCCCTCCTAAAATTTTAACTTTAAAGTAATGCTCCGTCTCTTTCCCTCGAAGACGCGGTGTCGAAAAAAAATGCCGATCTTTCCCGACATTGTCCGAAACAATTTCTGAAAAATTATTGGTTTGGAAAAAAAAAAGTTTCAGGACAGTCTCCACCCTGGGTTAGGTCTGAAAATTTTTTCGGGTGGGCCAAGTTCTGAGAGAGATTTTTTTCGGGGGTCAATGCCTCCCTCTGAAAAATGGGTCCGGTCTGGAGAGGTCTCCGCGGCGGCTCGGCCCGGACTGATCCCCTCCATCATCGCGGCTTCCCCTACTCCGCGGCGCGTGCGCGCGCAACCTGTCTTCCTCAACCCGCAGGCCCCGCGCCCATGTTTCCCTCCGCCGCGCTCCCCCGCGCGCCGCAACTTCCCCCCCCCCCCGCCCCCCGCGCTCCCCTCAGAGGACCTGGTCTAGAACCCGCTTTGCTTTACTACTTTTATGCAGGTAATGGCGGAAGTATTTGATAGTTTAAACTTTTAACGCGTTGCCTGGGAATAGAATCTCTGGAGTAGAGGGGGACTATCACGTGACGGTACATGCGTGATGGAATCATTCCGCACACTGCCGTAGATGTTCCCCCTCTACTCCGGACATTCTTCTGGTGGAATTTCAAGACGGTTTTAAGACATGTAAAACGTCGTCTTGAAAATATAACCTCACTTTACCGTCTATTTTGACACATGTGACGTCATACAAGGATTTGCTTAATTGAAAAACATTTTCCTCAAGAAAATGCTCAAGACACGACCTCAAGGCGCAACTATGAATCTGGGCGGCATCTTAAGCAAATGCTTGAGATGGTCTTGATCTCAAGACGCGACTGTGAATACCGCCCATAGACTCAGTTTGGAGGAGTCGAGCGGTTTGTCGCCGTGACTAGCCGCGCGGCTAGTAGATTCCGCCACCATGGCGGAAAACAGACCTTGATCGCATTGTGTTGCGTCTCGAGTAACCTAGGTTGCTGCTGTAGCAGACGCGCGGCCGCGGCCGGTCGAAAACGCAGCTGGGCTGCTAGGCCACGGCCGCTGGGCCGCCGCCGGCCGCTCCATGGAGACTCCACCTTAACGCGACTGGACCATGGACCTGAAGGACAGTGCATAGTTGCGGGGGGTATACTCGAAAGACGGAAGGGGACCTGTGTCAGCCATCTTGTTATGATATACTAGTAGTGCACTCTATAGCCCAGTTTAAGTATTAGAAGTAGCGTGGCTTGATGCTCAAACTCAAGGAACGCTATTGTGGGAAAAGTGTATTCGCTTGACGCTTCATTCGTTTACGGACTACTTACGTTGTGCTGCATCCTTGATCCCACGAGATATATATATAATATTACTTTAATTACTGCAATTACGAGATTACGTAAGTAGTATTAAAATCCCAAGTAAAATAGTGAGAGTAGTACGTATATTTGAAGCATAAAAATTGTGATAGAAATTTTAATTGTTATTAGGTGTGGTGGTAGCAGAAAGTAAAAATGCCGATGTGCATTGTAAAAGGATGTATGAATAGATCATCCATGAAAAATCGGACACAAGCGGTTTTAGAAGAAATGGTGAAAATTACTTTCCATACGTAAGTATAAAAAAGGAATGGTTTTATACAATTATATTCTATGAAAAAGCAATTCCTTTTATTATTGATTTCTCAGGCTTCCAAAGAATGAATCAAGACGTCAATTGTGGCTAACTAGTTTGGAGGTAAACGAATTGTCTCTACCTAAACAAGCAGTAGTATGTTTAGTCCATTTCAGAAGTGACGATTTCGATACAAGCTCCTTAGTATACAGACGATTGAAATCACATGCTGTACCTTATGTATGTAACATTTCATTATGAATATTTTGCATCATTATATTTTTATCTTGTAAAATAATTTGATATTGGTTATTTATACTTAAAGGTACAAATCCCAGAAGATACAGGGGAAAGAAGAGACACTTATACAGGAGTTCCAAACGAAGAGAGTTCATCTTTTTCTGTACAGTTCTGCAACTATAATACATTTTCACACTACACAATATTTCATTTGAAATAGGAGACTCATCTTACAAAAATATTATTATTCTTTTTAGTTACATTTTGCACCAAAGGACGATGTGACCGATAACTCATATATATATATGATGAACCAGTGGAATGTCTATCAAAAAAACATTCTATTGATAATATTTCCATGGATGAACCATTGAAGAAAGTGGCGAAACTTGAATCTCCATCAAAAAATGAATGTGTAAGGCTGTGTTATGTATTGCATATATTTATATGGAATATCAATTGATTAGCGAACCATGATGAATATGCATTATTGGTTACAGGTGTGACGAAGTCACGTCGCGCGATCCGCGCAAGCGAGCGAAATCACAACAAAGCGCGAGGCCCAGTACCCGACATGGCCACTAGGTGGCCACGGGGCCCGCGCTCTGGCTCGCTTGCAAAGATGTACGGCCGCCGTATATAACAGCCGAGGCGAACGGAATCAGGAGCTCTTGTGCTAGCAGCGTTATGCTACTTGCGGTACGACAAGAAGCCCATTTTTAGCTCCTACGAGGTGTGTCAGTAGTCGACCATCGTCACTACTGTACCATAACCAGCCTCTTCCGAAATAGGCCGAGAGAAATCTTGCGCCCTGCCTACGTCAGAGAGGTGTCTCCGCGCCCATTAGGCCAGAACCCTACTGCACTCTGATACGATATTATACGACTCCTCCACCGACGTGCCCCATAAGGCCATCCGGGGGAGAACGTTCAACAGATCCACATCCTATTTCCTAACCGTTCGCCGAAACATCGTCGCCGCCGCGTTCCACCGCGTTTGCTAAGAGATACCGCTCAAGCATCTCGCTAAAAACCACGGTAGTTGTCGAACCGCCCGCCAGAACCGTGAACGGCACGATATCATTTGTAAACCATACAGCTACTATACAGACTTTTACCAATAAACACTGTTACTGTGAAACACATGCATTTTTACTCATTCGCCGAACCCGGACATACCGACTGAGTCGGCATCACAATCGCTTCTCCGTTCCACCGATAATCGTCTCGCAACCGGAGACCATTACACAGTTACAGACATTACAAAATGCAGATGAATTGGTACAGGTAAAAATGTCATGTGTAGATAAATCGACATGTATATCGCCAAAAAGACTATTCTATTCACCAAGGAAGGAACAATTGCGTGAGCACACAGCAAAAATGAAGAAGTACTATCAGAATCGACTGAAATCACTGGGAAAAAAATATAAAAAAATGAGTGAAAAATGTGCAAGCATGGACACAATTTTGGATTCATTGGAGAAAAGGAATTTATTACAAGGTGAACACGTTGAAGCACTCAGAGGTATATGTAAATTTAATATCGAATTTTGCCAACGCAAGAAGAAGAAATCTGCTAAGCAGCCTGTTACGCGTGTGTATTCTCCAGAATTAAGGTTATTTGCTTTAACACTGCATTACTATTCCCCTCGGGCATATTCATACGTACGAGAAAAGTTCAATTCATGTATACCACACCATAAGACTCTATACAAGTGGTATAGATCAATTGATGGGGAGCCTAGGTTTAACAGCGAAGCCATTAGACATATAACCGAATACAATAAAACTATACAGGACGGTTTATTCACAACTTTAGTTATTGACGAGATGGCTATTCGTGAACATATTGAATTTACGGGTACAGGCTATTCTGGGGTGGTAGATGTGGGAAAGACGTTTGCATGTGAATCAGAGAATGTTGCGAAAGAAGCTTTAGTATTTCTGCTTGTTGGCTTAAATAGAGCATAGAAAATACCAGTTGGGTATTTTTTAATAGAATCAATAAATGGAGAGCAAAAATGCAATCTGGTGCAGCAATGCTTAAAATTATTGCATGAAACTGATGTCAATGTTGCTTGTCTGACGTGTGATGGTGCTGGAAGTAATATTATAATGGCGAAAGCACTTGGGTGCAATTTTACAAATCCACAATCTTTGCAGACCCATTTTCCACATCCAATTACCACACAACCGGTGTACTTCATGTTAGACCCCTGTCACCTATTAAAATTAATTCGTAACACATTGGGTGATTATAAATGTATATTAAATCCTGCAAAAGAACGAGTAGAATGGAAATACATAGTTGCACTACACGAACTGCAAGCTCAAGAAGGCCTGCACTTGGGTAATAAATTAAATAAGAGGCATATTGAATACCACAAAAATAAAATGAAAGTGAAATATGCAGTGCAAGTGTTAAGCTCGTCTGAGAGTCATGCTATACATATATGTCGGACGGACTTAGAATTGATTCAATTCCGTGATTCACGTGCAACCGAAGAATTTATCACCATATTAAACGATTTATTTGATATTTTGAATTCACGAAATTTGCGCCAGCAAAAATACAAAAGGCCTATTAATCCGGAGAATTATTCGGATATAGAAAAAAAATTATCTGAATGTAAGATATACATATTACATTTAACAATGGAAAATGGTCAAAAACTGATACAATCTCAAAGGAAAATAGGATTTCTAGGATTACTTATATGCATTGAATCAGTCTTAAAATTATATACGGACATTTATAAAACAGGATATGTTTCACATATTCCTACTTCTCAATGCAACCAAGATCACGTGGAATTGTTCTTCTGTTACATCAGAAGCTTTGGTAGAACAAATAATAACCCAACAGCACGACAATTTAAAGGAGCGTTCAAGAAATTACTGCTGCATAATGAGGTGAAGAGTTTAAACAACGGGAATTGTACAGCACTGTACAATATTCCCATTTTGCACTACTCATCGGCAACATCAGTGCAAATTATTAATTCGTCGACAGATCAAAATATGTTCCAACAGAACTTAGACACATTCCAAACAGAATTCAATGAATTTGAACAATGCCAACAAATAATAGAATTACATAACTACTCAGCGTCGAGTGTGGAGGATACACGTGTATATCTAGAGACGCGGTAGCGTCTCGACGCCAAGTACATGAAAAACACCCTGTATATGTCGATGTCGCTACCGTGTATCTTTACTCGTCGCGGAGACACTCTAACCTAATTCTGACATTTATACATGAATATCTCATCACGCCTGCAATGTTTTGTAAATTTAAAGACATTTTTCTTATGTAAACCGCATATCGGCTTTCGAACAAGACCAATTTCAATAAAATCGGTCCACACATGACAGAGATATCATAATATCGTTCATGGATCAGTCGAATTTATTAATTTTCGTCTCCTGATTCTCCTTCTCCAAGAAATTTTTCGTCAACATAATACGTATATACGCGTTACACACACACCTTCAGCCAACACATGTTCGTTCTTCTTTCGTCGATTCTCGGGAATATTCGGCAGGGATCGTCGTCCGTCATTGTACATACATATACTTATATATATTATTTTGAATTTTATAACCTACCAAGTGCTAAGTGTCAGAAAAAGTAAATTGTCCGAATTTAGAATGTCACGAGTTTTTACACTACATAGGAGACTGAATTAATGTCTCAATTAATAAGGTAAGTCGCCAAAATTTTTTTAATAGATTTCTTATGTAGAGTCGCAGACTTGGAAGTTGTCCGGAAATGGTTCGACTGAGAAGCATCTCCTTTCACACAAGTTTCTGGAAATTTGTACCATGCATGTACAAAATAAAATATATTGTAGTAAAAAATTGCACTGCATTTAAATTGCCAGATATTTGTATTTGCATATCAGCAATTTAGAGTTTTTATGTATATTATAGAAATGAAGGAGACGCACAGGATTCTGATAAAAATGAAGAGGACGCACAGGCTTGGATAGTAGAATTGGAGGAGACGCATAGGCTTGAATGGATAGAAATGAAGGGAATGCACAGGCGTAAAGGTTGTCCGGAGAAGAATAGATAGATAGACAGAGCATCTTGCTTCGCACAAGTTTCGGGAAAGTAAAATAAGGTAAATCGACAAAATTATAAACATACTAAACTAATTTTATTCCAAAACCAATAAATTGTGTTTTGAAAATATTGGATCTCTTCGTTCATCTTCGCTGAATTATTACCATAGCATTTAAATTTCCGGCAACAAGACATTCTGTCACACGCTCTCATTTCCTTCGGACATCATACGCTCTCATTTCCTTCCGACATCATACGCTCTCATTTCCTTCCGACATCATACGCTCTCATTTCCTTCGGACACATTTGTAATCTACACTTATTATAGCAAAATGCCAATCTATTTCTATATAGTTGCTACGCTATTCATTAATTTTACTAGTTTTCCATTATCCTTATACCCTTATACTCTTATATACCCTTATAACCTATCCACAGTAGTTGCCACGCTATTTATTAATTCATTAATTTTTTAGATTCCCATTATTATTACCATTAGAATTTAAATTTCCTGCAACAAGACTTTCTGCCATACGCTCTCACCTCCTTCGGACACATTTTGTAGCTCTACACTTACTATAACAAAATACCACTCTATTTGTGTACATAATAAGTTCTACGTTAAGTTGTAATCCCCATAAAAATAACTTCAAAAAAGTAAAAAAATACGCCAAGTACATGAAAAATCAAATAATCACAAAAATAGAAGACAATAATAATCACAAAAAATTGTATCTAGAATTTATCCTTAATTCTGTCGCGTGATAATTCGTAATTTATAATATTAAAAATTATCTAAAGTCAGTCCCTACGCAAGTTATCTTTGTAAAAAGAAATGAGATCCCCATAAAAATAACTTCAAAAAAGTAAAAAAATACGCCAAGTACATGAAAAATCAAATAATCACAAAAAAAATAATAATCCCCGAAAAATCAAATAAATCACAAAAAAAAATAGAAGACAATAATAAAAATCACAAAAAATAGAAGATAATATAATAATTACAAAATTAAAAAAAGTTGTGAAATCAAAATGAGCTGCCAGTACATAAAGATGCTTTCCAACTGCGCTTTAGATGACACAACTACGTATGCACAGCTAAAATTCCATTACTCATAATGGCTATTTATACAAAGAAAAAATGTATTAAATAATAATATGCAGATATATTTTTATACAAATAAATATTTTAATACGAATAAATATTTGATTCAAAATACTTGGCGCTGCGCAGGCTCCTACTAAGTTTCGAAAGGTAATCTTGGTATGTTTCGTTTTTGGTTTCTACAGGAACCAGGTTCCAGTTCTGTATCCGAGCTAATTTCCCGAATAATAGTTCACGCTGAGTGTATTTAGTGCACTCGCGGACACTGGCATTATACGAGATCGCAGCCAAGGTGGTCCATTCGTCCCAGTCAGTGTATCTACCGATAATCAATTTTAAATATTGGGTCAAAACGAGATGCAATCTCTGTAAAGAGCCGTTAGACGGTGGGTGAAAGGCTGTGGTTCGGGATTGTTGGACTTTCCATTTCCACGGTGCCGGTTTTATAAAACTTCTAGTAGAATTTGGTACTTGGTCGGTGAGAATGGCTCTAGGAGCTCCGAAGTGACAAATGAATCTTTTAATAACTTCGTCAGCGATCTTAATTGATGAGTATAAGCTGAGAAGCACGCACACAAAATATTTTACGAATAAATCCTGTATGGGTAATCTATATTTGTTGCCTGCTGTTGTTGTAGGCAGTCGTTCACGTATGTTTTCTGTTGAGGGAATTGGTGGAGTTTCTACAGATGATATTTCCCGGCGCATCTTTCTATGTGGTTGAATCCTTCTGCATTTCCTTCCCTGACGAGCGCTGGATGTGGGTGTTGCAGAGTCGACGGGGTTGCTGTCACTTGTTGGCGTCCGAGGAATTAGAATGCGAGCCCATTGCTTACGCCGACGACGTGCTGATCATCGTCTGTGGGAATTCGCGAGAGACCCTCAGAGTACGGGGCCAGGCCGCGGTTACTGCGGTTTCGGAGTGGTGTGGGGAGAAAAATTGCAGCTTCCTGCCGAGAAAACCGAGATGCTGTTGGTCAAGGGTGACCTCGACATACGACGACCACCGACCATCCGCTTGAACGGTAGAGGTATCAAGATGCAACCTGCGATCAAGTACCTTGGAGTGCACCTCGAGACTCGCCTGAAAATGGACACGCACGTGCGGAAGGTCTCCGAGAAGTGCTTGAATTTATTCAACTCTCTCGCGAGGATAGCCAAAGCGAACTGGGGACTGGGATATGGGGCCCTCTACACACTGTATAGGGGCCTGTATGTTCCCATAACCACGTACGCGGCAGCCGCATGGTGCGACCTGCTACAGGTCAAATCGAGAACAGCACTGGTACGGTCGCAGAGATTGGCCCTCCTTCGAGTCACTAAGGCCTATTCGACGACGTCGACGGACGCCCTACCAATCATCGCGGGAGTTGTCCCGATCGACTTACTGCTGGAGGAACGCTCGAAAATCTACAGGATTAGGAAAGGACCAAACCCGTCAAAAGAAGAGGAACAACATGCACGGGGAACAATAATGGACGTGTGGCAACAGCGCTGGCGGGCGTCGAGCAAGGGTCGAACGACGTTCGAGTTCTTCAACGACGTCCGACAGAGGGTGAGGTCCACATGGATACAACCGGACTATTATGTAACGCAGTTTCTTAGCGGACATGGGAATTTCAGGTGGAAACTCAACACCTTCGCGCTGAGCGAGACCGCTCTGTGTGAGTGCGGGGCGGCGGAAACTTCGACGCACCTCATATACCAGTGCTGCCTGAACGAGCAAGCAAGGACGGTAATGAGAGAAGCGCTACAGAGGAAGGGCCATGGATGGCCCATTCCGGAATCGGATCTGGTCGGTAAAACGACCTTCCGCATTTTCCGGAATTTCGTGCACGCCACACTGAAGGACAAGGAACGTACGACAACGACAGACGAAGAGGATCCACCACAGCACCAAGGACACCAAGGACGCCAGGGATAAAGGACAGGAACCAGGAGACCAAACAGCATAAGTATTAACACGGAGGGACATTAATATGTAAAGATGCAGGGAGAGAAGAAAGAAGAAGGGGACCACAGAGGCAAGGACGAAGAAGAAGGGACAAAGAAGGAGACGAATACAACGACAGACGAGAGGACGACACGGATAAGGACAACGGACCCATAACCAGGATCAACATCGAGACAGAACGGACTACAAGAAGCAGGACACAAGGACCAATAAAGAAGAAGGGTAAAGAAACCTGCGACCGCCCTTGCAGGCAGTGAGCAGTAATGCGAGCTGCGGCGGTGCAGGGAAACGGCTGTAAGCCATCCTGCTGGGATCGAGCATTATGCTGGCGGCTCTACCTCCCCGTGGTCCCCACTGGACAGCTCTGTGCGTCGCTTGCGACGTACAGGGCTGACTAAACGAGCCGCCTCCCTTAAGGGTAGATTCAACTTGTCCAATGACCCGCAAGGCGAGGGCAGGGTTTTTCCAAGTCGCGTGCCTTCCATCTACGCACGCCGTTTCCCCTGGCAGTGAACCTAGAAAGATAGATTATAACATCCTTTCTCGCGAAGCCGGTATGAGTCGGAAATCCGACTTGGTTGTACAGCGCGTCCGATCGCTGTCGCGATCGGGGCCCGAAGCGCGCACAATACTTGTCACTTGTTGGCGCATGGGTCGGTGATTTTGAGAACCGAGGCCTCTTGGAACTGCTCGGTCCACGTTTGGGCCAGTCCTCCAAGTTGTCGTCACATTTGTCGCGCGGTTGTTTGGAGCGTGCCTCCACTGCAGGGGAAGTATAGGATAAGTCGTCTGTACCGACGTTGAATCCCAGGTCAAAATTCGGGTATTGCAGGATAGGTTTCTTCTGCAAGGCCGAACTTAAGTGGTTGAAAACGGATTCTGGGACGGTCCCCAGTTAAATGCTGTGTCTTTCTTCAAAAGCTGGGTTAACTGGCGAACATTTTTAGAAAATTCCAGGATAAACCTTCTATGATATCTGGTTAACCCAAGGAAATTTTTTATTCGTTTTGGCATGCCTGGTGCAGCTACGGAGAACTTATCGCATTTCCCATGAATCGGGTGCTCTTTAGAGATTGACTTAACTAAATTTTCTGCCCTTGAAGGAGCTTCCGCAGAAATTTTTAATACTACCAGTTCCAGTATAGCCGCAAGAGACTTTTGGGAGTTTAGGGGAAGGGTTGGTTTGGCGTATAGCGCAGGGGGTAAGAGTGAGTGCACTTTCGTGAGTGCCTCGAGATGGTGGATCGAAGGATCCAGGGCTAAGAGGGACTTGTTTTTTATTAGGGGGTGGATGGGAGTAGTGTCTATAGGCGTTGTAGTCTCTTTTGGTCTTTTTGGTTTGGGTTCTGGAGTTTTCCTGTCGGATTTCTCTACTTCGATGGTGGGCATGATGCTTAGAGTGTCAATCTCGCTAGAGTTTACAATTTGCGAGTATTCCTTTAGGTCCGGATTATGTACGGAAAAGGAGGATTTTGTCCTCGGCCGTAGCACGACCGGGTTTAGTTGAACTGCAGCGACACTTATGATACCGCTAGTGCTTTGGGGTATATCGTAAATTGGTGCGCTTCTGCTTGGTTCGTTCCACAGTTCGCATCCATCGGCGCTCGGAGGAGTAATTCCCGACTTCGTTTCCCACAAGGCTCTAGGATCTTCTTTGATAGTGAAGGTGCGTTTTCTGCATTCCGAAGTCACATGTCCGGGCTTCTTACAGTTCCCGCAGATTCGCAGCTCCATAGGCCTGGAAGGTGGAGGTCGAGACTTGTCCCAGTAGGGGACCTGAGGTTTGGGTGCTTGGGACCCATATTCGGCGGCGCGGATTAGAGAGTTCCTCTCGGAAGGTTGAGTTGGCGGGCCTTGGTTGCTCCAACAGGACCGTGCGTCATGACCTGTCTTGTTGCAGAGCTGGCACGTTAGTTTGGGCGTCTTCTGCTCGGGGAATCGGAGACGGTCCCTGTTAATTTCTTTGTCCGTAATGACAGCTAAATCGAACGCTTCGTTGAGCGTTTCGAATTGGTGTTGTAGTAGCCTCGTCCTTATGTGAGGTGGAAGGCCATCGACGAAAGAATCTAGAGTTAGGCGATCCAGATTCTGCGGGTGATTTCGCGCGAAGTCGCGGTAATATTCCCTATCTTCTTCTAGAATGGCGAATCGGAGGTCCTTTACGCGAGAGATGTACTCCAATATGTGCTCGTTGGATCCCTTGATAACGTTCGCGAGTTCTCCACGAGAGTGGTCTGATGTTTTAGCGGGGGAAAATGTACGTTTAAGTCGTTTAACTAATTCATTTACGGTATCGAAGACCCGATCCTCAACAGCCAAGTACGCATGGTCTAGCAGCTTATTTCTCAACAACCTCGCTAGCTGGGGTTCGGCGTGCGAGGGAATCAGAGCCTTAGCCCCATTGCAGGCTCTCGCGAATTGCAAAACAGACATGTTGTGACCGTTAAACTCTGGGACCGTTTCTACGGCGTCTTTTAATGTGATCTGGGGCGATGGATCCTGGTCCGGAATATAATTATAATTTAATACTGGTTTCCTATCGAAACGGGAGGAACCTGAAGTAGCAAAATTGTTTACCAGTGGCGAGGATACAAGAAGCTTTTCCATTATTTCGCGGATGGCTTGAATTTGACTAGAAAGATCTTCTAACGCGGGGCCATCTGAACCGGCGGCCAGGCTCGAACGCGTATTGGATTGCGGGTTTACGACATATCTCGCGTTTAAGCTCTCGATTTCAGCTTGTTTTTCCCGCAATAATTGTACCCGATCCATTAATTCGGCGGTCGCGGTGTCTATTCTCTTAGTGGAAGGGTCCGCGTCTTGATCCATTACGGGAGAGTCGTCGGCTTCACCGTACACAGACATGTTTAAAGTAAGATTTGAATGCATCGAGGGCAATTGTGGAATGTATAGGCCGTTTGGCAGTACTAATTTTCAGATACTGTCACCGTATTTGCTGGGTCCAACTAGGAGCAGCACAAGCAAATTTCGTTGACTTGGTTCGTTGTAGCTAAGCTCGGTTTTACACATATTAATGTTTACATATGTGTAGTAGTGGTTTCTAGCACGCGGCTTCTATGCGCTACCGCGATCTGCAGTGGCCTTGTAATATACCTATTAATTGTCAGGACCTTGTGGGTACCATCTCAAAGAAATTTTTCTCTCGACGGTAGACGAAGATCCCACCGCTGTCACCAAAAATCATGTCACGTCCCGGGTTAAGGATTTAAGGGGACAAATGACATGGTGGTTATTTACATAAAATCCAGGCGCGAATCTATAGTTCAGCGCACCGGGAGGCGAGGACATCAGGTATTTAACGATGTAATTCTGCACACCAGCCTTTTCGAACGTCAGGCGAGAAATGTGAAATTCTGCACGCTAATCGTATCGAACGGTCGGGAGAATGTGAGATTCAGGAGATTGAAGATTTTGGGAAGGTCAGGCGAGAAATGTTTAATTCTGCACACTAACCATTTTGAACGTCAGGCGAGAAATGTGAAATTCTGCACACTAATCGTTTCGAACGGCAGGCGAGTAATGTTTAATTCTGCACACTGAGAAGTTAGGGAAAATCAGGCGAGCAATGTTTAATTCTGCACACTAACCATTTCGAACGTCAGGCGAGAAATGTGAAATTCTGCACACTAATCGTTTCGAACGGCAGGCGAGTAATGTTTAATTCTGCACACTGAGGATTTAGGGAAAATCAGGCGAGCAATGTTTAATTCTGCACACTAACCATTTCGAACGTCAGGCGAGAAATGTGAAATTCTGCACACTAATCGTTTCGAACGGCAGGCGAGTAATGTTTAATTCTGCACTCTGAGGATTTAGGGAAAATCAGGCGAGCAATGTTTAATTCTGCACACTAACCGTTTTTTGAACGTCAGGCGAGTAATGTTTAATTCTGCACACTAATCGACCAGGGAAGGTTTAATGAACTGGTTTGTATTGGGGAGGGACCCGTTAGAGCACTTGTTTTGGTTTGCTTAGGTAATCGGATTTACCGTTGCATTATTGTAAAAGACACATGTAATACTTCGCGAAATTCGACTAGTCATACGGTTAAGCGAAACCTATACGAAAATAAGTTAGTAAACACCGTGACGCTTTCTGTGGTCGTTGCCCGTAATCAGCTGTTCCGGCAGCCTGTTTGGATTTAAGGATCTTCGTAGCCGAAGGATTGACACAATAATTCGTAGCGTGATTTAAAGTAAAACTGTTTATTCACTTTATAGCTTTTGATAATATGTAATGCACTATTATAGTGCAGATAGTTACGGTTTATAATAATGGGATGGCGATGAACATAGCATTTATATAGTGGTTATAAGTTATGAGTATGAACATGAAATACAATATATATATATTGTTCAAGAAAAGAGGCATTCTTGCGCCATCTTACAGAGCCGTCAACAACTCGGCAATTAGTGGCTCGGACCGCTGACTCATGTGGAGCAGCGATCAGTACCCCTTCCCTCGATTCCCGACTCTTCCTTCCAGGAAATCGACCGCGTTTTCCTGGATCGAGATCTCAGTTCGAAACACGTACCGTGCTGATCTGTTTATATTTTCGCTCTCTCGCACCTTGCTTGCGCTTTATTCGAAACTGCTTCGAATCTCTACGCTTCGCGACTTTGCTTCGCCAGCTAATAATCGCTACGCTTGAGCTTAATACTAGTTTCTAAGTGTTGCTTGTTTGGTGTAATAACTAGTCAAACGTGTTGTGTAAAATAACTATTAATTTATTGTGTCTGACCTTGTACTATATTCCAATTACCTATAACTGTAAATTAAATCTACAAATTCCAAAATATACGCTTTCGTGCTCTCATAATTGTTTCAAATAAACTCTGTGCTTCGCTAATTGTGTAAGAGCTTTTTTGCGTCGATCCGTTAATAAACTTTCTAACAATATATATATTAATAAGCTAGGATGATTTACGCAATAAGCGTTAATAAGCAATACAAATAGCAATACACAATAGTATGAGCGCAATAAGCGTTGCAATACGAAATAATGTGAAAAAGCACTAAGAATAGCAATACAATATAATATAAGCGCAATAAGCGTTGCAATATGAAATAATATGAAACAATAAGAATAAGAATAATTGATAATGATGATGGTGATACACAGTGGTATTAATGGTAATTATAATCTCTTACAATTCTTGATGATTGAAGATGGGTGAATTTAGTTTAAATAACACTTTGCCGAGCGTGTCCTTTCGGAGCTGGTATTGCGGCGAAAGAGAGCGTGTCCCTTCGATCCTGGTATTTCGGCGAAAGAGGACTTCTGTCTCCGGGCCCTTGTATTTATATGATTTTGCAAGGGGTTGTGGGGTGTACGCGCGGTATGGACTTTGCCCTGCTTATATAATATTTTACGGTATGAAGGGGGGTGCGCAGTATGCACCTTGGGCTAATTATAAACATGTGTCATGATAACTTTTGGGATTTTTGCAGGGATCAAAGGTTGATCTATATTGGGACTCGCAGTTTTTCTACTAGGGTTTTTATACATGTGATTTTGAATTGCTCAACTCCTCGAATGGATTTTGGGTGTTTTATTAGGAAAGGGACGTCGGTGGGTTTGACTGCTTTGGTCATTGAGAGGGTGTGAGACGTGGTCTCGATTTAAGATATTTGTGGGGCGAGGGACTTGTTTAGATTCGACGTAAGAGAGGGATTTGTGCCGCGTTGGGCGAATAAGGGAAGGAGATTTAATGATTGACCGTCTTGAGATGGGGACCGCTAAGGTACACCGCCAAGGCGGCCGAGGTCATTGGTAAAGGGGTAAGAATTGAGGTTTTGGGGAAGATTTGAGTGGAGTTGTAGATTGATTTATAAAGGAGTTGAAGTAACCGCGCTCGAAAAATCGTGGGGCGTCACATGTTCATGGGAAACTAATCAAAGTAATGAATAGTGTAGGAACTACTGTGGATTTTAATAAAATATTATATTCATAATACTTCAGAGATTTCAAATCTTATGTGAAAATATGTTTCACAAAAGTTTGGAAAGTATCGATGGAGATGCATATTCAGCGTACTTTCTTCACTAATGTGACTTACTCGACATTGCAAGCAGTACGCCATAATTTTCTTAACCCTTAACTGGTATACTGTTTTTTTCAAACGTAACTGGTATACTGGGGTCGTGACAGACCCCAAATAAAAAAGGGCACAGAAACTTGTAAAGTCGACACTAGAAGAACCTCTATGAATATTTTGTTCTTAGGTAATATATAAATTAATAGAAACGTAGAAATTTAAAGTATTACTATAAAGTTAATTATAAATTCAGTTTACAAACTTAGACAACCAAAAGTTTCTCAGCGAACTCTGCGTGCCGGGGGTAATGAGTGACCCCAGGATACCAGTTAAGGGTTAAATATCAATGCTACGCTAATTTGAAAAATTTTGTCGATTTACCTTATTTGACAAATTTCAAGAAACTTATGCGAAACAAGATGATTCTCTGTCTATGTAATAACCTTCTCTGGACAACCTCCAAGCCTGTGTATCCCCTTCATTTCTGTCCAAGCCTGTGCACCCCCTTCATTTCTGTCCAAGCCCGTGCGTCCCTTTCATTTTTATCCGAGCCTGTGCGTCTCCTTTATTTCTATCCAAGCCCATGCATCTCCTTCATTTCTACAAATTTTACATAAAAACTCTAATGTAAAAATAGTCTGATGGTATAAAAACAATATATTATTTTGTAAAAACTTGTGTCAAAGAAGACGCTACTCTGTCGAACCTTCTCCGGACAACTTCCAAGTCTATGCGTCCCCTCCGTTTCTATAAGCTTTACATAAATAGTCTATTAAAAAATTTTGGTGCCTTACCTTGTTAATTGAGACAATAATTCGGTGTCCTATGTCGTGTAAAAAGTCGTGACATTTCAGAAATTTTGACAATTTCCTTATTTCACACTTCGCAGGTTATGGTTCTTTAATATTTTTAATACTAGCTAGGTTACGTTTATATCTCTACAGACGTGCTTTCTGCTAGCTGTCACGTGACGATTTGTTACGCGATTGGCCGAACCCGCATCAATATATAGATATACACGCTGCGCGAGAACAGAGTGTATCAAGTTACACCACGATCCAATGAACGACGTGCCTGAGAGACATTTCTCTCCCTTTCACGTTCCCCTCTTGCCTACACTTTACCAGGACGATGCTGAATTTTTAAGAACATGAAAATCGGGAAATCGCCACTTTACAACGAAATATCTCAGCTCATAAGGCACGTAGGAACAAAACGAAGACACTTTTCTTATGTAAATCAAACCCAGACTATCCATTAAGACCATTCAAAATCGAATTGGATCAGCCGTTATTGAGATTCGGAAATATCAGGGTTCAAAATAGCGAGTCGTCGCGTAATAGAGACACTCTGTGCTCGCGCTGCGCATATATACATATATATACTTGGCGCGAGACACTACCGTGTCTCTTGATTTGTAATGATGTATAATTACTGTTTAGTTAGATGTTAAGATCACAAGTAATTTTGTAACATATACGTTTGTTTCATCGACCCCAATCTTCGATGACACAAAGGAGAGTTTTTGAACTTTAATTTTAGTTTAATAGTAGAATAAGTAGATTAAGTAGAATTAAAATAGTTTAGTAATATCTTGTTTGTATTGTTCTTTAGATATTAACACGCGTTCACTGATTCTCTCTCTTATTGTAAAAATCTAGAATATTCCCAAGTATTGCGAATATGAGTATATGACCGACGAGTATCGTCGACGAGATTTTGTAATTGACGAGTATCGTCACCGAGACTTTGGAACCGACTGACTTGCAGACGGGCGCGAGGATTCCGCGGTCGCGGAAACGTAGATAATTGTTAGAGTGGGGAGAGAGAAGCAATGAACGCTTCTTAACATGTTAGATGGCGACACCATTAGTAAAAGTATCTTATGTAAACGTCTTACATCTAGTAATAATGAAATAGAACTTATTTACAGTATAGACACGAAACAATTACTAATCACATTATAATACCGGCGATACAGGATAAATAATGAGGGAGTTACAAATGTATTTACACTATTTACCAGTTTACAATTTACAGACAAAACATTGGCCCCATTGCCCCTTCTGAACAGCTCCTTATTTCGCAGTTATATACCCTACGAACATCTAGAATAAAAGAGTGCCAATAGAGTGATCAACAAAGCACGAAAGGACGATTTAAGGTTCAACCTTTTCTGGTCACTAATTGCACCTTTGCTGTCGTTTTATGGTGTGCTCGCTTCGCCATTGTTTGAAAACGGAATGTCATTTAAGTTTGACCTATCGGAAATGGTGGGAATTTTTGGCCATAAAAATCGATGTTGGAAATTTCTTGTAAAGCTTTTATTATGCTTTGTTCTTAACCTTGTTTCTTCTCATTGGTTGAAAATATGTCCGTCGTTCAGGTATATTAGACCTCAATAGTTTCAATGCTTCATCAGTCGTACAGGAAACACGTTCCAAAACGAAAGCACTGTGCAGTGATAAAAAGTTTGAACTTCTCAAAGTCATCAAAAAGTTTAAAGAATGGCGTCCGCAGCTGCTACGTCTACTTCAAATGAGCAAGACGCGTATAGACAATTGCTTGCTCATGCCATAGATCACGCAACACATCTATTGCGTATTAATAATATTATTGCGATGGCTGTGAATGGACCACCAAGTGCCGTTTCAATTGCGATTGGAGAGGAAATGTATGGGCGCATATCAAGCGCACTGGAGGATATGATTGTCACCGAAGACGAAGAAAATGTCCATATAACTGAAGTAAGCGAAGATGGAGATTCCAGAACTGTGATCGAAGAAAATGAAGTTGACGATTATTCAAATCATGACGATTTGTGTTCGTCTACACAAAAAATGGAAGGCATTTCATGGGACATGAAAAAGAAGGCAGTGGCAGTAGCAAATTTACATCCCAAATGGTTTTGGAAGACCATACAGAAACAAGTATGCAAACAACTGAAGTCTTCCAGTCAGTTGGCAAAATGGAAACATCTTGTGGAGCAAAATGGCAGTGCCAGAGACAAATACCGTGCCATTAGTGAGTGGACATATGGAATGTTTAGTGATGCAAGTGCAGTTAAGCAACAAGTGACAACTTGTATGTTGCGACAATGGGCCTTGCAAGCTGCAAATCAATTTTGGGCGAATAATACAAATTTCACGGCATCGCGTACATGGGTGATGTCTTTTAAACAGCAGCACCGTATCCGCCAAAGAAAAGTAACCCGTTTTGTAAGCAAAGCGGACGTTACATCTTTTGACGACATATTAAATTCGGCCAGAATATTTCAACAGCAAACAAGGCAAATTGTCCCTTTATTTGATCCAGATTATGTGATTAACACTGATCAAACGGGGTGTGAATATAAAGTTCACCCAAAGCGGACCTTATCCTTTCAGGGCGAGAAGGTAACGCAAGTGGCTACAACCAGCTTGAACAAGATGACGCATTCTTACACGGCACAATACGCAATAACATTATCGGGGAAGCTTCTGCCGAAAGTATTTTTATGTCTCCAAGAGTCACATGGTGTTTGCGTGTACGGGTGATTCAAGACGTAAGAAGGCAGGAAGGAGAATTGGGGAACGTATATGTCACCTGCACAAAATCCGGGAAATTGCAAACAGATACGTACCAAAAGTTTTTACTCGAAGTTGTGAAACCGTACGTATTAACAAATAAATTATTATTCATCGTAGATTCATGGAGTGGTCAACAAAATCGAGTTATGAACAGAATGCACCAACTTGCACACTTAAAATAATACCTCCGAAATGTACACCGCTATGTCAACCATGTGACATATATTTTTTCAGACAAGTTAAATATTTAGTTTCGCGATTTCAAAACGCAAGCACTTTGATAGCAGAAAATCGAGAAATTTCTGATAGAGAAAATATTATCAAATTGCATTCTATCATACATAACCAGTTGTCGTCGCCCGTTTTTAAAAAAATGATTCAATATGCATGGTATGCCTCACAATTAACAGCTCCCGCGTATGAAAAGCCAACATTCCGCAATGTTAACGAAGTATGTTTCCCATCGCATCTTGCAATTAAAAAATGTATATGTACAGCGCAGGTGTTTATAGCATGCAGTTGGTGTAGAATTAATTTTTGTTTCCAATGTTTCTATGACAATTGTCATGGAAATAATTGTCGGGATTTAGCGCTACAAGAAGCAGAATTGTAACTCTCAAATTGAAATTATCAAATATGTAAACTTATTGTACAATATACATCATTTTGTAAACTGGCCAATGTTTTGTCTGTAAATTGTAAACTGGTAAATAGTGTAAATACATTTGTAACTCTGTGACGCCCCACGATTTTTCGCGCGCCGTTACTTCACCACTTTCATAAATCAATCTACAACTCCACTCAAATCTTCCCCAAACCTCAATTCTTACCCCTTTACCAATGACCTCGGCCGCCTTGGCGATGTACCTTAGCGGTCCCCATCTCAAGACGGTCAATCATTAAATCTCCTTCCCTTATTCGCCCAACGCGGCACAAATTCCTCTCTTACGTCGAATCTAAACAAGTCCCTCGCCCCACAAATATCTTAAATCGAGACCACGTCTCACACCCTCTAAATGACCAAAGCAGTCACACCCACCGACGTCCCTTTCCTATTAAAACACCCAAAATCCATTCGAGGAGTTGAGCAATTCAAAATCACATGTATAAAAACCCTAGAAGAAAAACTGCGAGGCCCAATATAGACCAACCTATGATCCCTACAAAAACCCCCAAAAGTTAATGCGACGCATGTTCCTAATCAGGTCAAGGTGCGTACTGCGCACCCCCCTTCATACCGTAAAATATTATATAAGCAGGGCAAAGTCCATACCGCGCGTACACCCCACAACCCCTTGCCAAATCATATAAATACAAGGGCCCGGAGACAGAAGTCCTCTTTCGCCGAAATACCAGGATCGAAGGGACACGCTCTCTTTCGCCGCAATACCAGCTCCGAAAGGACACGCTCGGCAAAGTGTTATTTAAACTAAATTCACCCATCTTCAATCATCAAGAATTGTAAGAGATTATAATTACCATTAATACCACTGTGTATCACCATCATCATTATCAATTATTCTTATTCTTATTGTTTCATATTATTTCATATTGCAACGCTTATTGCGCTTATATTATATTGTATTGCTATTCTTAGTGCTTTTTCACATTATTTCGTATTGCAACGCTTATTGCGCTCATACTATTGTGTATTGCTATTTGTATTGCTTATTAACGCTTACTGCGTAAATCATCCTAGCTTATTAATATATATATTGTATTTCATGTTCATTAGGGTGGTCCTTATATGGGTCAAATTTTTTTTTTTGTCAAATTTTTGACGGGGCACAATCTCATTTGATTTTCTACCCTAAGAAACTATTTCAGTAATTTTTTCACAATTTTTTAACAATATTTAGGGGTCGCTACCAAGGTTTGAATTTTAATGAAAAAAATGAAAACACATATTAATCGCTCATTTGTGTTTATTGATATAAAACATTTAGCATGCAAAATTATTGTTTAGATTACAAATTAAGATACATATTAATATTAAAATCATTCATAATCAGGATACAAGGGGTGATTTTTTTGTATCAGGGAATTTCTTCCTGGACTCTTTTACCAACAAAAACAAATATTGCTTTTGCTTTTCATCTGTTGTCATCAGCTTATTATATTCCTCCATTAAAGCAACGCCACGCTCAGCAATATCATTTACTACCCGCATAGAATGGACGATTTTCTTCGCAGCCTCAAGATCAGCGTCATCCTCCCAAGTTTCAACATCTTTATTAAAAAATTGTGATGAGATACCCAGTATCTGGAAAAATCGTAAGGAGTTGCTAGTCACAAAATCTTCAATGCTTTTTCCGGTAATGTGTTTGACATCAATGCTTTTTCTTTTTGGACAATTCTCTACACCTTCGATTTTTAGTGCATCTACCATTTTTTTTCTTATCTTGCACAGAAAGTTCGTCGTCGGAAAAAGCAAAAGACACCAGCTCCTCCGACAAGCACCATAAATGGCCCAGTACCTTTTTCATGGCGACATTGGCCATCGTTTGGTTTATACTTTGAAAGGCTGTAAGGTTTTTAATAATTGTAAGTCGTTTCTCGGTGCTGATCATTTGGCAAGGGCTTGAAACCAGTGTTTTATATACATATATCATGACTGTGAAAATACAAATATCTTTCACAGCTTTCTCTTCCTTTTTCATCAGTTTAAACTGATATTGAAATAGGAAAATCTTGAAGCAATACATAGCTTTCACCATCTATCTAGCACGGTGAAGAACACCAGGCCTCTTAAATAAAATCCCTTTTTGAGGAACTCCTCCCAAGTAAATGATCGTGAGATGTAACAACTTTTTGTTGTCATCTCGAGGTTGATATACTTGAAGTTGTTTCTGAGCGAAAGAAATCCTGTCTGCACGAATATTTTCTACGATGTTTGAGGACGTCGTATCGGAAATTACTGTTTTATAATCGCTTTGGTCAATTTTGCCCCAGTTATTCTTAAATCTTTTAAACAATTGAATATCAGGACTACTAGATGGACCGAGCGATTGAATCACTACAGCTTCTAAAATAATTTCCATTATATGATGTCGACAAGCAAGCCAAAGCATATCTTTTTCCATTTTTTGCTCCAGAAGAACTCAAGTTCCATTTCTCGAGCCGGTGGTTACAGCCGTAGTTTCAAAACATAAACATTTTATTTTACCGCTCAAGCCCCATGAATTTATTGTTTCATAGACAGCTGATGCACACGCTTCGCCTGTTCCACGATCCAATTTTGGAACCGCTAGAAGCTGATCGACCCCATGTCCTAATACCAAAATTGGCAGACGATCAACAGTTTCATGTCCACTAATATCTTCAATTAATTTGCCATCCCAATGAATCGTTAATGGCAAATCAGATTTGAACTCGCTTTTGAGAGACTCTGCTATTGCTTTTCGATTTTTGAAACGCTGTCGAGACTCTACGCGGGACACAACCTCCACGCGTAGGCGTACGAAAGGAGTAGAGGAGGGGGTTGATTAAAGTGAGTCTCTCTGCATGCTATTTCACTTTAAAATAGGCTAATAAACATGCTGGAGTCAATTAGCCGGATTCATAATTGAAGTGCCCATACAACGCTTTTTCTGAAAGTTTGACTGCTGGTAGCGACCTCTAAAACCTTTCAAAAAATTAAATAAAAAAATACTAATTCATATTTTAGGGTAGAGAATCATATGACAAGGTGCCTCGGTAATTTTTCAAAAGTCGAAAAATAAGGACCACCCTAATGTTCATACTCATAACTTATAACCACTATATAAATGCTATGTTCATCGCCAACCTATTATTATAAACCGTAACAATCTGCACAATAATAGTGCATTACATATTATCAAAAGCTATAAAGTGAATAAACAATTTTACTTTAAATCAGCTACGAATTATTGTGTCAATCCTTCGGCTACGAAGATCCCTAAATCCAAACAGGCTGCCGGAACAGCTGATTACGGGCAACGACCGCAGAAAGCGTCACGGTGTTTACTAACTTATTTTCGTATAGGTTTCGGAAGGTGTGCGGAATTACATCGTTTAATACCTGATTTCCTCGCCTCCCGGTGCGCTGAACTATAGATTCGCGCCTGGATTTTATGTAAATAACCACCATGTCATTTGTCCCCTTAAATCCTTAACCCGGGACGTGACAACTCCCTCATTATTTATCCTGTATCGCCGGTATTATAATGTGATTAGTAATTATACATCATTACAAATATATATAACGAGTATTTAATTTTTTTATCGAGATATTAAAAATAAAATTATGGACTTTTGATTAATGACAATACGCGCAATAACAAAAATGTAAGCAAAGGAAAAAAAAACATCATCCACTACAGAGGATTCGAACTCTAGTTTCTTTGGCCGTAATCCGGGATATTTGCACCTGCGCTAAAGCGGCTGTTGAATTGTACTTCACCACAAGCATAGTTAACGGGCTATACTATGACAAAAAATGCATTTTCTGGTTAAATTATTGACAATATGGCAATAACACATAAGACTTTTTTATTCCTTCCATCAAGATCTACCATTTAATGAAGAATAAAATCGATCCAACGACTTCATAATTTTAATGTTTAAATCCATTTTTTATAAAAATGGTTGGCCATTCACAGCTAATATTCTGGAATTTGTTTATACACATCGGCCTCAACATTTTCTGCCTGGTTTCGTTAAAAAATAGCTCGTCCCATTGGCGGCCTCCCCTCGTAAGCCGGCTTCCCTCCTCGTCCAAGGGCGGGACGTGACCGATGTCAATGTAAACACTGTAGGTTGCGGAACGGTTGACAGAGAGGTAACAGGCGGTAAGACGGAGAAAAACGTAGGCGGTTAATTGGGGAGTCGGACCAATCGGCGCCTCCTCAGAATCATCCCTGCGCGGAACGAGGTTTTTCTTAAGGTAGGATTTCCTAGATACGATTTGCCGCGGCGAGCAGACCTCAGGTACCGAGTTAAGGGACCCAGTTGGGTTCGAGCACTTGAAAGGGTCTATTCTAACGGTCTGTATAACTGTTTCAGAAAAACCAGATTGTTTATTCCATATCATATCTCTATGGAAGTGACACCTATGGCTTCCTTACGTTTTTCCGATGAAAATCATACCAAATGTCACGTAAATCGGGCTATTTTTAACGAAATAAGCTTGAAATTATGCAAATGAATCTTCATTATGCTCCGAATTACGTCATTCTTGGTGTTAATTTCATCGGCGAAACATAGAGAATTGATTGGTACCGTTTTCGCAAAGATCTGATGAGAAATGTGGAACTTGGATTTTTCCACTTTTAATGGATTCCAAACCCTTCGAGGGTCGAAAGCCATAAAATTCGGTGCGGCATCACGGGAGGTTGACCTCGCCACGTGGTGCCAGCCGGCATCTCTTTGACAGGCGTCGCTCCAAAATTACCCTGTACAATACAGTATGTGCAGTCTCGAGGACGAAATGAGACGACGATTCGAGGTCTGTGAAGTTGGCTCCCCCAATTGCGAATTTTTATAAAACAATGATGGCATTCGTTTGTCGACATTCGTCCAACAAAAGTTTGGTTTGTCCACCCGTAAATAAAAGATATACCTAAAGAATAAAACTGTAAACAATAAAAATATACATGTTAGATTTGTAGATGTACTGAAGCAGGGTCACAAAAGTATTCCAACGGCATTAATTCCCTATACGTACCTTATTTTATATTAATATTACGTTTTTTCGACGTTTTCACAAGCTGCGCACTAGCTTTTCGGTTATTTTAGCTTCGATAGAATTCCATACTTCTAAAATCTTTTGTTGTAGTATGTATTGGGTTGTTCGGAAAGTCATTTCGTTTTTTTTTTTAGTGAAAATGAAAGACGTTTTTCTTATACTGTATAAATATTTTATTCAATTATATATTGTCCAGTTTGGTCCAATACCTGTTGCCATCTTTCTGGCAGTAGCATGATTCCACGCTCATAAAACTTCTGATCTTTACTGGCAAAACATTGATCCAAGTGATTTTTGACGTCCTCATTTGAAGTAAAGGTTTGGCCGTTTAAAAAATTTTGTAGAGACCGGAACAAGTAATAATCCGATGGTGCCAGATCTGGAGAATATGGTGGGTGTGGTAGTACATCCCATCCAAGCTGTAAAAGCTTTTGGCGAGTTCTCAAACTTGTATGAGGTCTTGCATTATCGTGGTGGAACACTACAGCTTTTCGATTGATCAATTCTGGCCTTTTCTGTTTGAGTATGTCACGTCCCGCGACGTGGAGTCTAATGTTATTTAACCTTTTAAACCATTATTTACTATTTCGTACTCTGAGGTATTGTAATCGCCTCGTATGAAAACATACGGATGTTATGTAACAAATAGCCGATAAGGCGTAATCATAATACCAGAACCACGAAGAATACGCGAATGGCAACGAGAAGGACAGCCAGCTGTGTAGCAGGTAGCTGACCGCACGCACACCGAGGAGGCCCAGCCAACACCAGCTGATGATCGGCATGAGACGGAGGCCCCTTATCAACCAGCGAAGACGACACACAGTGGTCCGAATCGACGAAAACGTGAAAAAAAATCCTTACGCTCACATTTCACCATTTATTATTATGAAGATGGTCATTCCAGGGGTTTTTGGGGTCGCAGAATCTGATTCCGAGGTCAAAATTGTTATTAAATTAAAACTGAGCCCTGTAGGAGGGGGGAAATGTTGATAAAAAAATATTATGTTTTTTTTAACAGTCCTGTTTGATTTAATTACGTTATTTGAACATAATTACGACATCAAATTTTGAAAAATTAACATGGATAGTGTTTTCAAGATAGCAAAACGTATTGAGCGCGCGAAAACTAAAAGGTCAATAATTTGTATAAATTCACACTTCAGATATTGAAAATGCTTTCATTTATCCATAATATGAAATTGTGCATTCATTCGATGTTATTAAAATACATAAAAAGTTATAAATAACTGAAATACGAGATGGTCGTTTTTAATCGCATGTAACATTTTTCGGAATCGAGAGGAATCTTTGAAACTTACATTATTTAATAGTCTATAGTTTAAGGAATGTATGTGCAAAAGGAGAAGTTGCACTTTTTTGCTATTCCCGAGTAATCATCAATGATGTTGGCAGAAATCAGGCCGCTCGCGCAGCACAAGTAAGTGTTTTCGTCCCGGCGATACTTGTGCCGCGCGAGCGGCCTGATTTCTGCCAACATAAGTGATGATTACTCGGGAATAGCAAAAAAGTGCAACTTCTCCTTTTGCACATACATTCCTTAAACTATAGACTATTAAATAATGTAAGTTTCAAAGATTCCTCTCGATTCCGAAAAATGTTACATGCGATTAAAAACGACCATCTCGTATTTCAGTTATTTATAACTTTTTATGTATTTTAATAACATCGAATGAATGCACAATTTCATATTATGGATAAATGCAAGCATTTTCAATATCTGAAGTGTGAATTTATACAAATTATTGACCTTTTAGTTTCCGCGCGCTCAATACGTTTTGCTATCTTAAAAACACTATGCATGTTAATTTTTCCAAATTTGATGTCGTATTTATGTTCAAATAACGTAATTAAATCAAACAGGACTGTTAAAAAAACATAATATTTTTTTATCAACATTTCCCCCCTCCTACAGGGCTCGGTTTTAATTTAATAACAATTTTGACCTCGGAATCAGATTCTGCTACCCCAAAAACCCCTGGAATGACCATCTTCATAATAATAAATGTTGAAATGTGAGCGTAAGGATTTTTTTTCACGTTTTCGTCGATTCGGACCACTGTGCGACACCACCTCTACAAAGCTGTGCCCCTGATCCTCGACAGAAAATTGCCCTTCCGCTATTTTTCGAAGACCCAACCACCCATACTACTATCATGTACCTAACTTCAACCCCTAATACATAAACCGTACGAAAAATATTATAAATAAGCAAAATGTAACTTTAAATAAGAATGAGGAATCTTACTATCGTCGCTGCTGGGAATCTGATAAAATGGAACGTGCTTAATTCGTAAACAAAGCTCAGAATAGAGCGATGGGAAGATTCTTCCTCGAAGTTTCTAGGTGGAAGCTGCGGAATGGGAACTCCCACCTAAGATTTGTCATGTGACAAATCCTAGAGAAGGACTGATCGACAGCCCTATAAAAGGGACTGACCACCCGCAGCGCGAGTGATTATTATAATGTTCAACTTACCAAATAAGTGAAAATTACTGTCCTTTATGCTACGAAAACAAAAATAATTAAAACTTGTGAAAGTGTAAAACAATAGAACAAAGTGGTAATAAAAGTGTGTTAAAAATTACAAAAGTGAGTGAAGTATTCCACCCTTACCTATTCCTTTTAAATTTTGAGCATTGGTCTTGAGGAAAATAAATAATTTACGTAAATGTATATTAACAGTTCACGGTTTGTGTGGATCGAAGGTATTACCTATGAGCAGAACGTTACCCGCGGTTTTACCGAGGATTACGCGTAAAACGTGATCGACGCGACTATTTAACGTATATTGACAGTT
Source organism: Andrena minutula (assembly GCA_929113495.1). NCBI lineage: Eukaryota > Metazoa > Arthropoda > Insecta > Hymenoptera > Andrenidae > Andrena > Andrena minutula. The sequence goes on from OV815993.1 coordinate 24,506,931, forward strand.
CACGGGTTGCGTAGATCAAAGGTATCACCCATGAGCAGAACGTTGACCGCGGTCTTACTAGACATCAAGCGTAGCGCGTGATCAACCCCGGTTTCAAAACAAATATAGAAAAATCACGCTTGCCTTGCCGATGGTGTCACCTAAGAGCAGAACTTTGCCCGTGGTAGCACCTGGAGCGAAAGGTGGAGAGTGATTTATCGTCCAATCAAAAGAAATAAAAAATAATATTTGTTACCAAAAGACCAATACCCAGAAATCATCGCGCTGGGCGGCGAGTTCAGCTGCGGAAGCTAAAGTGGCAGTTTATGAACACTACCCAGTCCCCCGACTGCCAACCGGGTCGCAACAGAAATCAATTTCGGGCAGATCGTTGAAGTGGGACCCTGGGCCTTACCAAGGCTTAATCAGGCGCCCGAGATCGACGGAATATCTGAGGTTCCTATCCCCTGGCGACTTATACCAATTACCAAATAAAAGGTAAACACCATAAAGTTTCATACTAACATATTAACCCACAACCCTCAACTAACCCAGAGCGAAAAATCCCAGGATTTGCTCGAAGCGGATTAATAATATAAAAATTCCTAAAAACGCGGCCCCAAATAGGAAGTAGGGACGTAACAAGTGAATCATTCAATTCGTCCAGTTGATGACAGTACACTTCAGAATTGATCGTTCTGTTGTTCGGTAGAAGCTCATAAAAAACGATTCCCTTGAAATCCCACCTAGCAGACAGCATCACCTTTTTTTGATGAATATCGGCTTTCGAAGTGTTTTGAGCCGGTTCATCTATTTTACTCTATGATCTCTTGCGTTTAACATTGTTGTACACAACCCATTTCTCGTCCCCAGTGATGATTCGCTTCAAAAATGGATCATTTTTTTGGCATTTGAGGAGCAAATCACAGACGTCTATGCGACGGAGCAAATTTCTTTCTGTAAGAACATGTGGAACCCATATGTCGAGTTTTGACATTAAACCAAGGCGTTTCACATGATCATGAACGGTCGAATTCGATAGATTTAATCTCTCAGCGATCTCACGAGTTGTTATTCGGCGGTTTGCATCAATCGATGCCTGTATTTGATCTGCATCAGCTTCAACTGGCCTTCCAGAACGTGGTGCATCTTCAACATCAAAATTGCCGGAACGAAATTTTGCAAACCAGTTTTGGCACTGACGTTCTGTCAATACATCTTCTCCATACACATCCACTAATTTTCTTCTTGCTTGAACAGCATTTTTACCTTTTTTGTAATAAAAAAGTAAAATATGCCGAAAATGCTGCTTTCGACCTTCCATATTTGAAAGGGCACTGAGCAAAAACTATTTTGCAGAAGCAAACAAAAGTTTTCACAACCAAGCCTTGCTATATCAGCTATAACAATATATACTGACAATGCGGCTTCAGTATGAAGTTGGCTGTGGAAAAACACAATGACGCCGTCTGTTGGGAAAAAACGAAATGACTTTCCGAACTACCCAATATTTCGAAGTTATGTCGTATTTTTTTAATGTCCTGTGGATTTCAGCCTACAACTATTCGATGAGGTTAATGTCCAGACATTATGGGGATGTATGACATGTATGTAAGGCCACCGGGATTAGCATTATCACAAATGTGTAGTAAAAAATGTAGGTACTCTACTTCTCTCAACGTTTTGCCAATTCGTACCTTTTCTCGGTCAGTCGAATCTAGGAGTTCAGGAGCACTTGTAGTAAATCTTTCCTGCTGCCGTTTCTTTTTTAATCGCGTAAATGCTTTGCCGCATTGAGAAATTCCATCCTTTGTGTCACGGCACACGTAGAACTGCTCCGAGTGCATGGTATTGAATAACGTACGCCCCATTACCTAAGGGACTTGTAATTCGATGCGACCAGTAAACGTCGACACCCTTTCCCCCTTTACCTTCTGGTTGTAACGCATACGTGATCCCACGCGTAACCATAGGTTTCATTGATCGTGTACACTGTTTGTTCTGCCATGTACATACATTGCAACGTTGACTGGTGCTCTTGCTTTACTTTATTTGCTGTCTACCATGCGATAATACGACATTGGCTCCCAGCATTCTTGATCTCTTTGGGAACATGCTAACTTACCGTACACGTGCTCCCCTCTCAGTGTACATGTACTTTGGGTTTATAATCCTTCGATAACAAACAACGTAGATTGAAACTTACGAGGGAATAACACTCCGCAGTACTATGCTAGGCAATTGTCCGAGTTCATGGGAAGCTCGGTTTTAAACATACGAAGTTTCGATCAAAGTTTCCATCAATCAAGAAAAATATTATGTCGGTGTACAAGTAGGCAATTTCGTCTTTTATCTTTAAATCTTCTTTTTCCACCTTTGTCATTGCATGTAAGCGTCGAATTACTGTTCAATGATCAATCCCTAACGGACCTTCATTTTCAGACAAATTAGATGTTCATTAAATATTATCGAAATAATATAGTAGGGAAGAAGGTGTAAATATGAACCACTTTTGTGTTTCGAGGAAAACACATAATAAAAATGTATCAGTTCCGCACGGTGGTGTTAGAGAACACTAATTATTGTGTTTATTTCAATTTCCGAAATATCTCCGCACTTAACAGAGAAATAAGCATCTGGTCCGTATTACAATCCCGGCCCATATTTCGTATCTTGTCTCCTATAAAATAAAAAAATTCTACTTTATTTACATTTAGAGCCTCTAGAATTCAGAACATAACCGAAATTACGTATGCGCTGACCTAATAATAGAAATACATTAGAAATGAAATATCACATATTTTACTACTTTCTTCTCTCTCGATCTACATTGCTGTAATGTTTCACAGTAGTATAATCGTGAGAACATACGTACAACGTACACATTTTATTGTTATGACATACATAGACAAGTGGTTTAAAATTCGATTGACAAATCGCCACGTGAAGGTGACATTTGGTTATTGTAACCCATGGTCGGACACATATTGTTCAATGAATAAAGATAGTATTATTCGATGAAAATCATAGGCAGTTTATCCATTACAACATGTCATTTACGCTAATATTGCACGCATAAAAGTCGCAATAAAGGTACATTAGGCTATGTATTCACTTAATCATGAGTCAATTTCTCACTAGGGCTCTCACTATCCGGATATCCGGATACTTAGATCCGGATTTCGATTCGGATTTCGAGTTATAACGAGCAATCCGGATACTCGGATATCCGAATAGTAAGAGCCCTACTACCTACTAGGTAGGTACTAGGTATCCGGATTATCTGGAGTATCCGGATTGCTCATTATAACTCGAAATCCGAATCGAAATCCGGATACTCAGATCCGGATATCCGGATAGTGAGAGCCCTAGTATGTACCATTTAACCTGCGCCACCCGCGCGTCCTTGTGGCGCAAAGTATTTTTAGGGGGAAAAGTAGATCAGTTTCGGAGCCTTCGTAGAACGTATGAACGGAGATTTTTAACGTTTCTTGCCGCACGTACACGTACCCGTATAATGGGCTTAAACCAATTCCGCTTCGCTAGTACAAAGTACTTGCACGGAGCCGTCTGTACCACCCATTTAAAGCATCGTGCTTCTCGGTGTGGTAACAGCAGCAGCAGCAGCTACATCACAGACTGCAACAGCAGCTCCTGGTTAATGGCATCGCGGCGATGCTGAAAAGCGGCACATCGATATCTACGTACAGATTGGTCAGTCGCTGACGAAATACTCCTTAAAGAGAGTAACTCGCCATCCACACGAATGTCAATGGGTATTCACGTTAAATTGATAATGACCAGGGTGAGGGTTGTCAAGCAACTGGCACCGTGCTTCATTGCGTTTGAATCCGATTTACTTTTCCTGCTTTCAGTAAATTTCTTTTCGAGAAACGTCTTGATTCAGATTGAATTTCCGTATGTAGATACCAGAAGTAGATATATTTTGTAGAATATTCTACAGCAGGCCCGGTCAGCCCGTGGCTTAGGAGCCGCTCTTTTGAGAGATCACATGAGGTGTTACGCACAGATTTTTATGAAGGTTCGTAGGAAGGTAGAGAATTGAAAAATATTTGACATCTGTTCAGCCGTAAGTGTAGACACCTAACAGTTTACGAGATATTTAAAAGTCGAATTTGCTCGTTCGCATTAAGGGGGGATTGCGTCTTGTTGGGCCGAAAAATACCGTAAACTGGGGGAATATTGACCGGTTTTTAAAACATTTTGTTATATAATGTAAAAATTAACATATTTACATTTGCTTTAAGTATCCTATCATAACATAGCATCTTTTGTGAATGCACTACAAGTGTCAAAATGCATAAAATTTTTGTCCTTTTGCTTCTTTAATACATCTTAAAAAGCAGCCGGTACGGGGTAACATTGGCACATCATAGGGTAATGATCCAATTACTGACACATTAAGCGTTGACACTGACATTATCTTATAATTTTGTACTTATAGACTAAAAGTATATATTCTTCTTGTTATTTATTATTGTTTAATATGTTTACTTGATGAAAAAAATTTGGAGGATCCTAAAACTTTGATTTTTATGTATAAATTCATCAATTTCAAAAATATATTACGAGATCTATTACTGACACCCTTCACATGTATTTGGCGGAATTACTGACACCGCAATTACTGCCAGCAATACTGTTTATCTGTCATTTTAAAGTTACGTCGTGTCATGTACATGAGCAACTACTGCTATGACAGTAATACCAAAATGCTTGAAACACTTGTACCAATCACTATCACCCAATTAATAAGTAAAAAGACGTAATGAATCGTTGAATTGGGATCTTTATTACTTTCTATGATGCTTATATTATTTAAAATATTATATTTTGTTATGTTAATAGCTTAAGGGGGCCGTTTCATTTTTGTTATTGTCCGTCTCACCGGACCTTGAATGTATGCGGACGGTCACACAAGCTAAGTTAAGCGTGTACGTATACGCGTGTAGTAAACAAACCGTTTCAACCGTCTTTCGTCCTGGAATCGGCCAGAAAGAAGTTTTTGCGGGTACAATTACCTTCAGTAAACATCTGTGCAGGGTGGTCTCGTGTGTTTGAACGCTAATAAGCACTGTACATTGAAATAATAATGAATTTATGAATCGAAAACTTACAGAATGAAGCTTCAAGGCTTCTCCGTTGGTGGCGCTAATGGTGTACTGTAGCTACGTAGCACCACCGTGACGTATAAATTTATTATTATTTCAATATACAGTGCTTATTAGCGTTCAAACGCACCAGATCACCCTGCACAGATGTTTACTGAAGGTAACTGTACCCGCAAAAACTTCCTTCTAGCCGATTCCAGGACGAAAGACGGTTGAAACGGTTTGTTTACTACACGCGTATACGTACACGCTTAACTTAGCTAGTGTGAGCGTCCGCACACATTCAAGGCCCTGTGAGACGGCCTCCTTAAATATTACAATTACAGCATTTTCTTTAACTCCTGGTTTTCTCTGTCGCTAGTACGAAAGTCATCGTTTCCATTCTCCTCCTATCCGCTTAGAATTTCTTATCGTTTTATTCAAATTAACGAAGAAAAAATTAAGTACTGCTTTTTGTATCGTATAAATAACAGTTTGAATTGTATGCTAAATTTTTTATGCATCATTTTATAAGATTTATTCGTTATTTTACGCAAAATAGCTAAGTGTGACAGTAATTAGGTAGGTGGGAGTAGTTGGGTCCTTTACCCTATAAATAGCATACACAGGCTAAGTTTTGCTAATCTGAAGTCATTAAGACGTCACATAAATAGAATGAGCAGGTTAAATTTTACTAATCTGAAGTCAGTAAGATAAGTTATTAATAATACAATATATAACATAACATAGTCAGCTATAATAAAATTTCGATCTCGAATACGAACTTATATATTCATGCGTATAACTGCCAATGTAACCCCGGCGTATGCCAATGTTCCCCCAGTTTACGGTAGGTAATTATCTGTGAATTTTTTAGTACAAAAACCGCGCAACAAATTAATTTGAGGTTTGGCAGGCTGTTTTATTGTATCTTCAGCTATTGTTCTAAATTTTTGTGTGGCAGTGGACGAAAAAACGTGGCAGATACAGAGTTTTGACTGATTGTGAGAGCGTTGAAAAAAATGAGGCGGTCCTGGCGTCGATGGAAAGTACTGTAAGGATTATTTGAAACACAAAAACGAAAAAGGATTCTTAATCTCTATGAATGTGGCTATCTGTTGTAGTAGATTTATTGCTGTATCTGTTACCGTTCCTTTTTTATTACCAGACTGTGGCGCAGCCGTAAAGGAGGGTAATGTGTTTGACTGTCATGTTTGTATCCATCAGAATTCCTTTATGTTCCCTGCTAGAGCTTCAACGGCTGGACCGATTTGACAAATCAGGTAGCATTAGATTCGTCTTAACAGTCCGGGTAACATAGGCTATATAGAATTAAAATCGAGCTCGACCCACGCGTGCAACTACATAAAATTTACGCATGTGAACGACGAAGCGAAATAAAGTATCATGTTTTTTTCAATTGATTATTATTTTAAAACATACTCGCAGTCGGGTTTTTTTAATTAAATAATTTGATTGTTTAAAGAAGTTTTCTTGAGTTTTTGAGCGAAATCTTTTTCAGATTCAAATCAGGACGAATCTTTTTTTATTTTCCTTAATGAATGTTAAATATTTCGTAAACTACTATTAGGTGTGTAACTTCACCCACTGTGGCTGAGTCTGATCACACTCATGACGTTATAAGAACCACGGCAAAAGAAGACAAGAAAATTATTGCAGAAGTTTGAATTAAGAAAACTCTTTGACTTAATCAACAGAAAAATCATGAAAGAACTGCCCCCAAAGCGGTAAGAGTGCTTACCATAATCTTTTTCTCTAGTTCTCCATTAATTGGAAAATAGCACAAATTATTATGCTACTTAAGCCTAAAAAAGAACTCCATCTGCCATCATCCTACAGACCCTACAATGTCACAACTACTAGAGAGAATAATCCTAGCCAGAATGAAAAAGATAATTTCGGAAAAAGATTTAATCCCGCCACATCCATTTGATTTTAGAAACAAGTGTGCTGCAATAGAATAAATCCACAGATTGCCAAACAAAATTGCACTCGCCTTTGGGCAAAAAAAATACTGCACCGCCCTTTTTTTAGACATAGAAAAAGCGTTTGATAAAGTGTGGCATGAAAGTGTTTTGCATAAAATTAAACAAAAATTTCCCGCATTCTATTATCAGCTTCTCAAGTCATATCTTGAAGACAGAACATTCTTTGTTAAAATGCAGGACTTCATTTTGGACATACAGGGTGTCCCAAAAATGGGTGTTTTCTTAAAGGGGGTGATTCTGGGGGTGATTGCAAACAACTTTTTCCTTTGCGAAAATGCTCTGCGATGTTTCGTTAACGAGATATTAATAAAAAGCACCGACCAATCACAGCGCGAGTCTGACGGCCGAGTTCCCGCGCTAGCGTGGCTACGAGCCGCGCTGCGACTGCGAGCAAGCAACTCTGCATGCATCGAAGAAACTTGCGTAGAATGACAAATGAAAAAGACGTAACAAATAAAATCGAACATGTTGTCATGGTTTTTTCGTCATTTAAAGTGAATAATGAATAAAGGATAAATGGATGAAAATCACGTGTAACGTAAAAAGACGAATACGCAGTTTTTTTTTTAGAAGATTCGAAAATAATAATTATTTGAAGTGGGAGGATAAGGAATACGTAAATTTCCTTGTGTTAATAACGTAGCCACGAAAAGGTAATGTAACAGGAAATTAACGAAATGTGATAGTCGTTCGTTATTGTGATAAAAATCCGTAATTCTATAACGGTCAGCAATGTTGGTGGTAACGAATAAGTCTGTTTAAAAAGCCCGAATAAATGTTATCGTACGGGAATTTAGAGAATTATCGCCGGAAATAAGCCATCGCTTGCGTTAAATTTAAAAATGAATTATCACTAATAAAGTAACTAAAACTCACCCTTGTTGGAAATTCACCTGCAGCTTGAAAATCTGTGTCACAGGGTCACCGAACCGATCCTGGTCATCGATGGACGTGCTCCGTGCACAGCTGGTCCCAGGTATCCTTACATTCCCACTACCCAAAGTTAAGGGTCGCAATGTCAGGTGCGTCCAGGTCAACGTACCGAATATTTACTTCACTGCACGGCTACTAACACTGATCACTTTATTTGCTTTTCAAGAGCGTGTTGTTCCTACGTTTTAAAAATTGGTGGCCCCGAAAGGGGCCGATTGATATTAGTTTAAAAATTGCTCCACAAGGCGATCGTCATTGTCCACGCATGCCTCGGCTCGGAGAATTACTTGTCGCTGGACGTCCTGTAGTGTTTGCGGCGTTATGTTGGCCACCGCCGCGTGGATAAGTGCAATTGCCTCTTCAGGAGTGTCCACCGGCTGACGATACACCTCATTCTGAAATGATTGTTGTACAACAAATACAAAACGTAAGTAAAAAAAAAGAATACCTATCTACAACAGGAATAAGTAAAGAGTAACAGCAATAATCAAATTACCTTCAGGTAGCCCCAGAAGAAAAAATCCAGCGGATTCATATCCGGTGACCGTGGGGGCCACGCAACGTGGGCCTCTCGCCCGCCGCGGCCGATCCATCTGTCCTGAAAGGTTTCACCTAAATAAGCGCGGACATTATCGGCGTAATGTGGCCCAGCTCCGTCATGCTGGTAGTACATGTTCTGTCGGATCTCATATGGAATATCGTCCATAAGATCCGGCAGAACATGTTCTAAAAAACATTTATACGCTGGGCCGTCTAGCCTGTCTGGCAGAATGTACGGCCCAACGATAAATTCGCCACAAATGCCGGCCCATAGGTTGATCGACTAACGGACTTGTGCTGCACATGGACGAAGCGCTAGGGGATTTTCGTCGCTCCACACATGTATATTGTGGGAATTGAAGCAACCCTCTCTGTTGAAAATTGCTTCATCCGTCCACAATATGTATTTGGTGAACGACGGATTCCTTAGCACTTCTCCCAACAGCCACCTGGAATATTGAATCCGCAGGACGTAATCACCGGCGTGCAAATGTTGCACCCGTACATATTTGTACGGATGCAACCTGCGATCCGTGAGGATTCGGTGTATCGTCGTCCTGCTGACACTAGAACAAAATGCAAGAACATCCACTATTAGATAACATTTTTTTCTTAATTAATAATTGCTGCAGTTATTTTGAACTGTGTAACGTTCCGCTACGAACCGCCCTACATTTTTTCTATACTTCTTATAATAATTATTAATTTCATCATTTATTCTACTTCTTATGTTAACTAGCACTAAGTATATTGTAAATATTCGCGAACGACTTCCATACTGCAACGAAACTAGTAACGCGCAACGCCTGCGCATACCCGCGTATTCAAACAAGCAGACACAGTGCCGCGCGTAAGGACGCATGCACACACCGTACGGCTAACCGGACGCCGAATAAACTAAGCGTAGTCCGCGAGTGCGCGAACCGGATGCTAATTATCATTGGCGCGTAATATTCGCACAGTCAGCGATTCGCGGGCTGAGTACGCCGAACTGGTATAAATACCGGGTCGCCGACAGCAGTAAGCAGACTTGGTTCTGCCACCGAACCTACACGACTGAGGTCGCTTTAACTAGCCCCTCAGTCTCGCTAGAAGTATTCTTTAAACTTCCTTATCCTTCCGAGGTCGCTTTCGCTAGCCCCTCACACCGTTCCGAGGTCGCTTTAACTAGCCCCTCACACCGTTCCGAGGCTGCTTTAACTAGCCCCTCAATCCTTCGAGGTCGCTTTCGCTAGCCCCTCAAAATCCTTCGAGGCCGCTTTCGCTAGCCCCTCAAACATCCTTCACGTGTCACTTTTCACTAACCCTTCTACCTCTAAAGCGTGGGCCAGCTAATAGGCACCAGAAGAAATCCTTCCACTATATCATCGACCTAGCGTCGCAATCAAACTCACTAACTCGACCAAGCGTCGCTCTCTGTATCTCGGACTTAGGTCGTAACCAAATCGAATTCACATACTAAATCGACCAAGCGTCACGCTCTGTATCATCGACTTAGCGTCTTAATCAAATTCAATTACTAAATCGACAAATAGTCAATCTCTAATTACCGACCTAGGATTAAGTCCTAACTATTAAGCGAACAATACGTCGTTACGTATCTTATATTAATTAATTATAATTATTCATACGACTTCGTGTCGCAACTTATTTTTGAATAAACCTTGTTATTATTTACTAAAAGAAGGACTCTTGGATCGTGAAATTCATTTCTTAATCGCACGTCACCCGAACCTATCCCACAAATTCACGGATAACCGCTCTATTCGTGGATAACCTGTAAGGAACGGCAACGTCTCGTTCGAGAACGTTACAACTGTCACTTACTCTAGGCGACGGCTCAAGACGCGCACACTGATGGTTGGGTCGGCTTCAACGGCATCGAGGATTCGCTCGATGGTGCCCAGATTTCGCGCTGTTGCGGGTCTGCCCACCTCGCTGCCTCGCGGCATCATGGACCTCGTCGAGTATAGCCGCGACGCTATCCGGCGAAATGTATCCTTGCTTGGAGTTTCTATGTCAAGATATTCTAGCGCAAATGCTCGCGCAGCAGCACTTGCGTCCCCGTTGTTCCGGGTGTACACCCAGATCATCCTGAAGTATTCTTGGGCCGTGTACATTTCTGTGACGCGATTGCTAGCTGACTGACAGCATTTTTCCAAGCAACTTCCGCTACCCCCAAGTAGCTTCTCTGGTTCCATTATGAGTTAACTCCCACCGGGGCAAGAGGCTTTAGGTAAAAAGAAGCCAGCACATTTTCGGAACACGTGTATTGCAGAAGTGCAACGGACACTTTCACCAAAGCCCGCGCTCCGTCCTTCTACTGCCAATGTACCCATTGCTTCGAGATAGAAAACAGACACCACGTGTATCGGTTCGAAAGGGTCCGAAGAGAAGAGACAGTCTTCGAGTTACTATAAAGAAGAAAATGCACACCATTCCTGTTTCCCCTTTCCGACACCCTGAGTTCACGACTGCTACGAGGCGGAACCAATTAAGTCATAAATTATCCGAAACTGTAGGAAACCGTTCTCTACCGCCGACTCGCCGGACAATAAACCGCGAAATGCTCTGGCTGATCATATAGCCTGATTAATTTTGAAGAACTAGAAATTACAGAGTATTACCCAACATCAATACGCCTCGCGGAAAGACACAGGAAGAGAAGGGGTGGTCTACTGACTGCGCATAGTCCCGCCTGCTTCGCCCTACCTTCAAATTAAAGACGAATCCCTTATCTCTCGAGTATAAACACGCGCTCGAATTTCAAAACAAAAGCACGCGTCGACGTATCCGGTGCGAGGGAAGGTAGGCTCGAAATTCGATTGGTCCCAAACTAACCAATCGGGCCTGCTTATCACTCGTGTCTAAACACGCGCTCGAATTTCAAAACAAAAACACGCGTCGACGTATCCGGTGCGAGGGAAGGTAGGCTTGAAATTCGATTGATCCCAAACTAACCAATCGGACTTCAAGCCCACTGTCTCTCGCACCGAATACGTCGACGCGTGCTTTTGTTTTGAAATTCGTCCATCGATGACCAGGATCGGTTCGGTGACCCTGTGACACAGATTTTCAAGCTGCAGGTGAATTTCCAACAAGGGTGAGTTTTAGTTACTTTATTAGTGATAATTCATTTTTAAATTTAACGCAAGCGATGGCTTATTTCCGGCGATAATTCTCTAAATTCCCGTACGATAACATTTATTCGGGCTTTTTAAACAGACTTATTCGTTACCACCAACATTGCTGACCGTTATAGAATTACGGATTTTTATCACAATAACGAACGACTATCACATTTCGTTAATTTCCTGTTACATTACCTTTTCGTGGCTACGTTATTAACACAAGGAAATTTACGTATTCCTTATCCTCCCACTTCAAATAATTATTATTTTCGAATCTTCTAAAAAAAAAACTGCGTATTCGTCTTTTTACGTTACACGTGATTTTCATCCATTTATCCTTTATTCATTATTCACTTTAAATGACGAACAAACCATGACAACATGTTCGATTTTATTTGTTACGTCTTTTTCATTTGTCATTCTACGCAAGTTTCTTCGATGCATGCAGAGTTGCTTGCTCGCAGTCGCAGCGCGGCTCGTAGCCACGCTAGCGCGGGAACTCGGCCGTCAGACTCGCGCTGTGATTGGTCGGTGCTTTTTATTAATATCTCGTTAACGAAACATCGCAGAGCATTTTCGCAAAGGAAAAAGTTGTTTGCAATCACCCCCAGAATCACCCCCTTTAAGGAAACGCAGCATTGTATATATGTATATGTATATATTTCTGAGGCAGAATTTACACGCTCTCGCACGCACGTTTAAATCCGCCGATCTGCTGTCGCGCGGATTTAAACGTGCGTGCGAGAGCGTGTCAATACTCCGTCCGGTAAGACGGTGACATACGTCACACGTTTTTGCATGGATTCGAGCGGTGCGCGCTCTTCCAGGAATCCGTTAGTCGCTTCCAAGAACACGTACGACAACAACACGCTCCCGCACGCACAATTTTATAACGGCTTTTGTCGCCCTGCGACTCACGAGCAACGGTTTTAAGGAACCTTTTAAAACGGCCCTTCGAGCCTTGGCGCCCTGCGCCCCTGTACATAGCTTGTACATATTTCTGTTCCGTGTAATTGCATGTCTGTGCGTCGTGTGTGGCTGCTCTGTACGTCGGTGGAGTGTTCGTCCGTTTTTATAACGACGCCCACATACGGCCAAAGAAACGTGCCGTCCCAACTATTGGTGGACTGATTCATCACCTGTGGAGCGCATACCTTCTCTGGCCTTTACCAGTGGCAATCCACCCCACCTTCCTAAGGCCTTCGATTAAACAGGCTATAAGGCACGTGTGTCATTTTATCCTTTCGCAAATAATGTTTCGGACAGTGTTCATATGATTGTAGCGAGATGAGAAGGGGCATGATGGGGTACCTCTTATTTTCATTACCCCATCATGCCCCTCACAAACCTAGAAATAAAAATCAAAGTTTCTCATTGTCCCAGGATGGTTAGAAACTACAAACGAAAGACGGACCGAGGAAAATGATACTTCTTTTCTATTAAATAGTCCAAAAGAACTGATTCCCGTCCCAATCACAAAGCAAAAGACTCGAATGTCGAGAAAACTGGAAACACCGCAATTATAACATCCTCATTTCTCCTGTGCTGATGTAGGAGACGAGGACGATGAAGTCATACATATGTGCCGCCTCTGTCAACCCAATAAATAATTAATTTATATACATTTACTTTATTTATATTGTTTTTTAATTGGTACCCCATCATGCCCCACCCGTGGGGCAAGACGGGCAGATAGGACTTTTTCTGAATTTTTTTTATTTATTCCATTAAAACCTGTAAAGATTAGGTTGATTCATAGTTAAACTGAAAGACTTATTACCAAAGAATGGCTCAGACATAAAATTAATTAGTTGATTATGAAAACCTGTGTATTATTCATCATCAAACCTTAACTACCCCGTCTTGCCCCACCTTCCCCTATTAATTTGTTTTTCTATTTTTTAACTCAATCGTGATAAAAAATTGGAAACTGGTTTTTGGTACTTTATTAGCGGTTTAAGTCACACGCTGGGGAAACGTTCGGGTTTCAAGTTATTATTTCTGCACTTTCCATTGTCACGTCCCGGGTGGAGGTCTTTGGGGACAATGACATGGGGTTTATAAATGATGCTCAGGCGAGGATCTTAAATCCTGCACGCTGAGGGCAGAAGGGACTCAGGCGAAGATCTTGAATCCTACACACTGAGGGTAAGAAGGATCTCAGGCGAGGATCTTGAATCCTACACACTGAGGGTAAGGAGGATCTCAGGCGAGGATCTTGAATTCTACACACTGAGGGCAGAAGGGACTCAGGCGAGGATCTTGAATCCTACACACTGGGGTAAGAAGGATTGTAGGCGAGGATCTGTAATCCTACACTCAAATCGGAGATGTATTTTAGGCGAGGATCTGTAATCCTACACTCTAATCGACCACGGAAGGTTTAATATGGTACTTTCCGTGGGGACACCCGTTAGAGCACTTGTTGTGATTTGGCCTGATAATCGGATTTACCGTTGCATTGAGGTAAAAGACACTCGTAATGATTCCGCGAAATCTGTTAGTCATATGGTTGTACGCCAGCCATGCAAAAGTAAGTTTGTAAACAACGTAATACATTCCGCGGTCGTTGCCCGGAATCAGCTGTTGCGGCAGTTCGTGTGGATTTAGGGATCTTCGCAGCCGAAGGATTAACACAATGACTCGAAACGTCTTTTAAGCAAAGCGGTTTATTAGTTTTAACCAGGGCTTGTTCGCACTATTTATGAAAGTGCTTTGTTGAACATAGAATGCGTTTAGACATTAAACATTGACACAGAACATTTATATAGATGGTTATCAATATATAAAATGTGATTATGAGCGTGACATACAGTATATGTTTTAAGATAGAATGATATAAGCAGTAAGCATTGATAAGAACATGAAATATGATTGCGATGAGCGTTAATAATACAATATAATAAAGCAATAAGCGTAAGCAATTAGAATAGCAATACAAAATAATATGAATAGCAATTAGAATAGCAATACAAAATAATATGAAAGCAATTAGAATAGTAATACAAAATAATAGGTGAATGCAATACGCGTAGAAATGCAAAATAATATGAATGGAGATGATACGCAGTATTTTAAATGGTAATATAAATTCTTACGGTAGTTGCCGTTGAACACTGAATTTAAAGTTTTAAGCGGTGACAATTTCTTGAAGTTATACGTTGTATAACTTTGATAAATTTCCGTAAAACGAGAACGAGCTCTCGCGGTTCCTCGTATTTATACTAATTACAATCTTTTCGGCTTGAAGGGGGGTGCGCAGTACGCACCTTGACATATTTACGCATATGTGTCGCAGTAACATTTCCGGGGTTTTTGTAAGGGCCAAAGGTTGGTCTATATTTGGACTCGCATTTTCGGCACGTACGCCAAATAATCCTCGCGATTATCCTTCCGGGGTTTTTATACATGTGATTTGGAAATGCTCAACTCCTCGAATGGGTTTTGGGTGTTTTAATAGGAAAGGGGTGATAATGGATTTGACTTCTTTGGTCATTTAGTGGGCTTGAGACGTGGTCTCGATTTAAGAGATATAAGGGGCGAGGGACTTGTTTAGATTCGATAGGAGGGAAGAGTTTGTGCCGCGTTGGGCGAATAGGTGGGGGAGATTTAATAGTTGACCGTCTTGAGATGGGGACCGCTAAGGTACATCGCCAAGGCGGTCGAGGTGATGGAAAAGAGGTAAGAATTGAGGTTTGGGGAGATTTGAGTGGAGTTGTAGAATGGTTTATGAGTGAATGTTATTTTAACTGCGCGCGAAATTTTGTGGGACGTCACACCATAGTATGTATTTATCAATTTTTTTTAGTTTTATTGAAATTTTTGACGTTATTTTTTTAAATAACCTCAAACTTTGTTATGAGTTGTATATTAACTCAAATTTTTATGAACGTGCTTAATAATATTCAGCATTTTCAACGCGAAAAATGGAATGTTGCATTTTCACCCTATTTCTTGGGATTCAGGCCCACTGTACGATATAGAATACAAGTGATTACTCCATTATTAGCAACTATTGTCAAATCTTGTTTTCGCAGTTGCAAGGACAAATATATATTGATTATACAAGTTCGCGTAAGGTAACTAAAAAGTCGAAAAATACTGATATTTTTTCAATGGGTTTCTTATAGAAAAATAAATGTATATAACGAATTATTTGCTATTATTTTGCAGAATCGATACTAACTATTTCTGACCCCTTTAACTTTACTTTAACAAACATTGAAAGAAATCACTTAAAATTTTGCATAAAACAACAAATTTGACATGTGTTTACACGCAGATCAGATGTAGCCGTCATGATATTTTTACCTTTTTCTACAAGAGCTCATATTATTAGTTTACAAGAAATATATAAAAAAAAAACATAATTCCATAAGTTATGAATTCTGACTTCTTTCCTTATTTCTGGATAATCGGTCCGAATGTGAGATGGATTGCAGAGCGGCTAGAGTCGCTAGACTGCTTCTGGAGCAGTAGAGCGGCAGCCGCTGTGCGACTAGGAGATTCTGCTGTTACGACGGAAAACAGACACTCGTGGCATTGTGTTGTGTCTCGAGTAGCCTAGGCTGCTCATGAACCAAACGCGCATAGGCTATAGCAATCCTGGCGCGGCCGCTGCAGTCGCAGCCACCCATAGGAGTTGGGATGAATGCTTTTCCATTGTACCAGTCATTGCGCCAGCGGCTGTAGCCGCCGCGCCGGTCGCAGTCGCTGGCGGCTGTAGCCGCTGATTGGAACGGCCACCTTTAGGACCCCGCTGCCAGCCCCGTTCGTTGAGCTGCTAACGAGTAGATACTGTAATGCGGTCAATATAATTATACGTATGTATGTATTTATTAATATTGACCAAAGATATAGTTATTATTCATTTAATATTGTTTTCATTACAAGATGATAAAATAGTCAAAGAAATACGCAAATTTAATATATGTACTATTCCCACAACCAAAGTATTAATAGCTGGACAATCATATAAAGTTATGAATGCTATATTTCATAGTGGTTCATGTATTGAGGATGGCCATTACACCAGTATATGTAAAGAAGAAGGAATGACTAGTAGTTGGATTGAAGCTGATGACGTGCAAATTAAAAAAAGGCAATGGCCCAAAGGGGCTAAACATCTTTATATTTTGTTCTTACAAAAAATTGATAATAAATCAAAATAAGCCAACAAAAATTACCACGCTATGAAATAGCTGAAAGAAGAATGTTGCCATTTGGGCTCCATATCAATCATCAATCAAACAATCAAAACTACACAGTACGATATTGTCGTAAATTAATATATCAGTAAACACTACAAAATGTGTGAAATCCCCACAAAATTACCTTTTCACAAAAAGGTACAAAAAGAGCGCCAAGTATGTAATCCCATAAAAAAATATCCCATTTAAAAACATTTTCGTAAATTAATATCCCATCAAAAAGAATCCCATTTAAAACATTTTCGTAAATTTCCCATCAAAAAGAATCCCATTTAAAAACATTGTCGTAAATTAATATAATATACAGGGTGTAAACAGTATACGTAGCAATATTTTAGGGGGTGGTAGGGGAGGTCCAATGGAACATAAAAGTCCTATGACATAATGTCCGATCTGTCTCCATTTTACAGTAATATTGCCTCAAAGTTAACATGTCTATATGCTAAACTAATAATCGCAAGATTCCATAATTTTGCACATACATTGGAGACCACCAGTAGAGTAAAATGGTCTGAATACATTTTGTTGTATCTCGTATAGTTTCGCTGTTATAAAGGTTTAAACATCGGAGATGTTTGTGGAAAAGATCGTCGCTACACGCACACAGATGAGCCGTAGCACAAAGACCGCCCGTTGTGAGCTGTTCAAGATGACCCAGTAAGCAAGTAACTACGGGCCCCTTACAGTAGCGGTCCCATTGAGGATCTGTTTGGAGTAGCGGAGGCACTTAGGGTCGTCAGCTAGAAAATAAGAAACAAGTGAACGAAAACTCTACACGTGTTCTTAGGCCAGGCGTGCAGTGGTGGCAATTTGTTGCATGACAGTTTTGATGCTTATGAAGAATGCATTGATTTACATGGAAGTAAATTCCTTTGACGACGTGACTGCAAAACGTGTTGTTTTTTTTTTCAGAAAGTGATAAAACTGTTTCTTTCCTTTTAGTGTGACTAAACTGTCACGCAACAAGCTGCTGTCAATGCGTGGCTACTCTGACCTGAATGTGCTTTTCTTTTGAAAATCGAACGCGTGTTTATACTCGAGAGATAAGGGATCTGTCTTGCATTTGACGGTAGGGTGAAGCAGGCGGGACTACGCGCAGTCAGCGGACTACCCCTTCTCTTCCTGTGTCTCTTCGCGAGGCGTATTGATGTTGGATAATACTCTTTAATTTCTAGTTCTCCAAAATTAATCAGGCTGGTAGAGAACGATTTACTACAGTTTTGGGTAATTTGTGGCTTAACTGGTTCCGCCTCGTAGCAAACGTGAACTTAGGGCATCGGGAAACGGAAACAGGATTGGTATGCCTTTTCTCCTTTTGTAACAATTCGAGGACTTTTCTGTTTCTCGTCTCTTCGGACCCTTTCGAACCGAAACACGTGGTGTCTGCTGTCTATCTCTAAGCAATGGGTACATTGGCAGTAAAAGAAGGGAGCGCGGGCTTTTGTGAAAGTGTAGGATGGTTCGTTCGTTGCACTTCTGCAACGCACATGTGCCTCGAAAATGTGCTTGCTTCTTTTTACCTAAAGCATCTTGTCCTGGTGGGAGTTAACTCATAATGGAACGAGAAAAACTACTTGGAGTAGAGGAACTTGCTTGGAAAAATCCTGTCAGTTTGCAATCGCGTCAGAGAAGTGTTTTCTACACAAGTGTATTACGCGTTGTTCCGAGCATAAACCTAGAACAACGGAGACGCAATTACTGCTGTACGAGCATTTGGGCAGCTATATCCGCAGCACCGGACGCCAAGTGAAAATTCATTTTCACCAATTTTTATAAGGTACGAACGCGTTCCATGAAAAATAAATTAAGTGATCAGTGTTAGTAAGAGTGCAGTGAAGTGAATATTCGTTATCTACATTAACCCAATCGCACTTGACGTTGCGACCCTTTTACTTTGGTTAGTGTCGCGTACCTGGGACCAGCTGTGCACTGGACGCATCCGTCGCTGATCAGCATCAGTTCAATGACCTAGTGACGCAGGTTTTCAAGCTGCAGGTTAATTTCCGAAAGAGTGAGTTTTAGTTACTTTATTGGTGATTATTAGTTATTAAATTTAACGCAGGCTATGGCTTATTTCCGGCGATATTTATCTAAATTTCCGTACCTAAATTTTGTCTTCGGGGGTTTTAAACAGACTTATTCATCATCAGCAACAATGTTGGCCGTTATTAAACTACGGATTCTTATCACAATAACGAACTACGATCACGTTTTGTTTATTTCCTGTTACATTACTTTTTCATTTAAGCGATATTTGAAAACGAAATCTACGTATTTCTTGTCCTCTCACTTCAAATAATTATTATTTTCGATTCTGTTTTAAAAAAAATGTGTATTCACTTTTTTACGTTTGACATGATTTGCCTCGATTTATCTTTTACTCGTAATTCACTTTAAATGACAACCAAACGATGACGAAAGGTATCGATTGCCGTCGTTTTCGCAGAGATCTGATGAGAAATGCGGAGCTGAAAGAGTTTGGTTCTTAATAGGTATTCAAACCCCTTCAAGGGTCGGAAGCCATAAACTTGCGGTGAAGCATCATGGTGTGTGTTGTCTTCGCTACGGGATATGATGCAGCATCTCCTTGAGTCGAGTCGCTGGAGGATCACTCTTAAAAGTCTTTCCTTCCGAAAAACACACCACTTTGGGAATTACATGAAAGATCAGAAGTCAACACCCTGTTTCAATGTGTTGGTCTCACCAATATACGCGAGCTACTACCCGTTTCAAACGTATGGTGCAAACTTTAGGGCATTATTACTGTAAAATGGAGACAGATCGGACATTACGTTATAGGACTTTTATGTTCCATTGGACCTCCCCTACCACCCCCTAAAATATTGCTACGTATACTGTTTACACCCTGTATATGTAGGATCACGGAAAAAAGGGAAGTCGCCTAACCGGGACTCGAACCCGCGATCTCTAGGTTTGCGCGCTGGCCCGCCGCCTTAGCCACCTCGGCTACCGCCGACTCCCCCAGATGTCGTTGTTCCGTGCCCTCTCTTATGGTGGGGGTTCCTGATTCCACACTCGCCACACTGGCCAGCGCGCAAATCCAGAGATCGCGGGTTCGAGTCCCGGTTAGGCGACTTCCCTTTTTTCCGTGATCCTACATATTTTTATACAAATAAATATTTTACTACGAATAAATATTTTATTCAAAATACTTGGCGCTGCGCAACCGAAAAAATGTTAATTGCTAAGTACAAATACATTACATATTACAACAAATACATAGACGTATTAGAAACGCAGTTAGATTTATTCTACATATAATATCATACGTAGCACATGCACGTAAACACACACGCGCGCGCGCACGCGCCCACACTCACACACACACACAAGAAAGAAAGAAAAAGAGTAATGCATTTTATTCATGTTTATTCAGTTTAGCAACACCAATTTCGGGCGCAGCGCCAAGTATTTTGAATAAAATATTTATTCGTATTAAAATATTTATTTGTATAAAAATATATCTGCTTAATATTATTTAATACATTTTTCCTTTGTAAAAATGGCCATTGTTATAATTGGTGTCAATTTTGAATATTATTAATTTTGTAAAGCTATTAATTTAAGACAATGTTTTTAATTGGCGCAATTGTTGTATATCATTACTTTCGTAAAGTTAAATATAGCACATTAAGGGGGTAGACACGTCACGTGACACGGGCGATGCACCGCGCTGTAATACCGACAATCTAACCTGAAACATGGGTTTGAAATTTTTCCTTTTTCGTTCTTATATGAGCAGATTTTGGGCTGGGCGAGGTCTCATTCGAAAGAGGAAGGTTCAATGCGGAGCGCTGGGATAACCGTTTGAGTCACAAAACTCTTTTAATGACCTAAAAATACTTAAGGACGTAAACACGCCACGTGACATGGGTAATGCAGCGCGCTGTATACCGACACAATCTGGCCCGAAACATGGGTCTGGGCGGGCATGTTGTTTGTCCTTATATGATCAGATTTCGGGCTGAGTGACGTCTCATTCGAAAGAGGAAGCTTCAATGCAGACCGCTCTGGTCATCGTTTGAGTCACAAAACTCTTTTAGTGACCTAAAAATACTTGGATTCTTGCGGGTGTATTTTCTCGACTTTTGCTCTACTTTGATCACTCATATTATTACATATCAACACAATCTCGTCGAATCATGACCAGAGCGGTCTGCATTGAAGCTTCCTCTTTCGAATGAGACGTCACTCAGCCCGAAATCTGATCATATAAGGACAAACAACATGCCCGCCCAGACCCATGTTTCGGGCCAGATTGTGTCGGTATACAGCGCGCTGCATTACCCGTGTCTACCCCCTTAAGGAATGTATATTTATATATATATATTATATTAATTTACGACAATGTTTTTAAATGGGATTCTTTTTGATGGGATATTAATATACGAAAATGTTTTTAAATGGGATTCTTTTTGATGGGATATTAATTTACGAAAATGTTTTTAAATGGGATTTTTTTTGATGGGTTTATATACTAGGCGCTCTTTTTTTACCTTTTTGTGAAAAGGTAATTTTGTGGTCAGAAGATACTAGAAGCGAAAAAAAAATGTTACCCTTCTAATATAATCATTACCGAGAAATCGGCACAAGTCAGTCTACAAGACTTACTTGACCACACAACAAGAAGGATCTTTGTGACAAAACGTCAAGCTGAAATTGAGGAACTGGAAGAGCAAAATCTTATATTGCACACGAAGTGGGGCTGTGATGAAGCATCGAGCCAGAGCGAATATATGCAGAAATTTTCGGATCCACAATTGGATATTGGTGCGTCTAATTTATTTATGACATCCATTGTGCCTTTGAAGCCGACGTTACAGGAAAATGAAATCAACTATGTCTGGAACAATCTTCGACCGTCTTCAACGAGGTATCGCAGAGCCTTGAAGTTTGAATTTATCAAGGAGACACCAAGTATAATACAAGAAGAGAAAATTCGTGTGGACAGTGAAATCGAAGGACTGGATAAAACGGAAGTAGGGTAACTCGGGGTAATATGCCACCGAAGGTAATATGCCACTTCTCAATAATTTTTTAAATAATGAACAGATTGCGTTATATTTGCACTAGTTCCGTTCAATTTAGTGTACCTGCTAAGACGACAACAGATTTTGGCTTTTGATTTCTTTTATTTTCAGTAAATCCTGGTAAGTTATAAAAGTATCGGCTTGATGTAATTTCACACTCTGACTACAATGCAGATTATACATTTGTGCGAACGGTTCTACATAAAATCAATAGATTATGATACAGTATACTAACAAACGAATTTAATAACCTCTCAAACATCCGTTAAAACTATGTATTTTGTGGAGAGATTTTCTATCTTTCGTTTTATGGCTGTTTGGAGTAATATGTCACATGTTTTGTCGGTATAATATGCCACAAACTCTTATCTTTATAATTCTTTCTATTTAAAGCCATCGAGTTGCTTTTTGGATCAGAACCATGCCTAAGAAGTATGTACGAACTTCAAACCGTGCGGCTTGGTCAGAAGAAAGTTTAAAGGAAGCCATTCGAAGGTAAAGGAGACGTAGAGATTGGAGACTGTTTAGTTTGTAACAAGTAGGTATTTTTTCAAATAAATTTTACGTTTCATTGAGTTAAAATATTTGTTTTTATTTAGTAATAGCTTAAATAGTTTAAAATATTGTTGATTCTCCAAAATTTGAGTGATTAGTTCGCACTTCATAGCTTGTGGCATATTCACCCACCACCTGGGTAATATGCCACTTTCGAGAACTTTTGTATTTGTACGTTTCTGATTGAAATATAAAAGTTACATATCTCTACTTATTAGGCAATACACAGAATTAGTTACACTTTCGTATGGTTTTATCTCTTTTCCTGTATCTACTTATACTTGCGAGATATCGCGTTTCAAAGTTAACTGTGGCATATTACCCCGAGTTACCCTACATGTGCGTGGGCGCATTTTTAATGTTAAGCATATCTTGTACTTTACAATGATAGATGGGAAAGTCGCTCAAGCTGTAACTAATACAGCATCATCAAGCAATTGTGTTATTTGTGGAGCCACACCATCGCAGATGAACGACATGCTACGACTTGAAAATAGGCGCCAGTCATTAAATGACGAAGCTCTCAAGCTCGGAATGTCTCCATTGCATGCACGCATCAGGTTCATGGAGTACATTTTACATATAGCTTATAATTTAAGTTTTAAGTCATGGAGGACAAAAAAAGAAACAACCCTATCCATAAAAGAAGAAACCAAAGGACGTATTCAAACTGAATTTAAAGACAGAGTGGGAATAATAGTTGATGTGGTTAAGCAAGGAGTGGGTACAGCAAATAATGGCAACACTTCCAGAAGGTTTTTTGCAAATCCGAGTGTAACAGCCGAAATAACACAAGTTGACGAAGAATTAATAAAAAGACTGGCTGTTGTTTTAGAAGTGATTTGCAGCAATTTCGCTATCGATGCAGATAAATTTAATACATTTTCGCAAGAAACAGCTAGATTAGCAATATCGTTGTACCCCTGGTATAACATGCCGGCAACTGTGCATACAATTTTAATGCACGGCAAGGCCATTATAGAATGTGCTGTTTTGCCTGTGGGTTCACTCTCGGAAGAGGCTCAGGAAAGTAGAAATAAAGACTATAGATATTATAAATTACATCACACCAGGAAATGCTCTCATTTGGCAACGAATGAGGATATGCTCAACATCATTCTGATAACTTCGGATCCATATATTAGTCACTTAAGACCAGAACTAAAGACCAAGTCACTTCCACTTAGCGAAGAAGCACAAATGTTAATAAAATAGTTCCGTATGTATAGGTTTTGTAAATATTTTTAAATAAACATAACTGTTGTATATAGAGTAATGTATAGATAATTTACGTATGTTCAAATATTAGTTTATATCGCCTAATTATATTATATATTTAATAAAATTTAATAAAATTACACATTTCATGTGTAAAAAGTCATATTAAATAATTTCTTTAATATTATATTAAGTTTGATGTTTAAGAAGTAATACGAAACAAATATAATTAAAAAATATTGAGAAATGCTGAAGTTATGAGTTTTTTCCATTTTCTCCTCTATGCGTGGGACCACCGTGCGACGGCTCGTGAGTCACCAGTTAGTCAACCCTGACCTAAGAAACAGGAAGCTAGGATTTAATGAAGAAGTTATCCAGTGTGTTATTTCCAAGCAGAGTTGGGCATTAACTAAATAAAAAATTATGTAAGTAAGGATCAAATAAAAGTTACTTTAACTTTAGATTATTCGACGAATAAAGTTAATTTTTTTACTTGATGGGAATTTATTCGACGAACAAAGTTAATTTTTTTATTCGACAAAAGAAGTTAATTTTTTTATTCGACGAAAGAAGTTAATTTTTTTATTCGACGAAAGAAGTTAATTTTTTTTATTGCTTATTCGAAATTTGATTTAAATAATACTTTTGTCCATCTCTATTTGGAAGAAATAATTTGACAAAGATTGGCTGCAGTGTACCGTACGTGACGGTTGGGCACACGTGGAATGCACAGATCAGGAGAATATTAATTGTTTTACCTGCGAGTTTGTACAAATAAAATTTGAAAAGAATTTTGTATTGTACTAGTTACATGTCTTTATTAACATTATTCATCATTTAGACCTAAAAATCTACTAATTTAATAGTTGATCGGTACTGGACGACAATTTTTCGTTTCCTAGAAATTACAACTTTTTTACTTTTGCGAATTATCAATTCTTATTATTAAATTTCACACAATTAATTTCCCTCCTCTTACTAAGTTCCATCTATACTACAAACAGGTTTTTGAATTTCTGATTTTTATCGACTCTACCCCAAGATATAACAAAAAAACTTAGAGCGTCCATACTGCACGACTCTCCCCTATGTATTTTCAAATTTTCCAACAAAGTCATGCAACATATAAATCATTGACTTCGTCTCGTTACGTTCTATTCGTCCGTAGAAAAATTATACAACGTGTTATTTGACAAAATCCAACTGACCTTGAAATGACTTTAATCCCTACACATAGCGTACTTACACCTACACATTCTGATAGATCCCTCTACTTTCTTTAATAAATCAGGAGTAAAAATGTAAGTATTTATGGATTACAATGGTTCATCCTATATATATATATGACGGAGATAGACAGGAAATGAAAAGATGGAGAAGATATGCATAGATTTAATATGTATTATGAAATATTAGAACTTGTGTTAAAAAGTAGAGTAATATACAAGTACAACGAAATTGGAGGATAAGGAAATAAATGAAAGGCAATGTAATGTTTGATGCCCCCTCGCATATGACGGAGACAGGATCGGCGAAAGAAACTTCATACAATTGCTTGAAATTTTTTTTTATTATTCCTGTATTGTTATTTGTGTGCGAAGCAGTCCTCTAGGATTTGCCGTGTAGAACGGTAACAGTCGTGGATTCCAGGTAACTCCAAAACGAGAATAAACGTATTCTGCTCGAGAACCCTGTGGCACGACTTGCTCCGTAAAGTCTGGCTCTCATGCTAATCGACGTTCACGGGTGGTCCGTATCCTCTACATCTCCAAGATGGAAGATACCTAATTTCGAATTGAGTAGGCACATTACTTGTTGATACTTTTAACTGTTCTTTCGTTATATAAGTGTAAGTTTTGTAAATTTGACTACAACTGATAACACAAGTGTTAAAGCTGGATTTAACAACGGTTTTACAACATTAATATAGTCAAGATAGATTATAGAGCTAATTCTAAATAGTGAACATTATGAAGGACTGTGACATGTGTACAAAGTAACGTGAATTATAATTGTAAAAATAAAGGAAAAATAGTAGGAAGTAAAACAGAATTTATCAAACATGAACGGTTTGATAAAATATCATCAAGTATACAGGAAAGAATAAGCGAAAGAGCTACGGACGATTTGGTTCCCTCTCGGGAATTTAAGCGGAAGATCTCGTTAGGTAGGTTTCGCTCGTCCCCATCTGTGGAGTTTCGCGAATGAAACGAAATGGCGCAAATTTTCGAGAGAATACACATACCGTGAGGGTGTCTGGTAAACTGGCCAGCCAAGCACCACACAGTGGATACATCGTAGTCTGGCTTGAAAATGACAATACACGCCCCCCTTTCGGTTTAATTAAAGGCGTGCTTCGCCAAAATGTAGCTATTTCTGCACACTCCCTTCCATACGACCCTTCTATTCGTTTCACGGCCATGGTACGGCGCACGTCTCTATGCGGACACGTGAAACGTACGTTGCTTAATGGAGCGCCGCGTCTGCCACCCTGTAATGGCACGACACTTTGCACTTGCGCCACTGGGGCGCTAAATAGCTCTATCGCCATGGGTAGAGGTCTGCTAGCCAAATAGTTAGGTTGGTATAGTTAGTTAAAGGGAAGGGTCGACCTGTCAGACGGAATATCGAATTAGTGGCGTAGGTACATACGTGCATGCACGCGAATATTGCGAATCTTTAATTTGTATGGAACGGCGTCGAATCAAGAATTGCCGGAATATATTTGAAATAATAGCTTCCCTAATTTCTTGCTATCCTCTTTTCTTTATTAGGGTAAATTGGGTTGATGTAAATAAAACGAATGTACCCCCGAGAACTAAGACTCAGTAACGAAAAATACGAGTTCGAATGACCAGCGTATTGATTCAATCTACTGTAACAAAAGTGGCTTTCGGCATAATAATTACGTAATTAATTTAAACGGAGCAGGAAGTTTTAATTTTCAGAGCAGAGTAACTAAATAGTTCAAGAGTATGTTTAAATTAAGTTTGGGGCAAATGTTGGCCTAATATTCTCATCCTTCGATACCTGTTAAACGATTTCTACAATACGCAGATTTGTTACGCATAAACTTATTAAATCGTGGTTTTGTCTAGTGTGAAATTATTCGATAACTAAATTCCTAGAAATTAATAGATGACCAGCATGGTATCATTTGAATTTTCATCCATTGTTTCTTCTAAACTCGATTCGCCCAGTCCTGTTATCGTCTGAATTAATTCTATGTTTCTATGTTTTATGTAAACATTTTGGAACCATAGCTTTAGTTCTTAGTCTTAGTTTTAATATTAGTTTTGGTAATTATGTAGAACAGGTGTTTCCTCTCCGATTTGAATGATTTTTGGATCTGTTGTTGGGGACACGATTCTGACCAACTTTTTCTATACATGTTACCGCCGTGAAATGCGTTGGGTCGGAATAAATCAACAGAAGTTTTTCGCAAATATCTCGGAAACGAAGGTCGAGCGGCGGTAACATGTATAGGAAAAAGTTGTTCAGGATCGCGTCCCCGACAACATATCCAAAAATCATTGAAATCGGTGAGGAAACACCTGTTCTGCATAATTATCGACGTTAATAATAATAATGAGAATAATGACAGGATCAAGCTGAACCAAAATTGCCGGCATTCTTGCACAAAGGCGCGAGGACGGGAATGAAGGGAAGAGAAAGAGAATGCTGAGAGGAAGACAAGGAAGTTTGTAAGGGCAGAGAGGGAAAGAGAGAGGGACTATGAGCCACTTGGCTCCATTCAAAGGGGGAATCACTGCCGCCGAGTCTGTGGGATACTGTGATGAGATTATTCCGTCCTCCTTCCCTCAGGAAGTGACGTCATATCTCGACGTAATAAACACAAATATAAGTGGTTCCTGTGCTGTGTTCCGATGGCAAAGTAACGTAGGCCGACATGATCGAATCGCGTACGTCGGAAGAGGAAATTTGGAGAGGGTGTCGGCGCATTTGGTGCTTCAACGAATAAATTAGTGACGGCGGAGTTTACCTTCCAGCATCTTCCTCGCAAAGGCATATACCATCGACCATACGATTTCGCCTTCCTTCATTTAATCAATACGTTTACAATTTTGATATATATGTATAAGAGGATTGTCAGATTAATGGTTTGAATAGATGTATTTTTTCTTGAAATCTTCTTTTGTTGCTTTTATCCCCTTTCAAATGTAGTAAATTATATTTGTGTAATAAACATCTAAAATGACTCTCGGGCACAGTAAAGTTTAAATCAAACTTACATGCTGATATCCTTAAGCCCTGTAAAAGAGGAAATGTTATAGGGTAAAGGACCCGTTACTGACACCGGGCCAATTACTGTCACCATAAGCTATTTTACATAAAATAACGAATACATAAACGTTGTACAATGATACACAAAAAGAATTATGTGTTTCAACCTATCAACAGACGCGGTCGCGTCTGGAAGCTAATTCCCCTTCCCCCCTTACCCATCGGCACACTGAGCGACCATGTCTCTATACACGAAAGATAGCGATATTGACAGGTCGTCGGAGCTATTTTAGTCTTATTATCTTATTTTATGACATAGTCCCGGTGTTTTTACACGATTAAACGAATAATTTTTTTTTTCGAACCCATTTGTCGTTTTACTTAATGTATCAAGCTGTTTTTCTAAAAGATACAAGATTAATTCTGAATTAATAGTTATCAAAATGATACTTTTTTCAGTCAGACGTTTCGTGACGTCACTTAATGCCAGTAGATGTCGCCATTCTCGTTTTACTTCTCCA